>CAJQUW010016712.1:0-193985 GCA_907163375.1 Prostheceraeus crozeri | reverse complement strand
ATTTTGTCAGAATCATTTCAGTGTTTGTAAGATAGGTAAAGTATAAAATATAGTCACAAGCACTTCACTGTTTGCAAAGTTGAAAATAAAGTTGATGTTTGTAAAGTTGAAAATAAAGTTAGAATCATTTCAGAGTTTGAAAGTTAGAAGTGAAGTTGTTGTTTGTAAAGTTTGTAAGATAGGTGAAGTATAAAATGAAGTTAGAATCATTTCAGAGTTTGTAAGATTGGCAAAGTATAAGATAATGTTACAATCATCTCAGTGTTTGTAAAGTTAGAGATAAAGTTGTTGTTTGTAAAGTTAGAAATAATGCTAGAATCACTTCACTGTTTGTAAAGTTAGAGACAATAAGTTTGACAAGCACGTTAGAGAGTTGACTTTACTGAGATCTAAGGATCTGATGGTCACATTAGAATTCAAGTGATTGAATGTCATCTTGATGAAGATATAAATGTGTTTGTGGCTGCATGTGGTGCAAGGGTGGCTTCCCTTCATTCCATTTCATCATTTATCCTTCCCCTCTGCATTCCATATCCGAAGATATGTGGTGGGCTTGGGACCATTTTAGCTGCATTAGAAGAAAGTTCTAACAAGAACTCATGATTCATTCACGAGGAAATGTGGTGAAACAGTGTGCTGTATGTTTGCATAATGATTTTATGATATAAATAACGTCCATCTCTCACTCCGTTACTGAAAGAAAACATGATCGAGTTGAGATGACAGCCATTCGTATGCATGCGTAAACTCCTACCTCTTCATCTGATATCACAATAATCTCCTCATATTCATCTTCACTTCCACTTCGTCGGCTTCCACTGCCGACTCCTCACTTTCCACCGTGTACTCACTCCACATCATCTCCTCACTTTCTCTATTTGCTTCCGACTCCTCACTTTCCACCGTCTCAGCCTCACTCGCCACCGTCTCGGCCTGACTCATCACCGTGTCCATCTCTTGCTGCGGTCGACGGCTCATATCGTCATTCAAAGTGAGGTATAAATAGTACTTCATAAATTCCACATGATATCCTCACCGTAAATATCACTGTGGAATTCTTCTCTATGGCGTACAATGCGAAATGGCATAACACACGCTCTTGGCTAATCGGACATGGCTATGATAGTGAAATGCAAGAAACTCTGCTTTATATGAGAATGATACAGCCTTTTAAATGTCTTGTTCACGCAATCAAATCGCTTTAGACTATCGGTTGGTAGTTGTAACACGACTGTGTCAACCTATCGTTCATTTTCATGCTTGATGTGATGACCTGAATGGTTATCAGAGATTTCCCGTCATCATCTTCCCTATTGACTGAAGTTGAATGGAAACTGTCCCCAACACGCTGACAGCAGATAGGATTGTGAGCAATCACCGACGCATTTGTCTAGCAAACCTATGCCCTGGTCTATCATGAAATACACTGTTGGCGTGCTGTTGCTAGCAACACATTTTGAATTGACAATATTGCAGCATCTGCACAAAACATTTGTAAACATAGTGTTCGGGTTAGATGTATGTCTACAGTTACTACCAATGAATTGAACTAGCTTGCATTGAAATGAATGTATGGGATTTAGTGTGAGAGCAAACACTGTTAAAAGGTTTTGTAATTGTATCACGTCATGTTTATGGATGAGAACACAGAACAAGATAGAACACATGACATATTTGTTGAATGTAAACTAGAGGTCTATATTCGATGAAATCAAAGGTTGAGATTGCAAAGTTTAATGAATAGGCACTGTAGCAATCTGTATGAAACAGTTTCATCGTTAGAAGTAAGAGTAGTGACACATCGAGATATCATCATACAGCATCAGGAATGTTGATTTATTCATGTAAAAATTAGATGGAAGTAACTTGTTGATGCAAGCAAGACACTGAGTGTGAAAGTAGGAATAACATATTATGGAGTACGCATTGAAATGGATCGTATTCCATCGGTACATGAAACGTTATTCATAAAAGCTTGCCAAGAACGTATTAAGAGTTCAGTCACTACAATCCTTTCCTTTTGATGAGACTAGTAACATATGATCGAAAAATGACTGATGTCGTCAATGTGAGATTCAGTGCTGTCAGATTCTGCTAAAGGTTTTATGAATTATACCACATCATGTTTATAGATCTAGAAGACTGCCTTGATGAGACACATGAAATAGTCGTGATTGAAAATTGATTTACATCCGAAAGCGTGATTGACTTGATCATTGCATGTTATGTTGAATTTATCATTGGAAGGTTGATGTGTCGAGAAATAAGTCACTGTACACATCTCGTGAATGTTTCCATTTCAAAAGCATTGTCAAACAGGTCCGTTGATTATCTCTTTCTCTGGTTCATGCTTGCCATTCTTTGGGTGTGGACAAGCTCATTCTCTATCGAAATATATGTGAATGCATTGATGGAAATTTGTTGAAGTCTCTATCTACATCAGTACACGGTATGAGGCCATCATTTACGCAGTTTATCGCCAAGTTTTCTTTACTCAGATGAAACATCACTGCCACGTTGTGTGAAAAACTGCAGTGTAAAGGTAAGTCGATCACTATGTTTATTCACTGTCACGACTATACATCTGAAAGGTGAACTATGGGAACGTTGTTCCTAACTGCAATACTCTCACACTTATTTTTCAACATGAAGTCAGTCACAGCGTTTATGAGGACGCGCATGTATAAGTCTTTATGACATATTCTGCTTGACATGAACAAACGTGGAAGCGATGCGATGCCGTTTATATGAGAAACTTCAGCTATACACAACAACTATTTGAAACAGTACAGCCATACATGACTGTCATTGCCTGCATTACTACAGAACATTTTGCTCTGATGATTCTTCCAATGTAACTAACACCATTACTATTTCCATTTGACGGGTGGTGAAGAAATAAATCTCATGACTTCAAGTCTGAGATTCATTATCTCTCTACACACGTTTATGTTTTACACCATTTAACTGCATTGGATCATTGCTACTTATCATATGGGCTTTAAAACTTTAAACATGATGATTTCATGGCAGTTAGGACTTTGAAGATTTGTGTTGGACAAAGTACACGTTTAACACTTGTCATGAAGTTGCTTTCTCATCAGATGAATTCAATAAGTGCTTCTTCATTTTCTAAGAAATATAGAGATCCTTGAATCTAGTGTTCGTGTTTGCCACAGTCTGTAACTCTTCTTTGTTAATATGGTGGCCTCCAACGAATTGGTGACCGGGCCCTCGGAAGGACCGATGAAATACTTCGATTACTCGAAGTATTCCGGACGCTGAGTTCTCAGGAACGCCAGATATTCTAGCGCCATATCCCTGAACAAAGGGTTTTCCACAAGCTCATATGGAATGAGGTGGATGAAGCAGCGAATTGCTTCGCCTTTCTCTGCCTACAAAGCAGCCAGGAGAGAGACTTTCGCCATCTTTATTCTGCATCCACAGCAGAGCTCAAGGGTTCGGCTAATATCAAAGAAAGCTATATCGAACGACATTGCATCAAACGACTTGTATTTGATGTATCCCTTATATTTCTCCAACATTTTTGTAACTGGCTAGCAAGGCATTGAACCTTGAACAAATCGGCAGTGTCCATGGTTTAGCAGCAAATGGTTACGTGCGCGCGCGGAACTGTGAGAGTGCACAGTAACGAATTGTCAACTTGAGAATCCTTTCAGTCAACCACGATGATATCGCCGGTGCGATAGCAATGAGCTGTGTGGGAATCAGCTAGGTGTGAGGGCCTGAGATGAGGGAGTTGACGACAAGTTCCTACATTCTTGTTCGTTGGACAGATGAGATAGAAAATTCAATGTGTGTAGGGGGCAATGCAACAGACGGGTGCCAGAGAGAGAGCGCTGTCATTCACCTTTGTGTTCTTGAAACACTATCTGCTGAGGGGCAATGTGTTCAATGCGACAGACGGTCACCAACCGGCTGCGCTCTCATTCACCTTGGTGTTCTTGAAACACTATCTGCTGAGGGGGCAGCGCGACAAACAGGCGACAGTCAGCGCTGTCTCTATTCTTGGACCTTTGTGTGTACGTGAGGGTTGGAAGACATGACCGGATGATCATAACATCTGTTTCACTGATAGGTTTTATGAAAAACGTTTTAGCTGCTTTTGAATGGCAGCGTGTTGAATATTGCAAGCATTGTTAAGCTTCAACCAGTGTGTCATTTTCACATCGTCTGCATTCACACCGAAAATCACTTGATGCAGGTTTCAATGTTGATTCTATTTATGTATCAACTTACAAGCAACGCACTATTAGTTTAGGAATGAGACACGTTTCACATTTGATGCCGTCATTTCAACTTGCAACACCGAGTGTGTGTGCAATCTTTACATGATATAGCACTTTATGAATTCATCGTCTACACTCACTTAACTTGCTCGATTGGAATGAGTCACGTTTTGATTCTCTCAATTTGTAATGCACATGAAAAGCAAACTTACACGTTTGATTCCAACCTTTCTTTACAAACTCATGGACAATCCTAATGTTCTAATGTAATGTTCACTGTTTCATACCAATGAAATAGTTCCACTCTCGTCAACACAGACTTGTAACTCAAATACTTTCCTTTGACAATTCAATGACATTACACGCTTTGCTGTTTGATACCGATGAGAGTGTTATGTGCCTATACACAGTTCAATGTGCGAAGTTGAAGTCACAACGTTGAACTGCTTCTAAAACTTATGCGTTTCTACAGTACTTTATATCAACTTTAAACGCAACTGCAATCATCAACCTATGAAAGTTTTACCAACATAAAGTTGTTGTCATTCGTCATGTAGTCTTACACCACGAGTCTAGAGCTTCATGTTTACGAAATTCATTTGAACGTCAGAAAGTTGAAGTTAGAATATATCATTCATGTTCATCTAGCTAAGCTGATGGTAGACGTTCTCGATACACAGTTCTCCTTTTCAAGTTTCCCGTAAAACATGTGCAATACTTTTGTGAGGCACTCACACAATCTAGCAGGTTGATTTTTATCTCACACGTGTTTTGAGTGTTTCCTAACTTGTATGCATTTGACTCTTTTAAGAAACGTTACAAGTTTTTATGTGTATACTTGAATGCTGACGATGGTGGCTATAAAAACTTTTAACACTAACTGTCTTTATCCACAAAACATTCTACACACGAATTCAATTTGACAATGGCAAACGACACATTTAGTAAAACCGGTACGCTATCGATAGTGACTGCACAACGGTTTTCAAAACATTGCACATGAATCTGTCTTGTGTGAAATCCAGTGGAAATTTTGTACCATGTCAAATGGTGTTTCATGTTTGCTACTTGAATGGGCGTTCATAGTAGACTCTTGTCATCCTAATTTACAGAGTCCTGCATATTTCAACTTCTGGTCACTTTTCTATAATACATTTCCTACAATGAAAAGAAGCTGATTTACATCGGACAATGTTGAAGAATGTAACTTACTTTCAACATTCAAGGCTTCTTCAAACGTTATCTTTCATCTAACGGTTAATATTAACTTGTGTTATATAGAACCCTAAATCCCTAAATCTAACCGTAGAGAACCCTACCCTTCAGTTTTCCACAAGGTAAAGAAACGGTAAGTGTTGATTTTCAATTTCGTTCCTTCGGACAAGAATATGTCAGTTATGCTTCTGAGTTTTATACACGACATCTGCGGAAGGTTATTTCTCGGATGGACAACTTTCATGGTTACGGCGATCATTTGCTTCTGAATAAAATGAACCATACTGTCATTGGTATTTCCAAAACTAAATTGGATTCAACCTAATAAAATGTTGACAGCACTCAAGTTTTTTACTTTACTACCATCATACTTGATACTATTTATGTTTTAAGTTTCTAGTGTTGCACATTATAGTTTGTTGCGAGTTTGGTTTTGACAACGTTTACTTGATGTTCTACATGTAAGTTTTGGTAGCACACTTCTGTTCGGTTAAGAATTTTCTTTCTATACATCATCCTTTCTTGTGAGTTTTCACAGAAGTGTTCACAGCAAACCGTATACGAAACAGCGTTTGCCGAATCTTGTTTCAGTAGGATCCATCAATGACGAAGCCCTTTACAGACTCGTGAAGAGAGAAATCTGTAATGTGTTTGTGTGTGGCACAAAAGTGACCCTTCCAATTCATTTCATCATTTTTTCAACCTTCCCTCTGCATCCATGTCCAAAGACATGTGTTGGGCTTGGGACCGCGTTCGCTGCATTAGAAGGTTGGCCCTTAAGAGGGCCCATGGTGCGTTCTTGGGAGTGACATTTGGGGAACGATTAGGTATTTTTCAGTTAGCCTGCAATGAAAGAAGTAAGAATAAGGAAGATGGTACAATTTTATGTTCCAGTCGTAATACTAACGAAATTTGTACGGCTTCCTGTATTCAATGCGGATGTCCTCTCGATGTTCGATGTTGAGGTGATAACACCGGACATCCGCACTATTGAAACACTCCTGGGTGTCGTCCATTGAAATATTTGGAAAAATGAGTGGACGTTCGGGGACAACACCCAGGACAGGAATGTGAATGGAAGTGAGAGACTTCGACTCATCATTCATCCTCAAATACGCCAACTCACGCTCAAGCTCACTCACTCGTTTCAACGCCTCCTCCTTCAACTTACGCTCCTTACTCAGCTCTCGCTCACTCACATCCAACTTTCTCTCCATCGCTTCCCTCAACTTTCTTTCCGCCACCTCCCTTTTCTTCGCCTCCACACACTCTTTGAACTTATTACTCACACTGTCAGCACTCGCCTTCAATCGATCGCGCTCAGCAGTCACCTCCTTCAACGTACTCTTTGCAGCATTCAACTGACCCCGCAACCTGTCACACTCATTCCTCACATTCCCATACACCAACGCATCATCCTTCGACAGCACCACTTTGCCCGGCACACTCGACTGACTCACTCTCACAACACACTTCGGCAATCGCTCAGGAGGCGATTGATCCAGCGGCTTAGTCGCTGGCAAAATCGTCTTCACTGCACTCTCTTCCTCACTGACAATACTCCTCTTCACATCTACAGTCTCAAACTCACTTTCATCCTCACTCTCTACAACAATCCTCTTTCTTTTGGGTGCACTCACTTCATCATCCAAATCCACATCACTCAAAAGCTCAACACTCGGCTCAACACTCTTCGAAGGTTCGCGCGCCACCATACCTGCTTCAATCAGCATTCCCTTCTCTCCACACAACACTTTCTTCATCATGTCCTTCCCTATCACCTTATTTTCAGACTTTGAGTGCACCATGCTAAACTCATCGCACTGCTCATCACTCCTGACATTACACCACACACAATACCACACCCTCACCGCTACAACATGCTCCTCATTCTTCGACAAATGGAATCGAAGTCTCTCACCCCTAAATACATTTCCACAGCCGCACTTCGCCAGCTGAAGCTTCTTGTTATTATCTTTTGTCATTGTGAAAATCTCTGAAAGGAGATAGAATAGTTTGTGAGATTGAGATAATAGTAGTCATCTCATAAGAATAATATCATCTACATGAGAGGCCTAGCTTGCAACGTTTGATAGCAAACCTTGTCAGAGCACTCACCGTTCGTCTTGCAACTTGAAACAGGAGTGAAGACTAGAGAAAAGACGCGGTTTATATACCCAGTGAGTACAAAGCCATGACTCAGACCTTCCTTATTTGGCCATGCGTTTGACATGACAACAGTGGTTTTACCAACTATTGGCATCGGCAGTCACCGTGCTTTCAGTAACCAACTCCCAACACAAAGGCTGGTTACCCTATGACGCGAAAGGTTTTGACGTCAATGCCTGCAGTAACTCTCTCATTTTTACCAAGTTACAATGACAAACGATAGACGTTACCAACCCTCAGTTACTGAGGCTGGACGAGATTTCACAAATGCCTTTGACCATCATTTTTAAAATTCAAATAGCATGTCAATGAGGATAGACAAGCTAGGCTGATGAATCCGTTACAGGCATTACTCAGAGGGGATCTTATCCCGACTCCAAGGCCTCGGCCCTCAAATCCAACCTCCCGAGGACAGAGCGTGCGTCATATCAGTGTTGGTATTCGGACCCCGATTTTGACATGAAAACCGGTGGAGTTATTTACATCAGGAAGGAAGTCTCGAGTCGAAGCTCGCCTCTGACAACTTTATAATGGTCTTCATTGAAATCAGATGGTTTGACAACCTTATAAAACATCAAAAAACAGCAAATTAAAATTTTGCAGCATTTAGTGCTACTTATGAAATTTCATAAGTAGTCTGTAAATATAGGTCTGATCAATAGCTATCGAGCCTTTTTGAATCAACTCAATCGGTGCACTAGAACCGAAGATACACCGTTTATAAGTATTGGACCTACTTGATCAAAGTGATCACAAGCCATAGTCTGGCTGACCTATAAGTCTGACACCTTAGCTGATGTCAGCAATGAAGTTTTCTAAGTCGGTTTCCTGCGGAAACCTGATTTTGGAATTTCCGATGCTATGATCGGAGCTCCGGAGAGACGACCTACCTTTGACAATCTCTCTCGTCTTAATGAAATTTCTCATTCGGTTCCCAGCTTATATAGTTTGTGGCGATCAGCTGATGACGTAATCTCAATCATCCAAAACTTTAAGCACTTCTATCTCCGGTTCTAGTGCTCCGATTGACTTCAAATTTTGACAGTCACCTTTTTCTCGCTCTAGCCTTTCATTTAAGCCATCCCTCGACTCTCTACGATTACCAGAAGCCGAGCTGAAAAAACTCTGCCGTTTTTTCAAACTATCCAAAATCTTGGAAAATGTGCAAAAAATCGATTTTAGACAAGTTCTCATTTGGAAACGAAACCTTTCACAGATCTGAAAAGGTGGGATCCTAGAGAACAAAGTGCGGTGTTTCCACTAAAAGAAACCGGAGCTCTTCATTCACTTTTATTCCTGAGATAGTCGTCGCCAAAGTAGGCCGCAATTTAACATTTTCACGAAAAAAATCCTAAATTTCGAAAAAATTTTTTGTGCGAATTTCAACACCAAACCTTGATAGAAGTTTGTTTCACATGTTTCTGAGCAACTTTGTTCAAAATGTTGAAATTTTTTTTTCACCACAGTGAAGAATTTTTTTTTTCATCGAAACTTCACCGACCCAACTTTTGACGAGAAACACGATGGGAGGGGTCTCGGAGCTCCATTCTGACATTTTTCAATTTTTTTTCACGAAAAATCCTAAGTGTCGGAGCCCTATAGTGAAGAAAATTTCGAAAAAATTTTTTGTTCGAATTTCAACACCAAACCTTGATAGAAGTTTGTTTTACATGTTTCTGAGCAACTTTAGTCGAAACATCACTTTTGACAAAGTTCGACTCGAGGGTGGTGTTTTTTCATCGAAATTTCACCGACCCAACTTTTGACGAGAAACACGATGGGAGGGGTCTCGGAGCACCATTCTGACATTTTTCAATTTTTTTCACGAAAAATCCTAAGTGTCGACCCATAGTGAAGAAAATTTCGAAAAAACTTTTTGTGCAAATTTCAACACCAAACCTTGATAGAAGTTTAACCAGATTGTGAACAAAGTTCTCAGGATAACCATTACTATGAAAAAGTTGTAGTATCTTTTTTATTTCACTATCAAAAATTAGCCAATTACTTGAAATGAGATAGGCACGATTAATCATGCCCAATACTGAACTAGACGAAATGACTTGCTAAGTCTTATGAGGCCTAAGTCTGATCAGATTCTTGCAAAGTCTGATCAGAACATGTTATATTTAAGATCTTACATTTCCTGACCAGAAAGTACCAGACTTATTAAGTCTTATATTTTGCAAAATAAGATCTTTTCAGATCTTGCCAGCTGATAATTGAAATTAAAAAAAGTGAACTGAAATTTCAAACTTGAAGTCAGATTACAATGCGAAGATGAGACGATACCAATGGTTGTAGTTGTTAAATGATCTTGCTGGAACATCATTGCACTGAATATATGTAGACAAGCGCAAAATATAAGAATTTTTTCTACTCTAAAGATTTCTAAAAATCACAAGTAAGATCTTGTCAGATCTGATCAGATTTGCTAATAAGACTTACCACGACTGTTACTTTCCGGTCAGAACTTGTAAGATTTCCTTAGTAAGATTAAGTAAGTCATTTCGTTTAGTGAGGCCCCTATGCCATTGCTTATGGCAATTGGCTCCAAAGTTTAATAATAACCCAGTATACGTGTCCTTTCGGAACACACTAGTTTCTACAATATTCGTCATACTTATGTTTACATCTAAAAAAGAAATACTGGAGCCTCCTATTTCAGACGTAAACTCCAAATTCGGCTGCCGATCGTGTCAGAAATTGCTTAAACTTATTTACTTTATTTATGTTATCGAAAATACATATACAGTCATCCATATACCTATAATAGTAGATGGGACTACAGTCCACCCCGAACCAATTACGTTCTAACTCAAGGAGGAAGAGGTTCGCTAGAGTTGGTGCAAGGGGCGAGCCCATGCTTACACCATCGACCTGTCGAAACATTTTGTTGTCAAAAAGAAAATGCCCTTCAGTTGCAAATTTACATAATTTTATAAACCTTTCTTTACTATATTTAGGTCTATTGATGGAGTCCTCCTTATACGTACACTAAATCCGCTGCTAAGCGAATAGTTTCATCGACTGGAATATTTGTGAACAAGGAAACTACATCAAATCGTACTAAGATATTTTGATCATTGAACAAGGTTTTGTGTTCATTTATGTTATCAATTAAGTGCTGTGTTGACCTCAGCATATACGTGGTATCAATATGTTTTTAATAATATTGTCTAAGTATTTGGCTAACTTATAACTAACTGAGCCAATGGTGCTAATTATTGGTCGCATCGGCTTATCAGCTTTATGTATTTTTACTGTTCCATACATTCTACCAGGTTCACTGCCAGAGGACATAATGTATTTATACGTTTTATCATCTATATGTTTTTTTACATGCTTATACAAAAACCGGTACACTCGGTTTTCTTCTGTAACTGTTGGATGCTTGCTGATCTCAGTATCCACCTGAACCTCTTCAAATTTGTTCTTGTCATTCAGGATTTCATACATTTTTGAATTATACTGTAGTCTTGCGTATTGACAATAGCCAGACCGTTACCTTTATCAAACAAACATATACGAATGTCTTTACGTTGCGATAGCTTGCGTAAAACTGCATGGGTTCGTTTATTTTTCTGCTCATTACAGACTTTTTTTACCATCGTTAATGAAATTGTTAACTAAATTTTGTAACTCTTGCTTCATAGAAGGAGTCAATCCAAACTGGTCATTATTTCTGTATCCCGATTACAATATTATGATCACTGGAGATTTTAATCGTTTACACATTGGTTACTTAAATGACACTTTTGATCTTCAGAACGTGGTAACCGAGCCCACACGCAACGATGCAATTTTGAACCTCGTTTTGTTGTCAAAGGACTTAATAACTGGCTATGATATCTCCGTGGGTCCCCCTGTCGCAACTTCTGACCACCGCACTATTCTTTGCACAACCAAAATTAAATCTGAGCCGACTACTGGTAAGGTCTGTACTGTTCATGATCTCCGTGAGTCTAATATCAATGCTTTTCTCCATAAATTGCATTGTACGAATTTCGCGCCGCTTTATTATATGAATATCGATCTCGACGATAAAGTATCCTTCCTATCTGAAATTACAATGACATGCTTTCTATGCACCATTCCATCATCTTCTGTAATTATAACTCCAAAAGATAAACCATACATCACGCCTTATCTCAAGTTGCTTATTAATAAGCGCTGGTCTTCTTATCGTCACGGTAATTACGCAGCATATAGCCAGTTGAGCGCCAAGATAAAAAGCCTACTGAAAAAAGAAAAGTTGAGATGGGCAGCGCGTGCACAGAATGGGTCAAAAGATTTATGGAAGGTAGTAAATGAGATAAAAGGAACAAAATCCTCAAGATTTTCATCGATGGATTCTATTTTGAATTCCTATTCTTCGATTGGAGAAGCCATAGAGGATATCAACGCTTGTTTCTTAAACAATCAAGTTCAAAGATCTGATCCTGTGATTCCCGATGCACCTGTGGAGGATGATTGGAGACCAGTTATTGAGGTGGAACACGTGTATAAACTACTATTATCTTTGAAAGCTCATTCTGCCCCGGGCCGAGATGATATTCCGATCATTCTTTACAAGAAAGCGGCTCACATTTTAGCAGCCCCGTTGACCCACGTAATTAATGTTTCGATCATCACTCGTCGTTTCCCGGGTGCGTGGAAGGAAAGCGTTATCACACCTGTCCCCAAGACGCTCCCAGTATCAAAAGATGAGCTTCGCCCAATCTCCCTTTTGCCTACTTTTTCTAAAGTTTGTGAGAGAGCAATACTGCAGTCTGGTGTGGCATCAAAACTTAGACGGGTTTTTGGTCCGTTTCAATTTGGGAATGTACCTCAATCATCCACATCTGCTGCCTTAATATGCATCCACGACAGAATTACATTAGCATTGGATGAGAAGTCGACTACAGGCGTTGCTTTGATAGCTTATGACTATACCAAGGCTTTTGACCAACTTGGGCATGATACAATTGTCTGTTCCCTTATCAATAGCAATTTTCCTATTGGGTTTGTAACATGGGTTGATGACTATCTTAGGAATCGTAGTCAAGCGGTCAGATTAAACAACCAAATAAGCAACAATCTCCCAGTTAAGTCTGGAATTCCACAGGGATCCGTGTTTGGACCTTATTTATTTAATCTAGCGCTTAGTTCTCTCCATCCCATCAACGACTCAACGACTATCGTGAAATACATTGACGACTGTACTTTCGTTGTTCCTATTTCAGACAACAATATCGCTAATTGTCTTCAAGAACATCAAAACATGACTGATTGGTCATTATCTGTTGGTCTGAACCTTAATGTGAGAAAGTGTAAATTGCTATGGATCCCAAAGTCACCGCATTCAAACACCCCCAACATACCGAATATATCTAAAGTTACAGAAGTTAAAATTCTCGGCGTCTTTTTTACATCTGACCTCAAGTGGAGCAAACAAATGGAGTATGTCAACACTATTGCTTCTAAACGAATGTACGCTCTCAGAGTTTTGAGACCACTGCTCGGCCGATCCGATATGGTGCGCATTTATAACGGATTGATACTATCAATTATTGAGTATTGTTCGGAAACTGATGGTTGGCATGCTGGCTAAGGAAGAAATAATTCTTACTGGACTTCAACGCAGGGCTCATAGACTCATCTGTGGTGATAATTGCCAGTGCAATTCATTCCAGGACTTACAAGTTCGTCGTAATTCATCAGCCATAAAACTTTTATTCACAATTTCTGATAACCCAGCGCATCCTCTTCATACCCTTTGTCCATCAAGATCATCCCGTTCGGGTAGGTTTCTTCAGCCTCCCTCTCATTCATCCAGACGGCGAAACTCGTTTTTTCCAAGGAGCATAATGCTGTCAAACAATACGGCTACCGATTAATGTTTTTTGCATCTCTTTTTCGGAAATGCTTATCCGGTCAATTCACATTATAAATGCACTATGAATTTACTTATCTTTTCTTCAATGAAACTCTGTACCCAAACAGTATCTAACTTACGTGTATGTCTTGATTTTCAATGATTTACGAAATATACAATTTACTTACTTACTTACTTACTTATTTCTCACATTAGCCGAAATAGTTTTTTCTACTTCATACTTAAGCTTATCATTATTTAATTGTTTCGGAATAATACTATTGTAACTGGCCTAGTTCCGCGGTCAAATAAGTTTAACGAATTGCGACAACTTACCCTCTCGGATGTCCGCGCTCGCTGCTGTTCTCGCGCCTCCTTCTCCTCCTCTTCGGCCTCGTCTGCCCACGACACTCTCTTTCGCTGCCGGCTCTCGCCAACGCCAGACGTACCACTGGAGGACTCAGTAGGACGGCTCTCGCCGTCTAGACGTAAGAGGCGAATACCCTCTTCCGCGTCCGAAGCCGCGTCACTAAACTCGGATTCCACTGTGGATGGAAACGAACACATGTAGTTAGCCTTTGATGATTTGATCACGAACTGGCCGGCTTGCGTCCGAACCAGATCAGCACAACAAAAACTCAGTCCGAACAGCACTCACATTTTTAAAATCTGCGCGCAATAAAAGTTCATGAGATAATGATACAGTAAAAGACCATAAAACGCATAAAACTGTTACACTATGTTTCAAGCCATACTGCAACAATTCTGATTCCTCCAAGGTTAGTTGATAATTACATGTACTCAAATTTACAATGGCATCAGGGACTTTCGCTCGATTCGAGAACCAGAGTCTTTTCAATTTATCATTCTGCCTATTTTCTATAATTTTAATTTTACTCTTAACAGATTTTATAACCAATAATTTCAGTATTGCAAACCGAAGCCAAGGTAAAGCATTGCTTAGTTTTATTGATACATCATTTAGAATTTTGTCGTTACTTTTTATCTGCTTCTCAATGTATTTTAAATGTGATTGTAGCACTATCTTACTGCATTCATCACCAATCTCATCCAAAGCCTTAACTCTTGGTATTTTAATGGTCAGAAATTTTGGGACCACTTTCAACAGTAGACATTTCTCAAAAAACAAGTTGTCTAAGTGTAGCTTACACCGTTTCTCCACTAACTTTTCATACTTGCGCAACATGCCAACAGGAACTTTGTACAATTGATTTAAAGAGCAGAAATACGTTGCAACCTTGACACTCTTGTACATCCATAGGATGACACATAAAATAATATTGAAAACCATTACGTAAATCACTCAAATATGTAATTTCTCAGGACGCGTTTCGACAAACTATCACAGTGTCTTTCTCAACAAGATACAGTCAAAAAAATATGAGTGTTAAAGTCTCAGTAATAAAATGGTGGGTAATCATCACTATGATAATACTTACATAAAAATTAACAGAGGTACGCCCTCCGCGGTCTGCTGACGATGGGACAGAAAATGTGAATGCACGACACGAAATAGTACAATACTTGTTTAGTGTTTTGAAAACCGTTCGCTTCAATGATACACAATGATAGGCTGCAAGACAAGAGACCAGTTGAGTTCACTATACTGTTACCTGTGCAAGTACACAGCTATATGATAACAACAAAAAAACGCCACAATCACGTCACAGATCATCCACTATCAAAAATACGTAGAAGAAAATAAAAATTACTACATTTATCATTCTTATTTAGATCAGGGTGACTTTGTTTAATTTTCAAGCTTTCAACCACAGACAAATCAAATTCCGTTTTAGCTTTATAAATTATTTTAAAGTTATCAACATTACGATCATTACACCTCTGACATCCACGAATATGCTCATTAACTGCCGTATCTGCGTTAAAATGCTCATCAAACCTCTGATGCAATCTGCGCTTGGTTTTTCCAAAATATTGGGCACTCGGTTCAACCGGGCAAGTATATTTATATACGACGCGCGACTTCAACAGACAATCAACTTTACATTTTAGAGAGAAGTAGGATTTTTATTTTACAGTACAAAATACGACTTTTGCTTTTATGTCATGTTTTCTACACACTAGCTGCAACTTGTTTTTGAAATCATTAGAACATTTCCCAATATACGGTACGATAGTGTATGGGACATCACCCCCCTCATCGTCATCATCGTTATTATTTGTGTTACTACTATGATGAACTTTACTACTCACAAACCGTTTAACCAGATTGAGAACAAAGTTCTCAGGATAACCATTACTATGAAAAAGTTGCAGTATCTTTTTTATTTCACTATCAAAAATTAGCCAATTACTTGAAATGATATACGCACGATTAATCATGCCCAATACTAGGCCCCTATGCCATTGCTTATGGCAATTGGCTCCAAAGTTTAATAATAACCCAGTATACGTGTCCTTTCGGAACACACTAGTTTCTACAATATTCGTCATACTTATGTTTACATCTAAAAAATAAATACTGGAGCCTCCTATTTCAGACGTAAACTCCAAATTCGGCTGCCGATCGTTCAGAAATTGCTTAAACTTATTTACTTTATTTATGTTATCGAAAATACATATACAGTCATCCACATACCTATAATATTAGATGGGACTACAGTCCACCCCGAACCAATTACGTTTTAACTCAGAGAGGAAGAGGTTCGCTAGAGTTGGTGTGAGGGGCGAGCCCATGCTTACACCATCGACCTGTCGAAACATTTTGTTGTCAAAAAGAAAATGCCCTTCAGTTGCAAATCTACATAATTTTATAAACCTTTCTTTACTATATTTAGGTCTATTGATGGAGTCCTCCTTATACGTACACTAAATCCGCTGCTAAGCGAATAGTTTCATCGACTGGAATATTTGTGAACAAGGAAACTACATCAAATCGTACTAAGATATTTTTATCATTGAACAAGGTTTTGTGTTCATTTATATTAACAATTAAGTGCTGTGTTGACCTCAGCATATACGTGGTATCAATATGTTTTTAATAATATTGTCTAAGTATTTGGCTAACTTATAACTAACTGAGCCAATGGTGCTAATTATTGGTCGCATCGGCTTATCAGCTTTATGTATTTTTACTGTTCCATACATTCTACCAGGTTCACTGCCAGAGGACATAATGTATTTATACGTTTTATCATCTATATGTTTTTTACATGCTTATACAAAAACCGGTACACTCGGTTTTCTCCTGTAACTGTTGGATGCTTGCTGATCTCAGTATCCACCTGAACCTCTTCAAATTTGTTCTTGTCATTCAGGATTTCATACATTTTTGAATTATACTGTAGTCTTGCGTATTGACAATAGTCAGACCGTTACCTTTATCAAACAAACATATACGAATGTCTTTACGTTGCGATAGCTTGCGTAAAACTGCATGGGTTCGTTTATTTTTCTGCTCATTACAGACTTTTTTTACCATCTTTAATGAAATTGTTAACTAAATTTTGTAACTCTTGCTTCATAGAAGGAGTCAATCCAAACTGGTCATTATTTCTCACATTAGCCGAAATAGTTTTTTCTACTTTATACTTTAGGTTATCATTATTTAATTGTTTCGGAATAATACTATGTTTCAAGCCATACTGCAACAATTCTGATTCGTCCAAGGTTAGTTGATAATTACATGTACTCAAATTTACAATGGCATCAGGGACTTTCGCTCGATTCGAGAACCAGAGTCTTTTCAATTTATCATTCTGCCTATTTTCTATAATTTTAATTTTACTCTTAACAGATTTTATAACCAATAATTTCAGTATTGCAAACCGAAGCCAAGGTAAAGCATTGCTTAGTTTTATAGATACATCATTTAGAATTTTGTCATTACTTTTTATCCGCTTCTCAATGTATTTTAAATGTGATTGTAACACTATATTACTGCATTCATCACCAATCTCATCCAAAGCCTTAACTCTTGGTATTTTAATGGTCAGAAATTTTGGGACCACTTTCAACAGTAGACATTTCTCAAAAAACAAGTTGTCTAAGTGTAGCTTACACCGTTTCTCCACTAACTTTTCATACTTGCGCAACATGCCAACAGGAACTTTGTACAATTGACTTAAAGAGCAGAAATACGTTGCAACCTTGACACTCTTGTACATCCATAGGATGACACATAAAATAATATTGAAAACCATTACGTAAATCACTCAAATATGTAATTTCTCAGGACGCGTTTCGACAAACTATCACAGTGTCTTTCTCAACAAGATACAGTCAAAAAAATATGAGTGCTAAAGTCTCAGTAATAAAATGGTGGGTAATCATCACTATGATAATACTTACATAAAAATTAACAAAGGTACGCCCTCCGCGGTCTGCTGACTGTGGGACAGAAATTGTGAATGCACGACACGAAATAGTACAGAAGTTTGTTTCACATGTTTCTGAGGAACTTTGGTCAAAATGTTGAATTTTTTTCACGAAAAATCCTAAGTGTCAGATCCATAGTGAAGAAATTTTTTTTATCGAAACTTCACCGACCCAACTTTTGACGAGAAACACGATGGGATTGGTCGCGGAGCTCAATTCTGACATTTTTAAAAAAGAATTTTTTTCTCATGAAAAATCCTACGTGTGGACCCATAGTGAAGGTTATCACTTTTCTCTCCGATTGACTTGAAAATCACCATACACATGTAACATTGTACGTAGATTCCGAATCTGCCCTCCGTTTGTCCATCCGGACACTCCTTCTTCACGAAATAGGACCTTTGTTATCCCAAAACATCCAAAACCTCCACTTCCAAACTCTGTCGTTTTTTCGGAGATTCCTGACATTTTCAAGTCACTTTCCACTCTAAAGCAAGGAACACTTGGACACTTTCCAGTGAGTTTGGCTCACTCTTAGCTTTCACATATTGCACGACTTTCTACAATCACTCCCACCCAAGTTGGAAGTCTGACAGGAGGGGGTGTTTTTTTTCATCGACACATAGGAACGGTTTCCTCCACTCGGTACGAGCCAAACCTGCACATCCTTGGCTCCATCCTGACAGGGGGGGCTGAGTCAGCATGATGACTCATCACTGCTCATTTTGCACTTGTGTCTGCAATAGGATCACTACTTCGGTGGAACATATAGCAGTAGACAAGTTGTGTCGTACTGACTCATACATATTACCAAAGACTCAATGAAAATAGGTGAAAAAGTACCGTTGGATAATGATACACATATCTGATTGCGAACATAAACACAGACTCCTCCACCCTTTCTGCCATCAGATCTGTCACTCCGAAAAACATAATACCCATTCAATGAAACTAGAGAGTCCGAAACAGTCTGATCCAGCCAAGTTTCACACAAAGCAATTACATCAGGCTTAAACTCTGCAGATACAAGACTCAAATCATCCACTTTAGGGCGCAAAGA
This sequence comes from Prostheceraeus crozeri, assembly GCA_907163375.1. NCBI lineage: Eukaryota > Metazoa > Platyhelminthes > Polycladida > Euryleptidae > Prostheceraeus > Prostheceraeus crozeri. The sequence goes on along the minus strand of CAJQUW010016712.1, from coordinate 175,078 downwards.
TTGAACATTAGTCAACAGAATACTCGGGGCTTTAGCAGTGGGAGCTAAAACATTTCGTGAAAAAACGGTATCTGCTTCCTTTCAACAACCTTGTTCCGGTAAATGACAACATCATGTCCAACCTCCCTTCTCATTTTTAGCTTCTCCCTTAGTGCTTTTAATTCATTTCATTGAGTCATAGTCAAATCGTGATCCACATATACATTCCTATAAGGTTCAGAAGTACGAGGTTTTCGAGCGTTTTTCAATATTCCATTTTTGACTTCATAGTTTGCAACACTAAACCGAATTTTTCTTGGTCTGGTTGGGTCCATTTTTCCTATTCGTAAAACCGAGAGAAGAGTGGGATTCATCACTCCAATTTCAGTTAGAAGCCCGCAAACTGCATCAATATCTTGTTGTTTTCTTTCCTGAACAGGTCCACTGATATTCTCAGAGAGACCAGAGATAACCATATTCAAACACTTGATTGCTCGTAGTTCAGTTTCAGCAATAATTCCATCAGTAATAGCAGTTTGAGCAATTTTGAGTCTATCTCTGCCTGCAACGAAACACTTTTTTGTTCGAGTTTACTCTGATTATCAAGAAGTGATGCTATCTTTGTATCAATGGGATATAAATATGACGATAGCTTCACGTCAAGGATACTCTCAAGATAATTTTTGGATAATATTTCGGTCGTTCCATTGGACTCAGCATTTGTTATAGCCTCTTTTAAGGCTGAACTCAACTGGTCTTTAGTCAGTTTACTAAATTGGGTACGCGACATCGGCCAAACAGAAGCAAAAGAAATAGGGCTTTAGTTTTCGTACTTCATGTTTGGATGCTTGCTAGTTCTGAAAGCAAAACAAAATCGAAAAAGTGATTAGGATTCGAACCAAGTTCCGTGGTATACCAATTCCTTTGCATACACCAATAGACTATGGTCACTGTTGATAACTACAGACAATCAAAGAGTTTGGAAATCCAGTGCAGTAGTGGCGCGATCATACGATGACGTCACACCCACAGCCCAAGACGCACTTACGCCGACATAGAAGACTGGCCGCAGCAAATGAAATGAGTAAGATTCATTGCCAAAGAACGCCGAAAGGGATAATATTCCAAATAATGAATGGAAAACACGACGACGTGAAACACTGATGACAGAAACACTTGCACGACGGTACGACGATTCGAAAGATGTAAAAATTTCCTGTAAAAGGCTAGAGCACTCCAGAGAAATTATCGAAAAAACACTTCAATGCAGAACACTCGCTTGACAGATGTCCACCGACCACGATTGTGTACATTAGCTGTCTGTGAAAACGGCTTGCTGTCATGCTGGATAAACCCGGCCAATAGAAAGGTCAATCATTTTCGCAACGAATGAACAAAAATAACAGTATCTTCGCACATTTTGTCACTCTCGTTTTGTAGTTACTTTCGCACTCAGAATCAACTAGCTTTAGTACTCTAGACCTAATATTGTCAGTGCGCACCTTTCCACACCTTTCATGCGACTAGTGCGGTGCGGCTAGAGACAGCGATGTCGGAAGGGAGGGACGAGGGGGAATAGCAAATAGAAATCTTAACATGCTCTGATCGGCATAATCCTGTACATGTAGTCATAGAGGCTGCTATACGGTAGTTTAGATGTAAGAATTGTCAATTTTTAATGAAGAAAACAATGAAATAAGTTGGAGAGAACTTACTTGGTGGATTCCTGACAAAACAATGAGTTGTGCAAACTATCTCAAAACTATTTCGAGCACTCGGAATCACTGCTCAAGTAATACTTTGGGAGCGAATAGGCCAATTCGAGTACTCTTGCCGAAACACTGTCTACTACCTTGGTCTGTATGTGTGTAAGACTTTAATGGTTTCAGCTTCTTTGTATTTAAAATTTATTTCAGCATGTGCCCTGCTCCAACATTATTGTCTCCTCTTGCTGAAAACTAGTTCCGATATCCCTGGGCGGGCACCTCGAGGACTCGGGTAAATATTTTTCGCTGGTCATGGATGCGGGCGAGTACAGATAGAGAGAGACTTTGTCATGAGATGTTCTGTTGCGAGAAGAATAAGAGTGAAAGTCAAAAGTGAATCCCCGGTAAGATCACTGTACGCCTTTTAGTAATGGGTCTATTGTGCTTCATCAGATGATATCTTTACATGGACACTACAAAATAGGCCTACTGCTATTTATAGAAATCAGTTTTGTTTTGATTCAGCTTCAGAAGCAGTGCCTTCGAACTATTTATTGAGTGAGCGAATGATTGAGGTCATGAGCCGTCCACTGTTGAGCGAGCGGGGTATTCCAGGTACCGACCGGTACTATCACTGAACTGAACTGAACGAGGAATTTGCCGTTCATTAACTGATGAACTAACTAAACAGAAGTTTCTTCAATTCTTACTATTTCCATCGATGCATCGACTTTTCATACTTTGACAATGATTTTCTATGTTGATGAAATACGTAATTATAACGTGGAAATCATTCTAGGGATCTTAGACATTGGCAAATGCTAGTGCATTGGCAAGCATGCTTACATGCTGTCTTTCGCATGGATAAAAATTGTCTCAACAGATTTCGACTTTTGGGACAATAGCAAGTAGACGCACGTGCTTCAACAGTAGTTGTTTTCGGATTCTATAACATATCACTGCACGATCCTGATGATCATCTGAGTGCAGTCGGACAAGTTATGGATTAAGTTGTATAAGAGACTACATTATACACTCAAGCCCATGTTGACGATTGACGAAAAACTCTATCATGGCCGTGTCAGCTTTAGATCGCATCAAAGTCAGGGGAAAATAATTTGGCCATGTGAAGCTGATATTGGTTGCATTTTACAGGAAATACCGTAGGAGAGCGCAGGTTGTCACATGAGGATAAAAAGATAAGTCAGTAACAGAAGCATTCAATGACTATTTCGAAATTAAGTTTTGATAAATGTTATAATGTAACCTGTAATAACTGATTCAGCAGTTATGATTTGACTGAAACGTTGTGCGATAGAAGCACTACCATGACCGGTACAATTCGATCTAATGAAAAGTACACCTTTAAAGGCAAAAGACTTTGTGACTCGAAAAATGAAATCAGCAAAATATTTCAAGTCTGACAACAGCTTCTGCTCTACTATTGTGATAAGAAGAAAGCATCTGTGCTTCTAATATTTGCAATGCATACCGATGCATGAAACATGGAAAGCTGGAGACTCCCAGAAACTGTTGAGGATCATGATTAAGTCTGGTGTTGATGCGGCAAACCAGGCCTATGACACTGACTATCTACATCGGTGCCAGCGATGGCCTTATACTTTCTTTTGTAGCATGATACGGCGCTGTTGAATGTGTGCTTTATTGCTAGTCTTATCTCTTGGGATTTAGGCTGAAATGATTCTTCACCAGCATCCCTTCACTCTGATTTCATATTGAAGTGCATAGTTTTGAGTTTGTTGATCCCGTCATAAATCGTCGAATGATGGCCAAATCGTTGAACACTCAAATCTCAACGCGACAGCTTTCAGGCTCCTGGCCATCAGCCTCCTCTTCTGACCGAAATGCTACCAAAAGCACAGCAGCAACAAAGCGATCGAGAGCAAACCAAAACGTTGCAAAACTCTGTCCTTGAACACTTGATTTCAAGACGTCTCGCACATGCTCGTCTTGTGAGTCATCTACATGTAAAAATCAGTCATTTGACAAAGTGGAATGTAGTGACAGTGACTGGTGTTCATTAACTCCTAGCTTGTTGAATATTTATCAAGCCTACATTCTGACCTTCAAAGTTCTAGCTAATGTTGTTCGGCATGCATTTTTGAATTGAATTTGAATTCCATTTTGTGCTTTTCTTGGGGATTTTTGAGCATACAGGAATCTGAGACCAGCAGAGTAATAATAATCAGTAAAAATAAATTATTTCACGATAAACGAGAGTGCAAATTAAATATTCTACCGTTACTTATATGGGGGTAATTTTTCTAACTGATTAAACATTTCAAGTGGAAGATTTTATCATGGGAAATTTAGAAAAGCAATTATAGAAAAGAAAGGCATCATAGAATATGGTTTCAATAGAAATTCAGCATGGGGTGGATAATGCCGAACATGAACTAACGATGTTCAAAATGCACATAAGAAAACGGTTAATATGTCTATGTGTAACAGTCATTGACACCAATATCCAATTTTTCAATGCTGGAATGCGAATTAAGAATTGTTTCACAGAGTCATAATTGAAAGTGGTCAGTGTATTGGCTGTGAGAGCATCTCAAGAATTCACAGATAAAAATCCTTATTATTGGATAATTTCTCATTTACACGATAAGGAATACGAGCGCTTATCTGGAATAAACACATTGAAAGCTGCTTTACCTAAAGTCATCACTCAGATAAATAAAATGTCGTTGGAGCGTTTCGATTAATCATTGAATGACACATGTGATGATATTTTGGAAGCAGATTAAATCATGCGAGAATTTTGAAACCTGCTCAAATATATTGAGCAGGGACTGCTTCTAAAGTAAAATGGATGATCAACGATTCCCTGGCCTCTGGTTTCAAGCTAATGCTGATGACATCCCTATTCCAAGTTACTCCAAGAATGTTAGTCTCGTTCACAGTAATAAATGAAAAATGAAGAAAACAGAAGAATGTTTCTCTAGAGTATACATAGCCTTTGTTTTACATCGATTTAATTTCATTTTGTTAGAATCGGCTCACTTTGATATGTGATAAAATTCTTCGGACACGGTGCCCAAAGACTTGACAATTTCATTCTTATAAATGGGACAGATTTAGCAAATGTCATCAGCATTCATATTTGTAGTTAGTACGTTAGTCGTAGATACGGGTTACACTGCATATCGCTACAATACAGGACAAAAAGTGGTGCATGTACCACATTCTTCACCCCCACAGTTTTGTTGCTGACATCCGCGAGTGTTGCATCGTCAATGATCTTCTCTTGCCCTAAATCAGTCCCACTACCGTCGCAAAAGTGTTGGTTGTGTTAAATACCTCTATGGTTTGTAGAAAATCTACAGCACTTGCTCTGTCGTTCACAGTAGAGAACAATCCCACGAAGTTAATGATCACAACCGTATCTTGCAAAAATGCTTTGGTATCTTGTATTCTAATTGAGTATCCTAAGGACCAATCCTTCATCACACGGTTCAGGTAAGACTTCTTCGCAGCGATGTTGTACTATCTATCACTCAGTGACAGATCAAGTTTATTCTAAATCCAATGTGGCTAAGTTTGTCAAAATTCGATGAATTTGGAAAAATTGGAAAACGTGGGGGCCACAAAGCGGAAGAATAGAATTACCCAAAAAGCATGCATCTTACGCTGCATCAGGATATGGATGTCCAAATTTCAAGCATTAATTCCACTTATCCGCACTGGACTTTTAATAAACTAATTTTATAGGTTTCTCCATTTCGGCATTTGTTTAACTTTGCATTCTTCCGTTCCCGGACCTTCGCATTTGTCAAACATGTCGTGCTTTAAATTCAGTTTGTAAATATTTACGTCTATTATCATTTCTCTTCAAGTAAAAAGCATTTCGATCAAACATCTTACAATATTCCGCCTTGCTTTGGCTTGCGATCCAACAACATTGACAAATCGGTGCCTGACTGAGAAATTGTAATGACAATAAAAAAGCAGATGTAGTCCGTTCTGTCCCACTAAGTTAAACAGATGTAATAAGTCGGATCTTCATGAGAAATTTTTGCTTTCATCCTGCCACGGTGTTCTTTTCACAATTATTTATGTATCTGAATAATTATACAACGGATGTATTTGGAAACTTGAAATACTCCTCTGCTTTGGAATTGATTATTTTAATGAAGTTCGTCAGCGGTATTGCAGAAAATGATACTTTTATCCTCCTTAAATACATATTGAAATGATAATAACACTCACCACTATTAATTTATTTCAATAAAAGCACTTTTGAATTGCGCGCTGTTGGCATTCATTGTTCTAGAAATCAACGTTACATCGTTTTAACAAAAGATCAACTGTTGTCAATGCCTATGAGTTTCCATTCTCTGCGCGTACTACACGTCTCTCGACATTGCGGCTGTCCCATAACGCTGTATTTGTTTAAACGTCTTTAAACGTAGAAATCAATTTCAATAAAACCATTAATTCTGCCATGTGTAGTCAACCACATGGAGCATGTAGACTTGTTCAATAACATCGATAACTCTGACTCGATATGCCTGTCAGTTCTACGTTGCTGAAGGTCTATCTTCCATTAAATATTCTGCTTTCATTTAGGTTCCCTAAGTGTTAAGTTAGCCGTACCAATATCCGCACCACATCAAAAATCGCCTGTGCCACTCTCGAAAACAACATTTACACATAATTTTGGAGTGTGCCAGATTGTGCCACCACTCATTTTTCAAAATAATGCAGCAGTTTGCGAGAAATCGTCGATCAAAAGTTCGAGGTGGTAAGGATGTGAAGTTAACCGGACCAAATAACAGAAAACATCTTAAATCGCATCTTTATGAATTTTGAACCACATGAACGTCTAAAATAACACGTCTGAAGCATGTGCCACTCACTACTTCGCCAAAATTCACAATAGCAACTGAGAAAATGGACAAAATGACCTCAAAGTCGCACGGATGTAAAGTTAGCCGTACCACTTGTGAAAATGGCATGCGCACTCGCATCGACCCACCAAATACACTTTTTGGGAGTGTGCCAGCTTGTGCCACCCCTCAGACATCCCAATTCTCCGTAGAATCCGCAGAAATGCGGATTTCCCTCCGCAGCCACAACCACAGCCCATCCGTACCACTTGTGAAAATTGCGTGTGCCACTCGCATCAACCCACCGAATATACTTGTTGGGAGTGTGTCAGCTTGTGCCAGCCCTCAGACAGAAGTGAATCCCCGCAGAATCCGTTGAAGTGAAATTGCTAAAGTTGAAGGTAGGAAACAAAGTGATTGCATCTCTACCCACATGACATCAGCTTTGATCCTGATAAGCAGTGTGCTGCTGCAGACTGCAACAGTGCTGCTATCAGGTAAGTGTGGACGCCTTTCATGGATGCAATGCTTCATGGGGTTGTGAATTGAGTTATGTCAGATGCAGTTTGTTGAGAAAAAGTGACGTTTGTTAGAACTAGTCAGAAGCATGAGTTCAATTTGATTATCTTTGGGGATCTTGAGGGTGGCATGCGCTCTTATGTTGAAGTTGAATTAGAATTTTACAGTCTTCATGACAATGGTACACTGTAAATCGCTGGATACGTAAAAATTAAATGCAAACATATACCAAAATCACATACAATTTGAAACTAACATCTGATACGAGATTCTCGTATGTTTACTATCTGTGATTGGCTGTTTTACACTGAAATACGAGTTGTTGGTATGTTTTATACACGAGACCCGATGCAAATTCATCCTCATTGGTATGCCTCTGGTATGTATTTGGTATATGCAGCTTTAAGTCACATAGCAAAAAAATATGTGTATTACATACTACTTACTGTCAAATAACTATTTTCAGTAATAACAGTCGTGAATATTTTTTGTTTGATAGAGTGATATCTAACTTGATTAGATAGATCCATTGTGAATTTTATGCTCCTGGAGTATGTTGTCGTTGCTACTTGTCTAGCAACAGTAATAGGACGTTTAGTTAGCTCTACTTTATGAGCCAAGTTGATAAACATCAGTTCATTCAATCGCTTTCTGTCGTGCAATCATGTTGACTTATCTATCTCAAACATAACTATTTTTGCGTTCATGAATTATAATGTGTTTTTATTTCGGATTGATAATATGCTTAATTTCAAAATTTCATAATGCATGATTGTTGATGGTTAAATACTTGTTGATTATTCATGAAATACCTTAGACTTACGTGTATTAAAATCGAATTCAGTATTGAAAGTATAACTCTTGAATGTCATTATCTCACTACTTGAAGAACAGTAGTAACATTAGTGTGATCTTTATTGACAAAAGGCCTTAAATCAACATATATTAGAAATCATTGATGCTTTCCTTTAACATGGTGCTAGTATGGCTTTAGTATCTAGAGCATACCACATTTGAAACAACATACGAAAAGCATACAAATATATACCAAGAGAATACAGAAATATACCAAAAAAATATTTTGGCATGCATCCTTCGTATGCGATTGGTGTTGAGCCATTTACAGTGTAGTGTAAAAGCTCTTTCCGTTGATAAGTTGTGTGCCCCTATTCAGTCTAAGATCATGATATCCGAAGTTCGTAATATGAAACCGTTGTCTAATTTACTGCTTGCGAACCAGGGTTGGCTTTTTGCCGGCTAAAACTGGTTTTTGCCACTAAGTGGTAAAAACCCGGTAAAAACTGGCAAAAAGTGGTAAAGACTGGCTAAAACTAAAATTCCGAAAAATCAGTCTATTTGTTCATGAAATTATCGACAGCATGTTTGGTTTAAGTATTACGGTGCATGCGTATTTGCAGTTTGCAACTCTTATCTTCCAAAACATGACACTCATTCTGTGTTGGAACCACATCATATGTGTGAGCGTGTTGTATTTCTAATTCTCTATTGTTCACTGTCTTAGGACATAGCAATCCGACTCTCGACCGCATGCCTGACATCCTATTATCAAGTGTTCTGGTGACGTTTCATGATAATAACATTTCATTATTGTGCATGTTTCGTGAGTTGTTTTATGCCATTGTTATACAGGTATAAATATCCACGTCTGCAAATAAAGTGCGTCTTTGCTATTTGGAATTCGCGTTTTTACTTACAAGCTATCACGGCGGTTTGTCTTGCTGAACATGAGCGGCTCGTTAAAGTTGGTCGATATCGTGAAGAGATTCAAGGGTGAGCGTGATGAAAATATTGATCAATGGTTCAGACGATACGAGACAGCGGTGTCTATAGTAACCGCCCCAAAGGATTTAGAGGCTGAGATGGCTCGAATGATGCCTCTATTTTTGGATGGTCCTGCTTTCGCGACCTGGGATCAATTGGAGCCAACAGATAAAAATGACTTTAAAGTTGTGATGAAGGCTTTGAAGAGAGTTTATGGACTTAACAAGGCAAGTGCCTGGCTAAAACTCAAATCCCTCCGTTTGTGGCCTGGCGAACAGATCGACATCATCGCAGATGATGCAAAGACATTGTTGAAGGTTATCACTGGCAAAGATCCTGATGAGGAGCTGGTATCGTTAGCTGTGATCGATGCGTTACCAGCTGATGTAAAGGAGAAGGTGTATATCCAAGACGGCGAAGATATGAAGCTCCAAGATGTTCTGTCTACGGCGAAGGCGCTTTTGGCAACTCGAGATGCCTTACCCACCGCAGTCGCTGCGACGATGGGTCCGCAAAACAGCCAAATGAAAGTCTCCAAGCAAATGGTTCGCTGTCAAGGCTGTCGCCGCTTTGGCCATGAGAAGGCCAGCTGTATTATCACCTGTTTCTTTTGTAACGAGAAAGGGCATATTCAGCGATTTTGCCCACACCGTCAACAACAGGCAAGTGCGAGCATGGCTGCGGCGACGGAAATCACCGGTGCACAAATCTCACGTCCAATGAATGTCAATGGCCAAAGGATGAACGCGCTGATCGACACTGGATCTGTGACTTCTGTCATTGGTGAGCATGTGGTTGGGAATGAGAGTCGGTCTAGGTCCTACATTAGTCTTCAATCTTTTGGTAGGCATAATGTATGTGCGTATACGTATGTTGTTTTGAGTAGTGTGATAACTGATAATAATGAAGAGCTGGGACCCATTAATGCATATGTAGTCTTAGAAACTGATCTACCTACTGGTATTGATATCATTTTGGGTTCGAATGTATTTGAGAGAACGGGTTTAATATTACATCCACGCGTACGTCCAGGTACTGAGCTAAAAGTAGATTTTCCCTATAGTAAAGGGCCTGTAGTTTCGGTATTGCATAGTGATGATATTCATGATAAGGATTTTGTTGCTACTTTTAATGGAAGTAGATGGTGCGTAAGGTGGAATTGGAGACAAAATTTAGAACCAGGATCCGATTGTAAGATACCGTATAATATTATCGATGATCAGGATAAATCACCGTGTGATGCTGAAATAAATGACTGGATTAATGAGGGCATATTAGTAAGGCATGACGTAAGTTTCCATGGGAAAATAAAAAGGTACTTACCGATTATTGCTGTGCGTCAGCAGAAGGGCGATACCGTTAAAGTTCGCCCTGTCTTGGACTATAGAAGTTTAAACGAATCCATTGAGTCTCATACTGCTGAAGCTACTCCTACTTGTGCTGACACGTTGCGTCAGTGGCGGCAACTGGGGCCTAAGTGTTCTATTATTGATTTGAAGCGTGCCTATCTACAGGTAGAAATTGATCCGAGTTTATGGGCATACCAAGCTGTTAGGTGGAAAGGAAGTGACTTTCTGTTGACGAGGCTTGGTTTCGGCTTGGCCTCAGCCCCAAAAATAATGACAGCTATAGTTACACGAGTATTGCAGGGTGACCAGAAAATCAAGGAAGGTACTTCTAGTTACATTGACGATATATATGTCTCTGAATCGGTTGTCTCATGCGAAAAGGTCAGGTCCCATCTGAATAATTGGGGCCTTATAACAAAAGAGTCACAAAAAGTTGGTAAAGGAGACGTTAGATTACTGGGACTATGTGTGGACTCAGGGTTGAGATGGCGCAGAGACGGTTCTCTGCCCTTAATAGCTAACATTCTTACGCGGCGTGAAGCACATAAGTACATAGGAGAATGTTTAGGACATTACCCCGTGGCGGGATGGCTTCGAGTCGCCTGCGCGTTTGTACAGCGGTGCACTGCCGAAGATCATACTAGGTGGGATGACCCAGTTTCGGAAAAAATAATGAGTTTGATTCGAGAAATAGATGTTCGACTGAAAGTGTCTGACCCTGTCGGAGGCATGTGGGAGGTTGATCCTAAAGCTCCAATCACGGTCTGGACTGACTCCAGTTCTCTAGCCTACGGGGTTTATTTAGAGGTTGAAGGTCAGGTGGTCGAGGATGCGGCTTGGCTGCGCCCGAAGGATGATGCTACGCATATAAACCGGTCTGAATTAGACGCAGCTATCAAAGGCCTGAATCTTGCCTTAAAATGGGGTAAGAGGGACATTACGATCAAAACTGACTCCATCTCAGTTTATAGATGGTTGCAATCTGTTATTCATAAGACAAGAAATGTTAAGACTCGTGCACTCGCAGAAGTTTTGATTAAGCGTAGACTTAATATTATTTCAGACATTATCCGTGAGGAACAGTTGGCAGTACAGGTCGTTTGGATTGAGTCAAGTTTAAACAAAGCAGATTCATTGACTAGAGTGCCTAATTCATGGGTCAGGGAGAAACTAGATAGCGTTGATTACGCTGACATCAAGTTTGTTCATGAAATCAACCATTTTGGCACGAATCGAACATATGAATTATGTAAAGAGCGGTATAAAAATAAATCCGTTTCAAAATCTGATATTAAGGCCGTCATTGGCGATTGTGCAACTTGTACCCGCATAGACCCTTCGAATCGCTTTAGTTGGGACAAAGGATCGATATCCGCGAATAATGTTTGGGAAGTTTTAGGCACTGATGTAACTCATGTAGACGGTAGACCTTATTTATCCGTTATCGATACTGCTTCCAGATTTACAATCTGGCGTAGCTTAAGAAATGAATCCTCCACTGAGATAGCTTTCAACATTGAACAGATCTTCGCAGAATTTGGTCCCCCAGCGTACATAATGAGTGATAACGGGACAGTTTTCCGTAGCCGCGAGTTTAATGAGCTGTTAGATAAGTGGAAAGTTCAACAGGTCTTGACTTCCGCTTATAGGCCCCAGGGAAACTCGGTGGTTGAGCGGGTTCATCGTACCGTTAAGAGAACCGTAAAGCGTACAGGAAAATCCCTCGCAGAGGCCGTTTTCTGGGTTAATAATACAAAAGGTAAAAACGATTCAACACCTTACGAATTAGTTTTCTGTGCGAAGTCTAGAAAGCCGGATGTTACAGCTGATCGCATTGAGATAGAACGACCCAAATTGAATTACGAGGTAAACGATAATTACTTTGATAAAGACCGTAATCCTTTTCTTGTTGGCGATAAAGTTTTTCTTAAGCCTCCTTCCTCCCGATGTGATGACGTTTGGAGCGGTCCACACGTCGTGACAAAAATCATTTCGAGTGTTTCAGTTGAGTTAGATGATATAAATGTCTCTCGTCATGTATCGCATTTAAGACTGGTACCTTATTGCAGGGAATCTACCGAAGTCGACTTAGAAACGAAATACTGCTCTTTGACGAATGATAGCGATGTCGAAATTGATTCTGAGGCGGTACCCCGAAGGAGTAGTCGCGTGACTAAAAGACCTATTTTTCAAGGTGACCATGTCGTTGATTACAGATAGCAGACCTTATATTGTTTCGTATATAATATATACTTTTGTATATTAGTTTCTTAAGAAACTAGGGAGCGTGTGAGCGTGTTGTATTTCTAATTCTCTATTGTTCACTGTCTTAGGACATAGCAATCCGACTCTCGACCGCATGCCTGACATCCTATTATCAAGTGTTCTGGTGACGTTTCATGATAATAACATTTCATTATTGTGCATGTTTCGTGAGTTGTTTTATGCCATTGTTATACAGGTATAAATATCCACGTCTGCAAATAAAGTGCGTCTTTGCTATTTGGAATTCGCGTTTTTACTTACAATATGTTTTTATAACGAACGACAAACGATGTTGTCTTTCTTTACGATTGCTCTGCCCTTTTCTTGTGATTTAAGAACAAATGTAGACTTCATCACCATTTCGGCTCTTTGGTTCATGTAACAGAAGTTGTTAGATACTCGCAGAATTATCATCAAATGAATGATAAAATGAAAATAAATGTATGAATATAACTTGTTTATACATAGAACTAAATTAAGCAAACCACTTTCTTCATGTGGACGAGCTTCAATAATCCCACTGTCATTCTTCTGTGTTGAGTGTTCAGCACATCAGATCTAGATTCGAACTCAGGTCTCATGAACGCAGAGAGAACACTCCATCAAAAAGCCTCTGCATCGGAAAATCTAACCTCCCAAATCAAGCAATGTGCAACAGTCACTTAGAATGCACTTCTACTTTTTTTAGAAATATACTAGATGTACTAATGCTTGTGACTGAAGCAGAAAATGATGATTTGTAAGAACAAATAATAATTAAATAACATAGTTCGCACCAGCAATCTTGATAAAATGAGGTATAATGTATCCATGAACAGCTTCAGTTATAATCTCAACAAAAGAACATGTCCAGTAAGCTGCAAAATTAATCTTCTTAATAGAATCGGAGAGCGACAAACAAATGTGACATTATTGTGATATACAAGTTTGTTTAAAGTTCTTGAAAATCCCATATTTTGAGCTCAAATCAAAACTTTACTTTCGGTATTAAATTCATTTAACATAACCTTATCCTCTAAATATGTGACGGTAAAATACCACGACATGAAAAATGTTGAAGGGCAATATTTTTATTCTAGTCCTTCTGGGAATGCAGGATAAATTTCATAGTAATATTCGTGTAATCACAATGGTCATGGGACATTTGCCAGAGATTTAGAAGACAAGCTATTCTATGAGATCAGCAGGGAGGTTAATCGTAGAAATCCGAGGCCAGATTTCTACATTTTCATACCCTTCTAGCTTCATGGAATGCCTGTTTTCGATCTTTTAGCGAAATGATTTCCTTCCAGCATGGACGTCTGTTGCATCTCACAATGAATGAAATTCGTAAAGCAATAAAATGCGTGCACGCTTAGAAGAATAATGCACAACAGCTTTATAACAATATTTTTTATAATAATTCATATTCTTACACCTATACTTGGAACATATTCTTGATTGAAATGCGATATTGATAAGATTTGAATTGTGAAAATACAGGCCTAAATGTTTATCGAATGATGAAAAAGTAAAATGAACTTATTGCGACTAGCGTTCATCAATAAAGTAAGGAGTGACGATGATCCACTTAAGTATTAATACTGGAAAAATAGTTTTAGCCGGTTTTAGCCAAAAATTGTGACAAAAGCTGATGGTTGTTACCAGATTTTTACCGGTTTTTACCAGGTGATAAAAACCAGGGTGGTTTTTACCGGCCAACCCTGTTGCAAACACATTCGAGTGTGCCGAAAAACCGATCGATGTTATCATTGGGACTGATTATTAGTACGATGTTTTACTCGACCGCAGAATTAGAATGACGGACGGGTTAGTAGCTGACAATTCTGTATTCGAATGGGTAGTGCATGAAAATCAATTGAGAGCATCAAGATTCTCGATAAGATCTTTGAAAGTTGAGTTGCAGGGGCGTCTACTGCTGATGCGATTGGTCTTCCAACGAGAGGGCCAGGTTTATGGTCCTTGGGGAGTATTGCTGGCTGTTGGTTCACTGCATGTTTCATGGTCACCATGAGCAATTTTTCATGTAATCAACTTTTGTTATTTCGTTATATTACGGCATTTTCATTTTGGCACCTAAATGCGGCCTAAGTGCAAAAATTCTTGCTAAGGTGCAAAAATAGCAATTGGCACGCATACTTGCAGCTAATTCGCAGAATTTATCATAGAACTTTGCAATACAAAAATGAAGTTCAGTCAAATGACTAATTAAGTAAATGTCATGGAAATCTAATGGATATCATTTTCAATTTATTGTAAAAAATGGAAATATCTTGTTACAAGGGACCCCTTTTATTGCAGAATGATTGAATATAGGCGCTGGTGTCAACCCAGAAGAAGCAGAAGAAGAAGCTGTTTTGCTGTTTGAAATATATGCCCTACATGAATTCGCATGTTTTCGGCTTCTGTTCACCACCATGTTCACGACAAATACTTCCGCTTTTCAAAAATAATCGGCACCATACTTGATGCCGAAAATTTATCCTTTTCCCTTGCCTATTTGGTCCAGAGTTTAATATGTAGATTGTGATGAGTCAGTAGTTCTGCCGTAGTTCACCTCCAATTTCAAGATATTTGTGTGCTCTAAAGTTGAGATGATTTTTGTCCTTCAGTCGCATATGATAATGATGGCGGTATTGTGATAGTCAATCAAGGAGTGTTGCATCTGCATCTGTTTCTGAAAGCTTATCTTATTTGTGAATGTGTCGCATGACGTAGAAACGCAAGTAACAAATGAGAAATAGACAACTGATTGAATAATACTACCCATTTACGATCAACTGCTATCTGAATACACGAAATGATTAGGTTTAAACTAATTTATCACTTATGCGAATACACCATATGTGATGGACCAAATGAAAAAGGCCAATAAAGTTAAACATTTTTAATGCATCCGCTATTAAAAGTATACCACTCGCGTCTTGTGAACTTTCAGGCTAGACTAACTGAACTAGGGAATTGTAAACTGATTTGTAGGCTATCAGATTGGTAACTTAGTGTGTTACGTTTTGTTCTAGGCCTGCAATTCTGGCATTTGATGCTATGTCTACCCTCCCGTCCTTCCGCTCGATTGACAAGATAGAAGGATTCTCTGAGTCAATCTCCGCAGACAGCCAACTATCGTTCAGGAAACAAGCAGACCATCTGTTCGTTCTGTACCTGAGAGGAGCAACATCCGCATGGAAGCATCCTATTGGATATCTAGCACTGAGGAATTCACCATCCACCTCTGAACTAAAAGCAATTTGTCGCGCTTTTGAAAACGGTAAGTTATTTCATAGACCTCATTCATGCATTCGAAATCACAGCCATTAGCAGTTTAAAAATTCCGATGAATTGTGATGAATGCTGACCAGCAACTTTCTGTGTAGGTCTATCTTCACGATGTGCCACAGTTAGTTACCTCGAGAACAGAATTTTGGAAGTGACTTGTTCCAGATCATATGATAATTTAGCGAATATTGATTAAGAGCTATTTGATGATGAATGAGCTATATATTGCAAACATAATTAATCCACAAACAGATTGATCCAGTGCTTACAGTAGCATTGCATCTATACACTTGCGGATTGGAGAACGCCATCAGTCCTCATTAGGACTACTTCAATTAACAGTTTGATTAGCATTACGAGGAGCATTTCAAAAGTTCCCGGACTGCTGCTGCCAATCGTACAATTCGATGTCTATGATCTTCAATACCTCATCTAGTGTTAGTCTCCATCTTCATACAGTGCCTGAATTCAAATTCAATTCAATTCAAAAAGCTTTATTTAGACTCACAATAGCGGTGAGAATTCGACAAGGTAGTAGATGCATAAAAACATAAAAAAGGACACGTAAACCTAAAATCATGGACAATACTTAATAAAAGAGTTTTGAAATCTCTTTGTTCTTGCCAAAGGCTTCCTCAGACAACAGTTATTCCTTAACGACAACTGCCTTGGTTCAAAAAAGGGACGAAGCGGATGATGAGGTTCACTTAAAACTTTCTCAAAAAGATTGCGGCACATCTTGTCACCTGCAGCAAACAAGGACTCTTTAATACATGATTTATCATCAATTAAACAAAACGCTCTTTTCTCGACCCGTGACAAACGAATTCTTGAAAAATCTGTCATGTTACATGTTACAGGAAAAGCGTACAAAAGTAAGGGTCTGATGTAAACACAATAAGCTCTAAATAACAAAGGAGAAGGGCAATTGGCTCGCTTCAAACACAACAAAAGATACATGTGTCTGGACGCTTTCTTAATTACCGAATTAATAAAAACATTCCACTTTAGATCTGATGAGAGATTACAACCTAAAACTTTCACAGTACTAACCCTATCAAGGGTCAGGCTGGATAAATAAATAGGCTCACAAATCATATTCTTTTTCGAGATTACGTCCATTACACAACTTTTATTCAGATTGATGTTCAAAATGTGTGAAGTAGTCCATTCAAATATTGCATCAATCTCAACCTGGAGCTGATCCTCGCTTTCATTTCTCAGAAAATGTAACACAGTGAGATCATCTGCATATTTTATAAAGCACGAGTTGTTACAAGTTGGAGACAATGAGTTCATGACAAGCGAAAAAAGTAATAATAGAAAATAATAGAATCAACATGATGGCGTCATATCATCTGCTTCGATAGTGAACATCGATGGACGTGCGTCGCACCCTGACTTTCAGTAGCTCTGATCATTAATTCATTCCCTCAAGGTTCCGCAGTCACAACTGTTGTTGATGCAATGTCTGACGAATTGAAAATTGAAATGTGGTGTGCTATTCACTTCTGTGTGAGACTTGGTGAATCTGCTGCGAAGACTCATGAGAGGATGCAGCTAGTGTATGGAAATCGATGCCTCAGCCGCACAACCTGTTTTGAATGGCACAAAAGATTCACCGAAGGTCGCGATTCTGCAATGGACGACGTCCATCCACTTCCACATCCGAGAAGAAGGTTAGTCATTGTCAGGCACTGATAGACAAGAGCCGACGACAAACCATGGAAGATGTTTCTAACGCATTGAACGTCTCCGTCGGAAGTGCCCACGCTCTGCTTGTCGACCATCTCAAAATGCGGAGAGTCTGTCCTCGATAGGTGCCCTGACTGACGAGCAACGTGCTGTGCGAGTTGAAGTCTGCAAGACTCTGTTGAGACTTGCGGAGAGGGAGGGACAAACGTTCTTGGACAAGATCATTACGGTCGACGAGCACTGGACGATTGCGTGAATGTACAAAAAGATACATCATGAGTCAGATTCATCAGGAATTGTCGCTGAGAAACATTTAACACATCTTGTTCATTGAAAGAGAATCTCAATATCAACAAATTTCATGTCATGTGAAAGGCTATGCTTCATCTGTTTATTTGGCAGACTATCCATGTCCGCTTAGCTGTGGTCATTATTTATGCTGATATCTCCAGAAGGAACTACACAAAATGCAAACTTTTGATTGTTGCCATTGAATGAGTCTTTTAATAAGCTTTTAGACGACAAAATGCATTTTGAAATTTGACAAAATTTAGAGCATTTTTATTCAAGTTGTCTATAACTTGTGTACACCGTAAACTGTGAAATACCAAAGCTAGTTACGAAAGCGACGTACAAAACGAGAATAACAAAATGCACTACAAAAGCGATTTGCTTTCCTATTGGTTTATCTTTATCATCCAATAGGATAGCCAATCGCTTTCGTAATGTATGAGAACGAACAATAAGACCTTCTTTTGCTGGCTTTTGAGTTCATCGAGGTATTCGAATATGCATAAAACACACGTGCGTCACACAGCAAGAAGGCGCTAGAGCCGGACAAGATTCTATTGTGTCTCGGTCTGCGGCGTCATCGAATGATTGACAGGACGAGAGATTAGTTACTATTAAACAGACGACACTTGTTTGATGCGATTCGTGAACATTCCAGGCAAATTCTTTGCATTGTAAATAACATTGATTAATTAATTAGGTGTGCGGTCGGATCCTATATCGAGCAATCAGCTGAGCAGACCAACAGCACTAACGTACGTTGCAAGTTGCTGTTAGTCGACTTGGCAATTACATTTGATAAGAATAACGAAAGAAAATGCTAAGTTTCTCGCTGTGCAGCAATTAGTGAAACGGTCTGTATTGATGCAAATCATACGCTAATCAGCAGTTTCTACAAAATCTGATGCCAAACTGAACCTAAACTTTCTATTCTTTGTTCTTACTGACCATTGACCACATGCAAGCACTTTGGATCATGAGCATTATCATGGTATGAAGTAGTATGTCGAAATCGAACAATGACTACAATGAAATGAAAAAATATGTCCTATTAACAAAATCGAATTGCCGACTGGAACTCCATAGATTGGTTCCCCCATTCCTCATGGGTTTCCTAATCGTATCCTAATCGTTTCCTCATGGCATCGGAATTAATTTGCTCATAGAGAAATATTCTTCTATGACCACAGTTGTTATGTATACACAGCTAAAGTTTTCAATCCCGAGATCACGGGATCACATTATTTTTACGGGATTCATAATTCCGGGATTCGCTAACATCTGTTTTTAGGGAGTTAGTTAGGCTATATGAAGGTGGAGTAACAATGAAGATAAACGTATTTCAATGTTGCAAATTTCAATTTATGGAGTAACAATGAAGATAAACGTATTTCAATGTTGCAAATTTCAATTTATGGAGTAACAATGAAGATAAACGTATTTCAATGTTGCAAATTGCAATTAATTGTTATATTTGAAATTTCCTTTTTCATTATCAACGTACGTTAGACCTAAACTGTCAAACATATGTCACACACGATAGTCATGCAAGTGTGTTTTACTTATTCATACATTTTTACTTTTTTGCTGAGCGTTGGCGCTAACTGATGGTTCGCTGCAATGAGATAAATTCAATCACAATAACGTGACATTAGTAGACCAATGTGAGCATACGTCCTGGTTTTACCGGGACTTTCCCAGTTTTGGCGAATTTGTCCCGGCGTCCCAAAAGTGTCTTTCGGGACAGATGTATGCTCCGGTTTTGCCGTATGTCAGTGCTAAAATTCACTTTCAGATACAATCAAAGCAATGCCTAATGTGAAGCTTAATTTTGACATGCCATACCAGCAGTTTTTCAACTTTTTGAAATAAGGGTAATGTTGCATGACATACATTCAAACAGAAAATACGAAAATACGCAAATAAACATTTCTGATTTTATTGCCATTTCAACTATAAATAAAGAGTTTCGATACAACATTAGTTTCTTATCGTGTACAAGAAAACTATATGGAAACAATGCTACTGAGGGAGGCAGAAATGTGAACACAGAATTGATAAAACATTAATTAAAGAGCATTTTCTTATTTATAATAATAATGCTTTACTGATAAACCAAAATACAAATGAGCGGTATTTGGTGAGATGTGTACAGAAGAAATCACGTTTCGGAAGAAAATCTGACAAATGACTTGTAGAACGCAGGTTTACAAAACGGCATCAACAATTTGCGAGAGTGTCTTGCATGCCTATTTGGCGCACGAACAATAAAAAAATGTGAGAGTATGACAGTCTGCGTGATTAGCAACTTTTCGAATCTATTTGACACAGCCTCGATCAAGTCTGACTTTCAATGGAAGCTTATTGGTGATGAATCCCCAACGCTTGACGATGCGCTCCAAACGATCGAGTTTCGTAAGCAATTTCGTAGGGATGTCACAAATAGCAGACCAATGAAGTGAAACTCTCGAGTATACAAATGAAATGTAAGCTTGCCATGTAATACAGTTGTCATTGCCATTGAGTGACAAGCGTTTAACCGATGACAAGGCACGACAACACCTCTGATATAAAAAGGAAAAGTCTCAATTCCATGAACATATAGTATTTTAGTTCATATAGTCATAGTATTTCAAATACATAAACAATTCACATTTGGTGACAAGAAAATTACTGAATTGTTTCAAATATTTGTATAGTTGACATCTTCATGCAACGACGAAATAGAATCAAATTCTCTCAGTCGTAGAAAGCAAAAGATACAAATAAAACAACATAAACCAAAAAAAGCTTTATTATACATTTCAGAGATCAACATTAACCAAATATCATGAAAATGATTATTACATAATAAGTTATGGAAAAACAATTGCAGATATACACATTTATTTATACATCCTGTATGGATGAAAATATATTAAGAATCCGTCATTGTTCGTAATGAGGAGGTAATGAGTCCTGAACATAACGAGGTAAACAATGAATGACTGAACACGATTGAAGAAAAATGCTAAAACCTGGTGGAAATGGAAAAGCATTCAGTGAATTGCCACATACTGTAGATACGAAAAACAAACACCAGAATCACATACGGAGTTCATCATTATTAAGTCACATCTTCGAAGTGAAGGTTGTGCACTATGTTTCGCCACTTTCTCAGTCCTCTGCTATGAATTAGTCAGGATAACGAAAAATAGATGAAACGTTAAATCAAACAGATAACAGGCATAAATGAAAAGCAGGCTAACAATAGTCAGTTTACATAACGCGTAAGGATGAAGATTCAATGATTGTCACAGTATGGGTTTGACGATATTACCCAACAACATATTCTAAAATTCGCTGTTTGTGTCGGCAACTATCATTATCTGTAAAGGCCTATAGTTCATATATTAGTTATCCTGACGATGTCCCGGTTTTGGATAAAAGTAATCTGGTCACCTTGAATTAGACAAGCAAAATCAATCACTACGGTATGTGAAAACCAATGAAATAGATAAAGTCCTTTGGTAACTTAATGTTTTTTCTTGGCTTCCACATACCGTATTGATTGATTTTACCTGTCTAATGTCACGCTACCATGATTGAATTTATCTCATTTTTGTCGTAAACTAGAATGAATTTTAGCGCATCTTTGTGCAGTATAACATAAATTGTTTGCTTTCATTGATATCAACAAATAAATCTATGTTCAGGCAGTCGAGGGAAAGAAAGAGAGCGTTATGCATACAAGCGCACTAATATTTATTGGAAAGAATTTTTGAAGCGATTATTATACAATATCGGTCTGCTACCAGACGTTACAAAAGTCGTGGGATTTGCATTTCGATTTGAAAATCACAAACCAGGTTTTAATGCGACAACGTATATTGTGAACGATAATCAGATCTGCTTATTGTTACATTTTATGTCTGCATGCGAAAATAAAACTGTTGATTTTTTATAAAAATTTCATATTTATTTAAATATTCGATAATAAAAACGACAAGTGTTGGTCAATCGATTTCATGTCATTATTGGACATATCTTCAGGACAAAGTTACATACAGATAAAACCATTAAATACATCAATTGAGAACATGTCAAAGCTAAAAGAACTCTTGGCAGCTGCGTCTAAAGCCACAAAAATTGAATACATGCTGAAAGCAATGCAATGGAAACTGATTTGAATTTACAATTCCGTCTAAACTGCGGAATTCAATATCAAATGCTAAAACAATAAAATTGGAACTGAAGACTCGTGTTCGTTCATCAAGGTTCTATTGATTTGTTTCATGACCAGACTTTCAGCAGTGCGTGTGTACTTAGTGCGAAAAACTATCTGGAAATTGTCATAGCTATTTCTATGAATGTGTTTGGTTATCTCAGTATCTTTAGGTCGACCTTCTAAGTGTTCACGAATTCTGGTGATAAACTGTCTACGAGTTTCGCCAATATAGCAATTGTCACATTGCCAACATTTGAATTTGTATACAAGATTAGAAGCGAGACTCATAGTCATTTAATATTTGTTCGGAAACAATTTGCTCGTTTTGAAAGTATCGAAGACGACAGATAATTTGCAAGTGTCGGGCAAAATGCGATTGATCGAGTTTGAGAGTTTGCATTTCTTTTTCTTTGATGTACGGTAAATTCCAATAAATGTGATCACGGTCCAAGCCATTATCATTTTGACAATTTCTAGGTCCGGAATTAAACATTTTGTCTCTAATTTTCTCGATGACTTTAGCATGAAAACCATTGTTAATAAACATAGACGCGATTTCATTACAAGCACTCTCAAAATAAGTATCTTTGCTTGAGAGGCGCTTTGCACGATAAATAAGGGAGCGAATAGCAGCAGTTTTGTACTTGAAAGGAGCAAACAATTCTTTAGGGACATAAATACCGGTGTTGGTGTCTTTCAAAGTTCATTCAGTCTCAAATCTATCTGCATTTTTGTGAACAATAACGTCCAGAAATTTGATTTGCTTCTCTTATTCATCTTCCATGGTAAATTCAATACTTTTATGGAAAGAATTCAAATAGTCGAAACATTCCACAGTTTCAAGTTTGCTTTTGAAGACTGTAAAAACATTTTTTATTTAAATAATATTCAAAATTTCATTATTTAAATATGTTTGAATACATATATATATATATATTTTTAATTTTATTAAAAAAATAATTTTTATTTCATCCCAGTTTATCATTACTAAGACAACCCAAAAGTCGTAAACCCAAATGAAGTAATATTGAATTTATTCCTTTATTATCTTACCTAGCACCTGCCACTTAAAATTGGGGTGTTACCGTTTTCTATAGATCATTTCAGTGTGTATAAGTAGCACACACCTTCATTATTGTTACATGGAAATGACTTGCGGATGAGGGTATTAACCGCTCATATTGACTGCTACACATGGTAATATTTTTTAAAATGTACAGTTAATTCACTTTTAAATTACTACATCGCATATTTCATAATTTTTGCAAGTTGTATTTGGGTTGCCCTCAGTCAGTGCATGCAATATGTTATCAGGAGGTAATCGTTCAATATGTTGCTTTATAATTTCAGACAAAGGCGCGACGTAGTCACTTAATTTTCACTCGATTTTTATTATACAGAAACATGTAGTTACAGCATTGCTATTTTTTCTCTCCCTATACCTTCACTATTTCTTCACTTTTCCATATATTTTTCCATTCCGTCTTTTGTTTATTTCTGCTTTTAGTCGTCTTTGTTGTACAGTTTTAAATTATTTATCATTCCCTAGATCAGTTTAATCATTAATCTACTTTTTTTATTTTCACTTCTTTCCTCTATTAAGTTCTTCTGAGTGACAACTAATGTGTCTATGCCCGTGCTCTTCCCTCAAACTTTGTTCAACAAAGAAGCTATTTGAATATATTTCACTGAATTTCATTAGATTTCGGTTGGTTTGATAATATCGTTGCCTTGAACAAGCAATCATTCTATGATCCATAATACTACATTTAATGTCATAATCAGATTGAAATACTTAATGATGGTGACTAGATAGCATGTAGTGGAATACTTCCACTTAGAAAATATGAGAATATACAGTAGTTTTCTATGGTATTGGATACGTAGTCTCAAGAGTCATAATCGGGTTTCAAATTTAACGGTGCAAATTTCATTTTCATTCATTCTCTAGGAGTCTATCTGATTAACGTGATTTTTACACTGGTTGTGAACATTTCTTCAACACTTGATATCAAACATTTTCTTCGGATATTTTCTATAATAGCCTTTGTAATCACACAGTAAATGAAGCTTAGAAAATTACCTCCAAGAATATTAGACTGTACGTACAATTTACAGCACAATTACTTAATTGCAGTACTTATTGCAGAAGTGTTTTAATGATTTCGTCGATAAGAGCAGAAACAAATCAAATTAGAATTGATCCTGTTAATTAATAAATCTTATTTAGAGATAAATTTTTATTGATTTTGTAAGATTTATCTGTTGGATTTTGCTGATTTCATACTGAATTATGCTGTATTTATATTGATACTGAATTCGTAATTACTGCTAATATTCAACCTGTTAAGGATGGAGGACGAGCTCGTCCTTTGCTATTCAACTGCCGAGTTGAGCACATGAGAAAATCAGCCTTTACGTGCCGAGGACGAAGTGCGCCACCTGGGAAGATTTGGCATTTAAAAATAGGACGAGATGAGCTAAACCGTCCTCAAGAGGCTAAAAATATCTTTATATTGAACCGCCAAGAGTTGTTAGTGGAAAAGTGGCAAAGCAATTTCTATTCTGGATATTGGAATGACCACTCATTAGTGAAGTCATAACCAGAGGGAATTCCTGAATATTCATCTGAGACACAGAAATTGCTGCTCGTATATATATATATATATATATATATATATATATTCTCGTAGACTGATTGTGACGTCATAAAATTTAACTCAATTGTCCTGATTGCACGATACAGTTAGATCTTTAGCAGTTAGAATATTGATTCTCTTTAAATTCGTTATTTATTAGGAACAGCCAACTTCCACTATTTACTTCCCAGTGTTAACGTCCCTAATTATCGACTTACAGATGTGCGTGAAAAAATGAATCTAGTGCGTCTTAGTAGAGCCAAAGCACTATTGATACTTTACGATAATTATACACTTCATGATCAACGGCTGTGAATATATTCCCATTGTTGCAACTTTCATTATATTTACAATTCATTAATGTCCAATATCCTTCAGATTTGCCATCTGACAAATGGTGTTGTAACATGACCGACCAAGCCCACATTCGTCACTGCCTCGACTGAGTGGATGGAATTCTGATAGATAATTAGCATCAGATTTCCATTTTCAGTATTGGCTCTTGACATTGATCAACTGGCTTCAACAAAGACTACAACACCCAAAGATAATAGACGGCTTTTGATAATGCTGTACTGGTGAATTGATTTCTTCCAAAAATTCAAAGTAAGTTCACTTGTTATAAATGAAACATAAACACATTAGTCAATGTCTTGACTGCGGGGATGGAATTAGATGCTTTTGTGAATTATGTTTTGCTGTACACAAAAACAAATGTTGCTCTCAATTTTAGTCTGCCGTAAAAACCAAGCAGATGTACTGATGTGATAATGAAAAAGAAGTCATGACGGCATGCTGCTAGGAAGATATCGCTTGTGACTCCAATCAAGATGATATTACAAAATAAAAGCTATGTTTCCTCATAATTGATGCTTGTTTTCTTGCACAAAGTGGATCTACTATGCTAGGTTATGTATCGGCAGATGCCAAAGCTAGTATTGATTTGCTGCTTCGGTTGTACTCTGTCAGTTTTTATGCAAATCCCACCAACATTACCAATAGTTATTAATCGATCACTAATTGTTAAAGAAAGCAGATAGCACGAAGGCATCTACTATTCGAAGCAGAACTGTAAGTCTAGATTCGAGCATTATTACCTTAGTTCCACAAAAATCATGCTTCAATTCCGCCCACTAGATTTATGTTGCTGCTTCAGTGATATCATAAGTATAGAGACAAACAAGCAATTAATTTACAAGTCTTTCAACAAATCAGTATTGAATTTGTATTTTGTGAATAAATAAAATTCTTGCGAGTAAAAAATTTGAGAGGTGAGTCATGATAATGTGTCGACTTTGTGGACAATTTGAAATGAATGTTTCCTTCAATTGCTCTATAATGATTTCTTCCACCAGTTTCCATGGTTCATCATAAATTCGCTTGCGGTTGAGATATCTTGTACTTCTATACTGCAGCAAGTTATAGATTTATTGCATACTACTGCTTTTTGTCCTCAACAAGTAGTATACATTTTGAGGAGTAGTTTCCAAATTTTCGCGGAGTTTATAGTCTTTATATTATCCATTGTCTTTGCACGCAACCTTTCCAAGTGCAGCTCAGTCGCCCATCTACGCAACCACAGTAGACGAAATTAACTTTATTACACTCATTTTCGTCCTTAGCACATAGAATTCGATGCAAGGGTCGAGCAGTGAAGTTTACAGCCAGATATCCATAAAGACCAGTACGTTTCAAGCTACTTCTTATTTCCCTAGTGTCTCTTTCACTATGAAACGGTAGTGTGAGAAATATCTTCGGGTCATCATTTCTCCGTCTATTTCTAGCTTCAGAGTGCTTGACAGCTTTTATACATCGAACAGGATAGCCCTTCGCAAGATATCGCTCCGTCACTAGTTATGTTCATACCCCCTTTAATTCTGATAGAGTCAGAACCCTTCGTAATAGCACGCTCTGCATATCATTTCGTAGAACATTACGCAACATAGAACGAGGATGGCATGAGTCCCATGGAATGACATGTGCCGATCTTGCAGATTTAGAAAACACAGTATATAAGAAAGTTGAACCATCAATCGAAACAAGAATGTCGAGATACGGTTAAGTGCCAGCACTAGGAGATTCCAAGGCAGAAGCAATATTTAGATGTATATCGTTGGATAGTGCCAACAAATCATCAGCGTCAACATCACGGTAAACAGCAAAGATGTCATCGATGTACCTCTTCCATAAGATAACTTTGCCAGCCAATTGTGTTAAAATCTCATCCTCAATCATGTGCATGAAAATGATAGCACCAGCACAAGAAACATTGTTGCCCATTTGATTTTCTGTCACCTGCTTGAAAGATTTATTATTCATTTGAACTGTGTTCGATGTTAGAGCAAGGCGTTGTAGAGCTTTGAGATCTTGCTCTGCTATCTAACGAAAGTCGGAGTCTCTCTTGTGTAACTCGAAGAAGCCACTCACAGTACTAATAGCTCCTGGAAACATACTACGTGTATCTTGGATGGAGATAGATCCAAAGTGGTTTACTATGTCTGAAGAGGCAAACTCACAACCATCAGAAAGACGAAGTTGCTTCAGCGGTTCGACGAAATGTTCAGTAGATTTCACGTGAGCAGGAACATGAAGATCAATTAAGTGCTTCAAGATTCTCGATAAGACATTTGAAAGCTGAGAACTGCAATTGGTCTTAACAACGATGTCTTATTGCACGCCATTCGGAGAAAGACTAGTCACCTTAGTTTTTTCTAACTTTGCAAGAAGGGTCGTCTCATCCCTGATGGTTTACGTTGCCGCAATGTTTTGTCCAATACTTTTCCATGTGTAGCCTACAAGGTGAACACTTAGCAATCAAGCATTCAATGCAATTTTTGACTTTGCTGATTCAGAAGTTGTATGGGATATTGGAGTTTCTGATTAATACTGATATAAATGGTCCTTTATCTTCTATTGACTGTCTAAATCTCAACGTGAAATACTTGTGTTCTAAGGCTAACCAGCGATTTCATATTCTTAGACGACTGAAAACATTTTTATCGAAGGATGAACTTCATGATGTGTACATCCATCTCATTCGTCCAGTCCTAGAATACGCGTGTCCCGTTTTTTATCGGCATTAATAAGTTCTTGTCACTCAAGCTACAGAGAGTGGATAATCGCGCCCATCGATTGATCTACAACATATTTTATGGCAATGACAACACTCGCGGCTGCTCATGTGGTAGAGATTCTCTTTTTATCCGAAGGCACCAGATCAGCTCAAGGCTTTTCCACAGAATAAAGCGTCTTCAAGGTCATAACCTTCACAACCGAGTTCCAAGGTTGTCGAGATTTGGAAATAGATTCCTTTTCAGTCTTTCCCGAACTGACCGGAGATCCAAGTCCTTCTTCCCTTGACTCAATGATAAGCGTTTTATTCTTTTTGAATGAAAATCGGAAGTTACAATCATTTATCTTCAGAGGTCAAGTAAATAAAATAAAAGAGACATAATACTTTCAGTTGTCGAAATAGATAAAAATACCTCAACATTACAAATTCGTGTTCACCTTAAGTCCATGTGATTCAGCGATGAAAATAAGAATTATGAAGCTTACAAGCACAGATTACAAAAGAGTTGCTTCGACGCAAAGTGCGTACTTCAGGTATTAAGAAGCGACCGGATGATGACTGTGTTGGCAGCAAATCACTTAAAATATGGTCTTTTGTGAGAACTTGCTGAAAAAAATTCAAAGAAAGACGTTGTCGCCGCACTGTAAGAGTCTCGAAGCAGTCATTTTCACAATGTTAGCCGCAAATTAATCGATGAAAGCGACGTTGTATACGTTCAAGTCTAGTACAATCTGTAGCAGAAAGACCAACAAACAAGGGACAACAGTAATCAAAAATTGACCGAACAGTTGCTTTGTACAATAATTTCAAATCCTTGACACCGATGTACGGTTTTATCACTCTAATAGCATACATGCGTCTTGAGGCGGAAGAAACGATTTTTGAAACATGGTCTGACCAAGTACATTTACTGTTAAAAGTAATACCGAGTAAGTTTAAAGTCTCGACTTGAGGAACACGCAGGTCAGGTAAGTGAACATTGATGCCGTAGTTGCGCTTACGAATGATCATTGACTTGCATTTTCCTTGGTTTATTGGTAGCGCCATTGATTCCGACCATTGCATCAGATTTTCGTGTTCATTTGTAATATGCATATTATCAGAAGATGAATATACAGGGAAGCACAATGTCGTGTCATCAGCATATTGATTAACTTGCAACTATCAGTCGATGGCGAAAAAGTTGCTGTGGTTATAGCAAACAAGTAAGGGCCGAGGATTGAGCCTTGTGGAATTCCTGACGTTACCCTCACTTCACCACTACTCACGGAACCGATTGAGACATGCTGTGTCCTTTCATCGAGGTAGCTTGCAATCCACTTTACTGCGAGAGTTGGAAAATTGCATTCCATCAGTCTTCTGATAATCAGGTCAGTCCGCAGCTTATCGAAAGCTTTTGCATAATCGTAAGACATTATCATAACACCAGATGTGGCCGGATCATCAATATACTTGGTAATATGATCATGTAGAGATATCAGGGCACACTGTGTTGATGACTTTGGTCTGAAACCAAACTGAGTGGTACCATAATGTTCTACGAAACGGCTCTTTAGAGACTTCACTATAATACCCTCTAGTATTTTTGAGGGAAATCTAAGGATACTAATTGGGCGAATATCATTTAGTGTTGGTGAGGCGGTTTTCGGAGCAGGACATACAGATGCAGACTTCCATATTTTTGGTACGATGGAGCTTTCAATGGACATATTGAACAACTTAGTGAGAGGATACGCCAAATGTATAGCAGCATATTTATACAGAGAAATTGGCAAATCAGGGGAGGCTTTGTGTGGTGGACTCTTTTTGATCATATCGTATACCAATGATGGTGTGATTGAAATGTCAAAATCAATGGAAGAGGAATATGAAGATGTATCGGTAGTTTCAGAACACAGAAAATTGCCACTTAGTGCACGATTGATTGCATCGACACCGTCGCCCAAGCAACTGTAATTCGATAGAAGTGACATAATTGGGTTAACATTCCTGGAACCAATATGCACTTTAACTGCTTTCCATAAGTCATTTTTACCCACTTTCTTTGACCATGACAATTTCGATTTTGTTATTTCATATCTAATCTTGTCTTTCAGATAATTGTAGACTGGGAAATTTCCTGTACGAAAAGCGGTCCATCTCTTATTAATCATGTCCTTTATAACCGGGGTCATCCACGGTTTGTCTCTTGGGGTAC
This sequence comes from Prostheceraeus crozeri, assembly GCA_907163375.1. Taxonomy (NCBI): domain Eukaryota; kingdom Metazoa; phylum Platyhelminthes; order Polycladida; family Euryleptidae; genus Prostheceraeus; species Prostheceraeus crozeri. The sequence continues at coordinate 145,247 of CAJQUW010016712.1, read as the reverse complement.
ACCGTACGAAGGACACGGGAATGGAGAGCGAAACAGCTTTTTCCAGCATGTCATGAAATATATAGCATTTCTCATCCAGGGAAAGCCATGCATCATCAAGAAAGTCCCAACTAATTTGTTGAACGTGCAATAGAAAATTATCCATATTTGATTTGCGCAGGTCATATACTTTGCGTACAATATGAGTGGTATTTTCACATTGGAGCTTCGGAGTTGCAAGCAAAGAGACGTGTGGGACTTTTGATCTGTCAAATGGTGAAAATTCTTTTGTTTCATAACATGTTGCTACATTTTCAGAAAGCAGAATATAATCAAGCTCTGAGGATCCATAAGTCGGCTTGTTGAAAATATTCATCAAACTGAAATGATCACAAACTTCTTGAGTATCAAAGTGATTAAAATCACCACACAGGATAATGTCAAATTCATGGTGAACATTCAGAATCATATCAAGAGAAGTTGCTATAAAATCATTGATTATATGTCGATCACGACTCGCACGTGTTGTTGACTCAATATGCCAATCAACTGGGTGATGCGAACTGACTTTCTCCGCGATCTACGTAAGCTGTGATGATATGCATGTATGCTAGTCGACTTTTATATTTTATCTTTCAATGCTTTGATATTAACTTCAGTGATCACTTTCACTGCCGTCTACTTCCCATGACTATACATTGTCTCTTAATTGCAAACTGTGTGTGGCATGTACATGATTGTAAAAATGATTTCCATTTTCCAAGAATATATACAATTACTATTATTATTCTTATTATAACCTTGTGAGGCTAGAGTTAATTCACATTAAGGTGAGGAAATTCACCTCCCTGAAATTGGTAAAATTTCCTACCGGAAATCACCCAAATGTCCAAGCATTTTCTAACTTATCTGATATACTTTTTCAACCGAATGAGCTTCAGCTATTGGAGAAAGAACCGTCTCATGCTCCTCCTCAATCTCTTTCTAAAGCGCAATTTGCCGAGATTACGGTGAAGATTGACACATGTTTGAATAGATTACAAAATGAAATGGGGTTGAAAATAACTCGATAATGGAATTTTCGGGCAGTGCAAAGAGTTATCGGTAAAATAGTTGGACAAATGTCAAAGACTGGTGCGGTGACTCAGTCTATCAAAGAGAAGGATGTGGTAGTTTCTCACAGTGACGAGTCCAAGCGCTTAATTGCCATGAATCCTCAAGCTCACCATCAGATGAAGAATGATTAGTTATCAAACTTTCGAGAAACGTCGTCTGTTCTTCCTTCAACAACACAGGCGAAGTTCAACGGTCAGCTCAAGAAGATAGCTAACAATTAGTATGTGGTTCCTATCAGACAAACTCTGTTGACACGAACATGCAGTGAACCAACAGACAGCAAGCTGATGCTCCCCAAGGACCATAAACCTGGCCCTCTCGTTGGAAGACCAATCGCATCAGCAGTAGACGCCCCTGCAACTCAACTTTCAAAGATCTTATCGAAAATCTTGATGCTCTCAACTGATTTTCATGCACTACCCATTCGAATACAGAATTGTCAGCTACTAACCCGTCTGTCATTCTAATTCTGCGGTCGAGTAAAACATCGTACAGATAATCAGTCCCAATGATAACATCGATGGGTTTTTCGGCACACTCGAATGTGTTCGTAACAGGGTTGGCCGGTAAAAACCACCCTGGTTTTTATCACCTGGTAAAAACCGGTAAAAACCTGGTAACAACCATCAGCTTTTGTCACAATTTTTGGCTAAAACCGGCTAAAACTATTTTTCCAGCATTACTACTTAAGTGGATCATCGTCACTCCTTACTTTATTGATGAACGCTAGTCACAATAAGTTCATTTTACTTTTTCATCATTCGATAAACATTTAGACCTGTATTTTCACAATTCAAACCTTATCAATATCGCATTTTAATCAAGAATATGTTCCAAGTATAGGTGTAAGAATATGAATTATTATAAAAAATATTGTTATAAAGCTGTTGTGCATTGTTCTTCTAAGCGTGCACGCATTTTATTGCTTTACGAATTTCATTCATTGTGAGATGCAACAGACGTCCATGCTGGAAGGAAATCACTTCGCTCTATATATAGATCGAAAACAGGCATTCCATGAAGCTAGAAGGGTAGGAAAATGTAGAAATCTGGCCTCGGTTTCTACGATTGACCTCCCTGCTGATCTCATAGAATAGATTGTCTTCTAAATCTGTGGCAAATGTCCCATGACCATTGTGATTACACGAATATTACTATGAAATTTATCCTGCACTCCCAGAAGGACTAGAATAAAAATTTTTCCCTTCAACAGTTTTCATGTCATGGTAATTTACCGTCACATATTTGGAGGATAAGATTATGTTAAATGAATTTAATACCGAAAGTAAAGTTTTGATTTGAGCTCAAAATATGGAAATTTCAAGAATTGTAAACAAACTTGTATATCACAATAATGTCACAATTGTTTGCTCTCAGATTCTATTAAGAAGATTAATTTTGCAGCTTACTGGACATGTTCTTTTGTTGAGATTATAACTGAAGCTGTTCATGGATACATTATACCTCACTTTATCAAGATTGCTGCTGCGAATTATGTTATTTAATTATTATTTGTTCTTACAAATCATGATTTTCTGCTACAGTCACAAGCATTAGTACATCTAGTATTTCTAAAAAAAGTAGAAATGCATTCTAAGTGACTGTTGCACATTGCTTGATTTGGGAGGCTAGATTTTCCGGTGCAGAGGCTTTTTGATGGAGTGTTCTCTCTGCGTTCATGAGACCTGGGTTCGAATTTAGATCTGATGAAACCTCAGCTACTATTAAAATACACTCTGCATTATTGCTAAAACAATTAACACAGAAGAATGACAGTGGGATTATCAAGCTCGTCTACATGAAGAATGTGTTTTGCTTCTATGTATAAACCAATTTTATTCATATATCAATCTTTTTTCATTTGATGATAATTCTGCGAGTATCTAACAACTTCTGTTACATGAACCAAAGAGCCGAAATGGTGCTGAAGTCTACATTTGTTCTTAAATCGCAAGAAAAGGGCGGAGCAATCGTAAAGAAAGACAACATCGTTTGTCGTTCGTTATAAAAACATATGATGTGGTTCCATCACAGAATGAATGTCATGTTTTGGAAGATAAGAGTTGCAAACTGCAAATACGCATGCACCGTAATACTTAAAACCCAACATGCTGTCGATAATTTCGTGAACAAATAGACTGATTTTTCGGAATTTTAGTTTTAGCCAGTCTTTACCACTCTTTGCCAGTTTTAGCCGGCAAAAAGCCAACCCTGGTTCACAAGCAGTAAATTAGACAACGGTTTCATATTACGAACTTCGGATATCATGATCTTAGACTGAATAGGGGCACACAACTTATCAACGGAAAGAGCTTTTACAGTAACAATACCATTGTCATGATGACTGTAAAATTCTAATTCAACTTCAACATAAGAGCGCATGCCACCCTCAAGATCCCCAAAGATAATCAAATTGAACTCATGCTTCTGACTAGTTCTAACAAACGTCACTTTTTCTCAACAAACTGCATCTGACATAACTCAATTCACAACCCCATGAAGCATTGCATCCATGAAAGGCGTCCACACTTACCTGATAGCAGCACTGTTGCAGTCTGCAGCAGCACACTGCTTAACAAGATCAAAGCTGATGTCATGTGGGTAGAGATGCAATCACTTTGCTTCTTATCTTCAACTTTAGCAATTTCACTTCTGCGGATTCTGCGGAGAGTTGGGGCTGTCTGAGGGGTGGCACAAGCTGGCACACTCCCAATAAGTGTATTCGGTGGGTTGATGCGAGTGGCACACGCGATTTTCACAAGTGGTACGGATGGGCTTCGGAGGAAAATCCGCATTTGTGCGGGTTGTACGGAGAGTTGGGGCTGTCTGAGGGGTGGCACAATCTGGCACACTCCCAATAAGTGTATTCGGTTGGTTGATGCGAGTGGCACACGCGATTTTCAGAAGTGGTACGGATGGGCTGTGGTTGTGGCTGCGGAGGAAAATCTGCATTTGTGCGGGTTCTACGGAGAGTTGGGGCTGTCTGACGGTTGGCACAATGTGGCACACTCCCAATAAGTGTATTCGGTGTGTTGATGCGAGTGGCACACGCGATTTTCACAAGTGGTACGGATGGGCTGCGGTTGTGGCTGCGGAGGAAAATCTGCATTTGTGCGGATTCTACGGATAGTTGAGGCTGTCTGAGGGGTGGCACAATGTGGCACACTCCCAATAAGTGTATTCGTTTGGTTGATTTGAGTGGCACACGCGATTTTCACAAGCGGTACGGATGGGCTGTGGTTGTGGCTGCGGAGGAAAATCCGCATTTGTGCGGGTTGTACGGAGAGTTGGGGCTGTCTGAGGGGTGCCACAATCTGGCACACTCCCCAGTAAGTGTATTCGGTGGGTTGATGCGAGTGGCGCATGCCATTTTCACAAGTGGTACGGCTAACTTTACATCCGTACGACTTTGAGGTCATTTTGTCCATTTTCTCAGTTGCTATTGTGGATTTTGGCAAAGTAGTGAGTGGCACATGCTTCAGACGTGTAATTTTAGACGTCCATGTGGTTGAAAATTCATAAAGATGCGATTTGAGATGTTTTCTGTTATTTGGTCCGGCTAACTTCACATCCTTACCACCTCGAACTTTTGATAGACGATTTCTCGGAAACTGCTGCATTATTTTGAAATGAGTGGTGGCACAATCTGGCACACTCCAAAATTATGTGTAAATGTTGTTTCGAGAGTGGCACAGGCGATTTTCGATGTGGTACGGATATTGGTACGGCTAACTTAACACTTAGGGAACCTAAATGAAAGCAGAATATTTAATGGAAGATAGACCTTCAGCAACGTAGAACTGACAGGCATATCGAGTCAGAGTTATCGATGTTATTGAACAAGTTTACATGGTCCATGTGGTTGACTACAGATGGCAGATTTAATGGTTTTATTGAAATTGCTTTTTACGTTTAATGACGTTTAAACAAATGCAGCGTTATGGGACAGCCGCAATGTCAAGAGACGTGTAGTACGCGCAGAGAAGGGAAACTCATTGAGAACAGTTGATCTTTTGTTAAAACTATCTAACGTTGATTTCTAGAACAATGCCAACAGCGCGCAATTCAAAAGTACTTTTATTGAAATAATTAATAGTGGTGAGTGTTATTATCATTTCAATATGTATTTAAGGAGGATAAAGGTATCATTTTTCTGCAATACCGCTGACGAACTTCATTAAAATAATCAATTCCACAGCAGAGGAGTATTTCAAGTTTCCAAATACATCCGTTGTATAATTATTCAGATACACAAATAATTGTGAAAAGAACACCGTGGCAGGATGAAAACAAAATTTCTCATGAAGATCCGACTTATCACATCTGTTTAACTTAGTGGGACAGAACGGACAACATCTGCTTTTTTTATTGTCATTACAATTTCTCAGTCAGGCACCGATTTGTCAATGTTGTTGGATCGCAAGCCAAAGCAAGGCGGAATATTGTAAGATGTTTGATTGAAATGCTTTTGTACTTGAAGAGAAATGATAATAGCCGTAAATATTTACAAACTGAATTTAAAACACGACATGTTTGACAAATGCGAAGGTCCGGGAACGGAAGAATACAAAGTTAAACAAATGCCGAAATGGAGAAACCTATAAAATTAGTTTATTAAAAGTCCAGTGCGGATAAGTGGAATTAATGCTTGAAATTTCTACAAACCATAGAGGTATTTAACGCAACCAACACTTTTGCGACGGTATGTAGTGGGACTGATTTAGGGCAAGAGAAGATCATTGACGATGCAACACTCGCAGATGTCAGCAACAAAACTGTGGGGATGAAGAATGTGGTACATGCACCACTTTTTGTCCTGTATTGTAGCGATATGCAGTGTAACCCGTATCCGCGACTAACGTACTAACTACAAATATGAATGCTGATGACATTTGCTAAATCTGTCCCATTTATAAGAATGAAATTGTCAAGTCTTTGGGCACCGTTTCCGAAGAATTTTATCACATGTCAAAGTCAGCCGATTCTAACAAAATGAAATTGAATCGATGTAAAACAAAGGCTATGTATACTCTAGAGAAACATTTTTCTGTTTTCTTCATTTTTCATTTATTACTGTGAACGAGACTAACATTCTTGGAGTAACTTGGAATAGGGATGTCATCAGCACTAGCTTGAAATCAGAGGCCAAGGAATCGTTGATCATCCATTTTACTTTAGAAGCAGTCCCTGCTCAATATATTTGAGCAAGTTTCAAAATTCTCGCATGATTTAATCTGCTTCCAAAATATCATCACATGTGTCATTCAATGATTAATCGAAACGCTCCAACGACATTTTATTTATCTGAGGGATGACTTTAGGTAAAGCAGCTTTCAATGTGTTTATTCCAGATAAGCGCTCGTATTCCTTATCGTTTAAATGAGAAATTATCCAATAATAAGGATTTTTATCTGTGAATTCTTGAGATGTTCTCACAGCCAGTGCAATGACCACTTTCTGTGAAACAATTCTTAATTCGCATTCCAGCATTGAAAAATTGGATATTGGTGTCAATGAATGTGCATTTTGAACATCGTTAGTTCATGTTCAGCATTATCCACCCCATGCTGAATTTCTATTGAAACCATATTTTATGATGCCTTTCTTTTCTATAATTGCTTTTCTAAATTTCCCATGATAAAATCTTCCACTTGAAATGTTTAATCAGTTAGAAAAATTACCCCCATATAAGTAACGGTAGGCTATTTATATAGACTATTTAATTTGCACTCCCGTTTATCGTGAAATAATTTATTTTTTACTGATTTTTATTACTCTGCTGGTCTCAGATTCCTGTATGCTCAAAAATCCCCAAGAAAAGCACAAAATGGAATTCAAATTCAATTCAAAAATGCATGCCGAACAACATTAGCTAGAACTTTGAAGGTCAGAATGTACCTATGATAAATATTCAACAAGCTAGGAGTTAATGAACACCAGTCACTGTCACTACATTCCACTTTGTCAAATGACTGATTTTTACATGTAGATGACTCACAAGACGAGCATGTGCGAGACGTCTTGAAATCAACTGTTCAAGGACAGAGTTTGCAACCTTTTTTGATTTGCTCTCGATCGCTTTGTTGCTGCTGTGCTTTTGGTAGCATTTCGGTCAGAAGAGGAGGCTGATGGCCAGGAGCCTGAAAGCTGTCGCGTTGAGATTTGAGTGTTCAACGATTTGGGCATCATTCGACGATTTATGACGGGATCAACAAACTCAAAACTATGCACTTCAATATGAAATCAGAGTGAAGGGATGCTGGTGAAGAATTATTTCAGCCTAAATCCCAAGAGATAAGACTCGCAATAAAGCACACATTCAACAGCGCCGTATCATGCTACAAAAGAAAGTATAAGGCTATCGCCGGCACCGATGTAAATAGTCTGCGCCATAGGCCTGGTCTGCCGCATCAACACCAGACTTAATCATGATCCTCAACAGTTTCTGGGAGTCTGCAGCTTTCCATGTTTCATGCATCGGTATGCATTGCAAATATTAGAAGCACAGATGCTTTCTTCTTATCACAATAGTAGAGCAGAAGCTGTTGTCAGACTTGAAATATTTTGCTGATTTCATTTTTCGAGTCACAAGGTCTTTTGCCTTTAGAGATGTACTTTTCATTAGATCGAATTGTACCGGTCATGGTAGTGCTTCTATCGCACAACTTTTCAGCCAAATCATAACTGCTGAACCAGTTATTACAGGTTACATTATAACATTTATCAAAACTTAATTTCGAAATAGTCATTTCAATGCTTCTGTTACTGACTTATCTTTTTATCCTCATGTGACAACCTGCGCTCTCCTACGGTACTTCCTGTAAAATGCAACCAATATCAGCTTCACATGGCCAAATTATTTTCCCTTGACTTTGATGCGATCTAAAGCTGACACGGCCATGATAGAGTTTTTCGTCAATCGTCAACATGGGCTTGAGTGCATAATGTAGTCTCTTATGCATAACTTGTCCTACTGCACTCAGATGATCATCAGGATCGTGCATATATGATATAGATATGTTATGGATATGTTATAGAATCCGAAAACAACTACTGTTGAAGCACGTGCATCTACTTGCTATTGTCCCAAAAGTCGAAATCTGTTGAGACAATTTTTATCCATGCGAAAGACAGCATGTAAGCATGCTTGCCAATGCACTAGCATTTGCCAATGTCTAAGATCACTAGAATGATTTCCACTTTATAATTACGTATTTCATCAACAGAGAAAATCATTGTCAAAGTATGAAAAGTCGATGCATCGATGAAAATAGTAAGAATTGAAGAAACTTCAGTTTAGTTAGTTCATCAGTTAATGAACGGCAAATTCCTCGTTCAGTTCAGTTCAGGTCAGTTCAGTGATAGTACCGGTCGGTACCTGGAATACCCCGCTCGCTCAACAGTGGACGGCTCATGACCTCAATCATTCGCTCACTCAATAAATAGTTCGAAGGCACTGCTTCTGAAGCTGAATCAAAACAAAACTGATTTCTATAAATAGCAGTAGGCCTATTTTGTAGTGTCCACGTAAAGATATCATCTGATGAAGCACAATAGACCCATTACTAAAAGGCGTACAGTGATCTTACCGGGGATTCACTTTTAACTTTCACTCTTATTCTTCTCGCAACAGAACATCTCATGACAAAGTCTCTCTCTATCTGTACTCGCCCGCATCCATGACCAGCGAAAAATATTTACCCGAGTCCTCGAGGTGCCCGCCCAGGGACATCGGAACGAGTTTTCAGCAAGAGGAGTCAAGAATGTTGGAGCAGGGCACATGCTGAAATAAATTTTAAATACAAAGAAGCTGAAACCATTAAAGTCTTCCACACATACAGACCAAGGTAGTAGACAGCGTTTCGGCAAGAGTACTCGAGTTGGCCAATTCGCTCCCAAAGTATTACTCGAGTAGTGATTCCGAGTACTCGAAATAGAATAATTTTGAGATATTTTGCACAACTCATTGTTTTGTCAGAAATCCACCAAGTAAGTTCTCTCCAACTTATTTCATTGTTTTCTTCATTAAAAATTGACAATTCTTACATCTAAAGTACCGTATAACAGCCTCTATGACTACATGTACAGGATTATGCCGATCAGAGCATGTGAAGATTTCTATTTGCTATTCCCCCTCGTCCCTCCCTTCCGGCATCGCTGTCTCTAGCCGCACCGCACTAGTCGCATGAAAGGTGTGGAAAGGTGCGCTCTGACAATATTAGGTCTAGAGTACTAAAGCTAGTTGATTCTGAGTACGAAAGTAACTACAAAACGAGAGTGACAAAATGTACGAAGACACTGTCATTTCTGTTCATTCGTTGCGAAAATGATTGACCTTTCTATTGGCCGGGTTTATCCAGCATGAAAGCAAGCCGTTTTCGCAGGCAGGTAATGTACACAATCGTGGTCGGTGGACGTCTGTCAAACGAGTGTTCTGCATTGAAGTGTTTTTTCGATAATTTCTCTGGAGTACTCTAGCCTTTTACAGGAAATTTTTGCATCTTTCGAATCGTCGTACCGTCGTGCAAGTGTTTCTGTCATCAGTGTTTCACGTCGTCGTGTTTTCCATTCATTATATGGAATATTATCCCTTTCGGCGTTCTTTGGCAATGAATCTTACTCATTTCATTTGCTGCGGTCAGTCTTCTATGTCAGCGTAAGTGTGTCTTGGACTGTGGGTGTGACGTCATCGTATGATCGCGCCACTACTGCACTGGATTTCCAAACTCTTTGATTGTCTATAGTTATCAACAGTGACCATAGTCTATTGGTGTATGCAGAGGAATTGGTATACCACGGAACTTGGTTCGAATCCTAATCACTTTTTCGATTTTGTTTTGCTTTCAGAACTAGCAAGCATACAAACATGAATTACGAAAACAAAAGCCCTATTTCTTTTGCTTCTGTTCGGCCGATGTTGCGTACTCAATTTAGTAAACTGACTAAAGACCAGTTGAGTTCAGCCTTAAAAGAGGCTATAACAAATGCTGAGTCCGATGGAACAACCGAAATATTATCCAAAAATTATCTTGAGAGTATCCTTGACGTGAAGCTATCGTCATATTTATATCCCATTGATACAAAGATAGCATCACTTCTTGATAATCAGAGTAAACTCGAACAAAAAAGTGTTTCGTTGCAGGCAGAGATAGACTCAAAATTGCTCAAACTGCTATTACTGATGGAATTATTGCTGAAACTGAACTACGAGCAATCAAGTGTTTGAATATGGTTATCTCTGGTCTCTCTGAGAATATCAGTGGACTTGTTCAGGAAAGGAAACAACAAGATATTGATGCAGTTTGCGGGCTTTTAACTGAAATTGGAGTGATGAATCCCACTCCTCTCTCGGTTTTACGAATAGGGAAAATGGACCCAACCAGACCAAGAAAAATTCGGTTTAGTGTTGCAAACTATGAAGTCAAAAATGGAATATTGAAAAACGCTCGAGAACTTCGTACTTCTGAGCTTTATAGGAATGTATATGTGGATCACGATTTGACTTTGACTCAATGAAATGAATTAAAAGCACTAAGGGAGGAGCTAAAAATGAGAAGGGAGGTTGGACATGATGTTGTCATTTACCGGAACAAGGTTGTTGAAAGGAAGCAGATACCGTTTTTTCACGAAATGCTTTAGCTCCCACTGTTAAAGCCCCGAGTATTCTGTTGACTAATGTTCAATCTTTGCGCCCTAAAGTGGATGATTTGAGTCTTGTATCTGCAGAGTTTAAGCCTGATGTAATTGCTTTGTGTGAAACTTGCTGGATCAGACTGTTTCGGACTCTCTAGTTTCGTTGAATGGGTATTCTGTTTTTCGGAGTGACAGATCTGATGGCAGAAAGGGTGGAGGTGTCTGTGTTTATGTTCGCAATCAGATATGTGTATCATTATCCAACGGTACTTGTTCACCTATTTTCATTGAGTCTTTGGTAATATGTATGAGTCAGTACGACACAACTTGTCTACTGCTATATGTTCCACCGAATTTGAGCTCTGCGCAGCTTTTGGTGGTCAGTGATTATATTGAATGTGTTACAGATCTACCTACATCTTCCCATTTTATTGTATGTGGTGATTTAAATCATTTAGACACATCTGAATTAGAACAAGCTATCCATTTGAAGCAAATTGTTGATACTCCAATTTGAAAGGAATCCATTCTCGATAAAATATTGATAATCGAAGGTTTGATTTCTGCATTTTTTCCTGAATGTGCTTCCTTCCATCCTGTAAAAATAGGTCCTCCTGTTGAAAACTCCGACCATCGAGTTGTCTTTTGTACTCCTATTTCTGTAGAAAGTCGTTCTTGTAAAAGTTATACATGTACTTTGTATGATTTTAGTAAGAGTCATGTTTTGGATTTTAAAGGATGCATGAGTCCTTATCCTTGGCATCAATTTTATATGAGTAAGATTTCCGTAAATGATAAACGTCAACTGTTGTATAATGTTATTCGTGATGCGTTGAAAACCATTCCATGTACTGAAATCGTAATGTCAGGATATGAAAAGCCATGGTTTAGTCCAAAGCTCAAACTTCTTATAAATCAGAGATACGAAGCTTACAAAAGATGTGACTTTGTTCTTTATGAACATTACAGAATTAAGGTGAAAACTAAAATTCAAAAAGCCAAATCTCAATGTATCAAAAAGACAAAACAACAACCAAATGGTATTTGGAAAATGCTAACGTGCATTAACGAAAAGAATATGTCACTGGAAAATTTGATTAGCTCCTTCAGCTCACCTTCAGAAGCATCTGAAAAGATAAGCAGTATGTTCTCCAGTTTTTTCTCCGATGCCCCTCACGATTGGACCGAAATTGTGGCAAGTATGACAAAAAACGACATTCCATGGGAAACTAATGTATCTGTGGAAAAGACGGAACGACTTCTACACTCCTTGAATGACTCAAAATCATGCGGTAATGATGGGGTTTCCCCCGCCTCATCAAAGAAGCATCTCAAGAACTTTCTGGCCCATTATCCCATATCATCGCTCTGTCTTTCGAACGGAGGGAGACACCACTTGAATGGAAGATTTCAAATATAATACCAGTACCAAAATGTAAGAATCCAAGGATTGAAGACTTAAGACCTTTTTATGTTTTACCTGTTTTCACTAAAGTAATGGAGCAATACGTCTTGGACTCAGTGAAATCCAGGCTAGTGGATATGTATGATTCCAATCAGTTTGGATTCCGCCCTGGGTACGGCACTATACATGCACATGTACAATTACATGAGTTTATAACTCAGAATCTTGATATGAAATTTTGTGAAAGTGCCCTAATAATTACTTTTGACATGGAAAAAGCTTTTGATAAATTAAATCATTCAAATCTTTGTTCTACGATTAATTGCGAGAGTTTACCTTATGGCTTCAAATTATGGATTTGTGATTACCTTCAAGGTCGACTTCAGCACACCAAGATTTCTCAACGACATTTCAGTTCTTTTATCCCTGTGACCTCTGGCGTGTCTCAAGGTGGAAAACTTTCACCTCTTCTGTTTTGTTCGCATATGCGCTCAATTCATCCTTCTAATGCAAATGCTATAGTTTCGTTGTACCCGGATGACATCGTCATTGCTATTCCTGTAGCAAATGATCTTACTTATGACGTATCGACATTGGTTTATCATGAGACAGAAGGTATTGATTTCTGGTGTTCTCAAAATGGACTTAAGTTGAATCGTAACAAGACGAAAGTAATGTTTGCTTCGATCTCTGCATTAATTTCTCCTCCAAGTGATATAGAGCTCCAACAACAACTGAGAATCCTTAGGGTAATTTACAGTTCTGGTATGACTTGGGATCTTTACGTGAAAGAAATTTGCACTCGATCAACTCAACGACTCCATGTTTTGAAACGGTTAAAACGATATCTACCTAAAAAGACTTGATCACCTTGTATAACGCGACTATTCTCAGCATTCTCGAAAGTAATTCTGCCCTTTTGATCGGCTTGAGTAACAAAAGCGCAGAGTGAATAGAGAAGATCCGTAGGCGATCTCATCGTATCATTTGTGGCAACGACTGTGTCTGCAAATCATTTATATCGATAGCCACTCGTCGACGTAACAACGCACTCAAACTTTTTCGTGACATTTCTAAGCCAGGCCACTTGTTGCAGCACCTTATTCCGAGACGATTCGATCGTTCACAACAGTACGAGTTACCCTTTTCACGAACTTACTTGAGACAATCATCATCCTTTGTTCTATGTTCCGCAAGAATTACGAATATGCAACGTTTATGATTCTTCTTTCGTAAAGTATTAGCATGGTTCTGTATCATATGACTTTTTGTGTGAATTGTGATTACCATTATTTTGAATAAAGGCATTTTACTACTTTACCACTTACTACTACTCATCACTGTACATTTTTTCTCGTCCTATACATCTCATTGATTGTCTGTTTTGTGTTGCAGAAAAAAACCAAAAAAAAACGTAAAATGAATTCTAAAACTTCTACAATTACTGACATGCTGGATGGACATTCCAGAGATTTCAAGAAACTCAATTTGAATCCTCAAGAAGGTAAGTAATTGATTGACTAAAGGACTAATAAATAATTAACTACTCGTAATTACTGATCTGATAAAAATGTTGATAGAATATGAATGTTTCTAGTTGATTCAGTAATGATACATTGTCTGAGCAGAATTTACAGCATTTGCGAGGGCTAGCTTCGAATTGTTCTTTGGCCATTCCATATCAGGTTGGTGTAATTCCTTCTATGTGATTTTGGAAACAATTTGAAAGTTACAGGTCAAGATTACATATTCAATACGTACAATTAATGCAGTTTCAGAGGAAAATCAAAATTGAGATATTTTTATGCACAAAAATTGATCAAAATACATTACATTTTAAAATTAAGACCTCTGACTTCAAAATCATTATCACGAAAATATTTTTGAACAAACAACGACATATTTCGTAAGAGTCCAGTCTCTCCTGCCGATCTTGGCTACCCAGACTACACCATTTTCACATGTATTATAAATTCTATGTATTTGTTTTCAGAAAAGAGTCTTTTATTTTTAAAAGCAATGCATAACTTTCAGACAACATCAATTGAATTTCCGAAATGTTATTTGGAATTCAGATAGTATCTGAACTCGTTGCAAACTACAAAATAAGCATAATTATAGATACAGGGAAAATCACTTTCAAAGTATGAAAAGTCGATGCATCGATGGAAATAGTAAGAATTGAAGAAACTTCAGTTTAGTTAGCTCATCAGTTAATGAAAGGCAAATTCTTCGTTCAGTTCAGTTCAGTTCAGTGATAGTACCGGTCGGTACCTGGAATACCCCGCTCGCTCAACAGTGGACGGCTCATGACCTCAATCATTCGCTCACTCAATAAATAGTTCGAAGGCACTGCTTCTGAAGCTGAATCAAAACAAAACTGATTTCTATAAATAGCAGTAGGCCTATTTTGTAGTGTACACGTAAAGATATCATCTGATGAAGCACAATAGACCCATTACTAAAAGGCGTACAGTGATCTTACCGGGGATTCACTTTTGACTTTCACTCTTATTCTTCTCGCAACAGAACATTTCATGACAAAGTCTCTCTCTATCTGTACTCGCCCGCATCCATGACCAGCGAAAAATATTTACCCGAGTCCTCGAGGTGCCCGCCCAGGGATATCGGAACTAGTTTTCAGCAAGAGGAGTCAAGAATGTTGGAGCAGGGCACATGCCGAAATAAAGTTTAAATACAAAGAAGCTGAAACCATTAAAGTCTTCCACACATACAGACCAAGGTAGTAGACAGTGTTTCGGCAAGAGTACTCGAGTTGGCCTATTCGCTCTCAAAGTAATACTTGAGTAGTGATTCCGAGTGCTCGAAATAGAATAATTTTGAGATATTTTGCACAACTCATTGTTTTGTCAGGTATCCACCAAGTAAGTTCTCTCCAACTTATTTCATTAAAAATTGACAATTTTTAGCAATGCATAATTTTCAGACAACAACAATTGAATTTCCGAAATGTTATTTGGAAGTCTGACAGTATCTGAACTCGTTGCATAAATTTTCAGACTTGGCGTTGGGATGAATTTCCAGCCCAATCCCAACCCAATTCCATTGGGATTCAAATAGAAATCCCATTAACCTGCTTTAGAGCTAAAATGCACGCAAGCTGACCACAAGCATCATCGGGGCTTACTGCTTAGGCCTACCATATGTGTTACTTTTTGAATTGACGAAGTCCGAGGACGTAGGCCTAGGAATATACTGGCCGTAACTGCAATGGGGCTTTAATTTATTCTACACAATTATGTATAATACGCCTACTGTATGGCAAAATTTTTGCCTCGAGACTGCCTACGCCTAAGAGCTAATAGAGGCCTACTTACATAGCTAATATGTATATATGAACTACAAAC
The DNA here is from genome assembly GCA_907163375.1 of Prostheceraeus crozeri. Classification (NCBI taxonomy): domain Eukaryota; kingdom Metazoa; phylum Platyhelminthes; order Polycladida; family Euryleptidae; genus Prostheceraeus; species Prostheceraeus crozeri. The sequence continues at coordinate 129,746 of CAJQUW010016712.1, read as the reverse complement.
ACACTTGGTATTAATTAAGCCTATATCGGATAATGCAGTTTTAATAAACAGCTCGCCACACGGGCTCACACGTACAGTAGGCAACAGGCCGTAGACAGCGGCTTATACGGTTAAGTAGGCCTAAATAGCTTACAATGTATGGCTTAATTGCAGAAGCGGCGAAGCGCATGACAGCGTACAGGCGAATTGTATAAGCCAATACATGCTATTATATAGCTGTTACCTTTTATAGTAGCATGCATGTATATAACTTTGCATTTACCTTAACTTGATAATAGACAATTACCTATGACAGGCACTTTATATTTTAGGCCTGCTATATTTAGACTATATCTGCTATTCTGGTGTATTTAGCTCGGTGTTAGATTATAAGGAGCTAGTCAATTACTTATCAATAGGCCCATCTCCCCCTCCAAGTTAATCGCTACCTGAAACATTGGTATAATTTCTTATTGATAAAAAACCGCACTGAATAAACCGCACGCAGTAGGCTAGCACTGTAGGTCTATACATAGGAGAACATGGTCAAATTCTTTTATAGGCATAAATCAGATTATATTTTACTATCCATTAAATCTGAAAGTTGCTTCTGAACCAAAATTTTACGCAAAATCCGAATTTCTCATTTTAAAAATAATCTACCGAGCTCATCAAGAAGTATTTGCAATTTATTGATCGGAATCGATCTGATTGATTAGCTCTGAGGTAAATACAATCCATCGATGAATCCGACTCCCTTTCAGATTCTATCCCATCAGGACAAAAAAAGTATTTTGTCTTTATGCCCAGAAATAAAAACTGGATTTTGAACTCACATACCGATATATAATACAGATATATACTGCACCTCAAAATTACTCTCAAAAGAAAATTTGTGGAAAAAAGTGATTAGACTTAAACAGGACCTAAACAAAAACAAACAATCAGATGTCATTCATCAAAACTTCTCATTCAAACTACGTAGAATTATTTACTTTGTTCGTCTTCACAGTCGGTCGACTCGTTGTATTTCCTCTTCCAGCACCAATGTACATGAACCAACCGGTACTTCGTCAAAAACGTTTAGTTTTTTCACCGTGTGCTGAACGCGTTGTTTATATTGTAGATAAACAAGAATCTGTAATAGCCACCAATTTTTAGCAACTACGAAAGATAAAGCATAGAGTAGGGTTAAAGCTGATTGTGTCAATTTGTGTGAATCACACTGAGGTCTCAATGCTCGAATTCGAGAGAGGCAAGATCAGACTGAACACACAGCAAAACAAACTGCTCAGTACAACCCGAAAACATTTTTTTAGGTACTGACTAATGTCAACGATTACATGTATATTTTGTTGGGAGAGGTCTTATTGGGATTCATTCGGATTGGGGTGGATTATTGGTAGCCCAATCCCAACCCAATCCCAATAGCTATTGGGATCCCGATTGGAATCCCAATCCCAACGGCAAGCCTGATGATGTGCTTGTATGTGTATATGTACACTGCACAGATTCCATGTCTGCAATTTCTCTGCAGGACTGGGCCGGGCGTGTTAATTAGTGTGTACAGCAAATAATTCAACTGGATTCTGATGTATTTTACAATAATGAAGTGGCTTGTTTACCACTTGCTCCATGGTTTTATCCAGATACACAGTTACACACTACCGTCATTAATCAAGTCTACCAACGTCACTGGCCTCTTGTCCAGTGCATGGTATGGGAGTTGAGCGTCCCTTAGATATTTTATATCATAGATGTCCCTGAAGACACACAATGGATGTGATATTTTTTGCTCTTATATATTGAGCGGAAGACAATGTATTTGACTGTAGCATTTATTCAAATTTTGGCTCAAAAGTCTTCAACTGTATGTGTGCTTCATATGCTAACTAAATTCAAATTTTGCTTAATCTAATGAAGCACACAGCACATCGCAATAACCGGAACATGATAGTGTTTCATCGTTTGAGCTAGAAAATATTGGATTTGTAAAATAGAGGACAATATGCATGTAGATATGTGATAATTATCTTAATTTCAAAGTAATTGCCGAATATTGTTATCAGCGCGATTACATGTACAACTACTTTTCATGTAAAGTGGTTCAACGAACATCATGATGCAGAAAATGCATGTTTGTTATCACAGCTGTGCAATTGTTTTTATGCATCTTTGTAGACCTATACGTTAGGTATATGCGCAATGTGAATGTAATTTTCCAAGTTTTGTCAATTATAAATGTGTTTTGTCCAACCAATTTCATGGGATACATCTCCAATCAGCTCGTTAGCACATTGCCTACGGCTGGTCCATTTTATTGCTGTTCTTAACAGCAGCGGACTCCTGTCTGGTGCCGTAATCAGTGAGCTCATATTTTCTGCGGTTTCATTTAGACATTTTCATTCACCACTTTAAAGTTTCTCATTCATATATTCCTCTTTCTACTGAACATCTCTGTGCTACAGCAACAGAAAACGACTGAACAGTGCGTGTCACGGAGAAATTGCAAGTACACCTACGTGTCGCTATGGAATCAGCGGGAGATAGCAATGAAATCGCATGTGGACTTCAACGATGAATGCATGAATGAAAACGTTGTCATGATATTTTTCTCACTTTCATTGAGCTTCAAAGAACAGTGAAATGGTTGCCATATTCTAGAGTGATAGATATGAACGAGAAAATGTCCGTAGTTAGTTATTAATTGCCAATGTTTGATTGGAACCCTCGCATATCATAGCCATTCCGGATTGTGAAGCGCGTCGATATACCGCGGAAATCGGTCCGCTTCTTAACTTCTCCTGAGGTACAGCATTCTCAGTGTTTTCACTCGTTTGATGATATGATGCTGTCACGTGAAAATTCGTTTGAGAAAAGACCTAAAACCAGTTTGAATAGTTCAAATTTGCATCTGTTGTGTAGGATAAGCTGCTTTTCCAAAATTAATAAGATGAATCTCTCAGTGGTTTCACATTCTGACAGCACGAGTTTGCCTTCTGACCTATTAGTGTGCACTGCACTACAAATCGTGCACTACCAAACAGAAGAAATACCTGCTACCAAATGCTTTATTTCCATTCATTTGATAGCGTTGTTACCACAGAATTAGACAGGTCGTCTCTTCTTCTGTTTGACTAGGAAGGAAACATTGGAACATGTAGCGTTGATGAAGTGGCACAATCTGCTGACATAATACCACAGCAATCGAACAAGATGAGCAGCAAGTTCAACGATAAACACCCAAATTGTGCAAAGTTTCAGTGACTGTTATCAACCGGATCACACAGCAAAGAGACACAGACGATGTCAAGTTCTACAAAGAAACGAATGCATGATGTGGTTCTCCACGTACCCGGACAGACCATTGAGAGAATCGAAAATTTCTTCGGGTACTCATAATGAGATGTAATTTTTTCCAGAATTTTCGCCTTCCGGCTTTGTCAATGGAAAAGCCGAAAGGCGAAAATTCTGGAAAAAATTACATCTCATTATGAGTACCCGAAGAAATTCTACAAAGAAGTTTGTGGACGTTTTCCCGTGCGCCTGCTAACTTATTTAATAATGATCGGAGGACCCAACATTATCGAGAAAACTTTTGCGCAGTGATCTGAAGTCTTCGAATCTGAGGGAATCGTGGCGATCAGAGCATTTAGAAGCAATTCTCAGCAATCGGCAAGACGCGTACGACTACTTTTCTGGCTGTGCTGGAATCATGGAAGCTAGGGTTCACATCACTGCCTAAGTTGGAAGGTTGCAGGAATAATGTTCACACAGAACACTATTAAGTAACATGACTTGTCATGAATCTCAGAACAACAGGAAATAAATACAAACGTACTCAAGAAATTATATTAACAAAATAAAATTCATCAAATCTCAACAGATTTGATAGATTTGATAAATTTATCGATTGCCAGGTTACTTGTCTAAAAATAAAATTCAATAGCACAATAAATTCAAGAATACTCCAATTTGCTTGAAAGGATCGTAGATTTCAATAGTTGTAGGAGGAGTCGAATAATATAGAATAAAAGTGAAAGCAAAGCACAAATTGTGCGAATCGAGTGGTACGCACGACATCAAGTCATCAACGCATAACATCATTATTGTAGAAAGATACACAGTAAACAATAAAAGTAGTTCTCCGGCATGCACTTCTAGTAACAGGGATCATTACGAAAGAAGTGAAAGTACTCAAACTTCTGACCTAGCGGTAGTCATTAGTCGATGAACTATTTTCCCGTTTCGAATAACCACGTTTTCACCCTTTTCACGTCTTTGTTTGAGCACAGATCGAACAGCTTGATCAGCAAGAAGTCGTGATTAACCCTCTGATGCATAAGAGATTTTGTAACGTTCTTCCATAACCAGGGTCCATTAGACCCTGTGTAAGATTTAGTGATGAAAACTTCGCTGTTAATGTATGGCAGTATGTCTTTCATTGTATGCATTTCATTGTTTTCTTCATTAAAAATTCACAGTTCTTACATATAAATTACCCTATAGCAGCCTCTATGACTACATGTACAAGATTATGCCGATCAGTAGTCGCATGAAAGGTGTGGAAAGGTGCGCACTGAAAATATTAGGTCTAGAGTACTAAAGCTAGCTGATTCTGAGTACGAAAGTAACTACAAGACGAGAGTGACAAAATATACGAAGACACTGTTATTTCTGTTTATTCGTTGCGAAAATGATTGATCTTTCTATTGGCCGGGTTTATCCAGCATGAAAGCAAGCCGTTTTCGCAGGCAGCTAATGTACTCATCACTGTACATTTTTTCTCGTCCTATACGTCAGTTTCGTAATTAACTTTGGTATCGTGCATTCTGTAATGCATGGTGAGGGTATGAAGCATTACTAGGGAAGCACTTGGTCGAGGGATAAGAGTGTGAGCATTGCTAGTCTGAGGTCCGCAATGTCCAGAGTTGAGGACCTGCAGAAAGAGGATTAGGATGGGTGATGCCGGTTACGGTTATAGCTGTATGGTGAGGAGTGTGTTGAGCATACCATGGAATGTGTCACCGGTGGAAGAAAGCATGGCGAGTTAGAGATTTCTTCTCATTGTTTGTCTGTTTTGTGTTGCAGAAAACCAAATTACCCCTGAAATGAATTCTAAAACTTCAGCAATTTTTGACATGGTGGAAAAATTTACCAGAGATTTCAAGAAACTCAATTTAAATCCTCAAGAAGGTAAGTAATTGATTGACTAAAGAGACTAATAAATCAGCAACTACTCGTAATTACTGATCTGATAAAAATGTTGATAGAATATGAATGTTTCTAGTTGATTCAGTAATGATGCATTGTCTGAGCAGAATTTACAGCATTTGCGAGGGCTAGCTTCGAATTGTTCTTTGGCCATTCCATATCAGGTTGGTGTAATTCCTTCTATGTGATTTTGGAAACAATTTGAAAGTTACAAGTCAAGATTACATATTCAATACGTACAATTAATGCAGTTTCAGGGGAAAATCAAAATTGAGTAATTTTTATGCACAAAAATTGATCAAAATACATTACATTTTAAAATTAAGATCTCTGACTTCAAAATCATTATCACGAAAATATTTTTGAACAAACAACGACATATTTCGTAAGAGTCCAGTCTCTCCTGCCGATCTTGGCTACCCAGACTACACCATTTTCACATGTATTATAAATTCTATGTATTTGTTTTCAGAAAAGAGTCTTTTATTTTTAAAAGCAATGCATAACTTTCAGACAACATCAATTGAATTTCCGAAATGTTATTTGGAATTCAGATAGTATCTGAACTCGTTGCAAACTACAAAATAAGCATAATTGTAGATACAGGGAAAATCACTTTCAAAGTATGAAAAGTCGATGCATCGATGGAAATAGTAAGAATTGAAGAAACTTTAGTTTAGTTAGTTCATCAGTTAATGAAAGGCAAATTCTTCGTTCAGTTCAGTTCAGTTCAGTGATAGTACCGGTCGGTACCTGGAATACCCCGCTCGCTCAACAGTGGACGGCTCATGACCTCAATCATTCGCTCACTCAATAAATAGTTCGAAGGCACTGCTTCTGAAGCTGAATCAAAACAAAACTGATTTCTATAAATAGCAGTAGGCCTATTTTGTAGTGTCCATGTAAAGATATCATTTGATGAAGTACAATAGACCCATTACTAAAAGGCGTACAGTGATCTTACCGGGGATTCACTTTTGACTTTCACTCTTATTCTTCTCGCAACAGAACATTTCATGACAAAGTCTCTCTCTATCTGTACTCGCCCGCATCCATGACCAGCGAAAAATATTTACCCGAGTCCTCGAGGTGCCCGCCCAGGGATATCGGAACTAGTTTTCAGCAAGAGGAGTCAAGAATGTTGGAGCAGGGCACATGCCGAAATAAAGTTTAAATACAAAGAAGCTGAAACCATTAAAGTCTTCCACACATACAGACCAAGGTAGTAGACAGTGTTTCGGCAAGAGTACTCGAGTTGGCCTATTCGCTCTCAAAGTAATACTTGAGTAGTGATTCCGAGTGCTCGAAATAGAATAATTTTGAGATATTTTGCACAACTCATTGTTTTGTCAGGTATCCACCAAGTAAGTTCTCTCCAACTTATTTCATTGTTTTCTTCATTAAAAATTGACAGTTCTTACATCTAAAGTACCATATAGCAAAGTTTCTCGAACAATTTAACATGTGATGATCAGTAGAAATATCCTTTCTTATGTAGTAGGATCTTGTAGGTACAATTCGTAGGACCTGTACTAGTAATTTTGATGAAGAATTTCCATATCTACATGCCCTTCCAAAATATTTAGGAAAAAGTCAGGCGATAAATTTCAAGTGTATGATACGGTACTCGTCATAAAAATTCAATGAGAGAGAGAGAGAGAGACTATTCGGTGGATGTGGAAAATTTCACCCAGACCTTTTATCTATGACTAAAGAATGAATTTAACTGTTAACCTAACTATTTCCGCTAAAGTAAAAGTATTAGAACCTCAATTGTCATGGAAGCAATGGAAGTTATGATCCAAAATAATTCAGAGCAATTCATGCTCTGAATTCATACAATTCATTGTCTTCGAACATGAGATAACACTGTGGAGCAGTTAGCCAATAAGATTAAGATAACGCAGAACGCGTTTCCCTGCCAGTTTCAGCATTCGATCGATCAATGAATAGCATTCTCCACTACCGAAAACGGTTGGCAACCTTAAACATGAATAATGTAGTGTAGGTTGTCTTCTTTCACATCGTAGTAGTTGACATGGTGACGTTTGTAGATTTATAAAGCGTCTGTATGACGCTACTGGATCCGGGAAGATAAGTGCCTGCAATCCCGAGAGACTGCCCAATCCTAGGTCTGCTCCTGTTTTATATCTAAATTTACCAAATGCATCGTCTGAATTCGAAATTCTACGTCATGATAAGCAAATCGTCTCAGCATCAACCTCAAACGTTATTGTCGGCGTTGCAGCTGTTATTGCCTTAGTTAACAAATGACAAGATTAATTTCTCGACCAGTCATAAAGTCTCCTCATGTAGTATCTGAGATTTTGACAAATTCATTGGATGTTTAGATGAAAATATCTAAACATTGGCGAATTTGAGAAAAATCCTTTCGCTGAATATTATGATCGCAAAGCATATTTGTAGGCCTATGATGCATCATATTTTATCAAATACCCGACGAGATTCTTCCCGAATTCCCCGACGGGGTGTCAATTGGGGCCCTGTTGAAACGATCCTACTTTTAGCAATCTTATGATATCCGGCTTTTTGTCAGATAAATTTCATACCATAAAAGCATGCTAATGTTAGCTGGTAAAAAGCTACGTTGCTAAACTCATTCGGCAAATCGCACCCCCTCTCTATATTCCTTAATTATACATACAAAACAGATATCCGATTAAAAACGAAGATATATTAGAAAATACACACATCGTCTTAGTCAGAGAGACTCTCAGTGTCATGACTTTCATCGTTATTGTGAGAATTCACGACGTAATTAGCTCCCAAACGAACGCGTTTTGCCTGTACCCGATATCCATCCTTTGTGGACTTGATCGCACGCTTTATTGAGCCGAAAATGTTTGCCTCCGATGTCGTAGGGAACCCTCGACGAGCAGCATCTGTTGAGAAGAAAGGACTTATCATAAATGCTTTGAAGGACTAAGACATGTTCAGTCAAGTCAACAACACTAGCGCACGAAAGGAATATACGGTATATGCATATATAAAAAAGTAACGCAAAGTAATAAATTAATTAAATTGCTCTTCAATGCAAGTAGCCGTGGTGTTCATGCTTGTCACACATAGTTACGAAGCATGTTTCGGTCTGGCGACCATATTTACTGGCATATTTCCTATTTACGATCATTATATTGCATGTAACTATAGAAAATCAACATAGGTTTTACTGAATAGAGGAATCTATAAGACTATGCAAAATGAAAGCTTGAAAAACGGAGATATAGACATTGCGATTTTATGCGGTTGATCATTCAGGACATTAAATGAGCAACCACAAAAACAGAATATTTTCATCAAATTTGAAGCTTTTCAAAACCCTTTATTGCAAAGTTTTATACTGTACTTTTCAATTACAGAATTTATTCCTTCAGTTGTGACTTTGATATTGTAACATATAGACTACTACACATATAATATGTTTATTTTATAAGCTGATGCTTACAGTTACGCCACTGAGGATGGTCGTCAGAGACTGAGACATGCTTGGTAGCGAAACAATAAGCATGAGAATATAAGTTAACTGATAATTCAAATAATAAAAATCAATTACGGGCACTTGCAATAACAGGTAGAAAGTTCGCAGTAATTGCATACATATCACAAGAATCTGTGAAGGCATATGTTCAATGGCTAAGGTTTAAAAGATTCACTTAAAATGCCTCCTTGTCTACAATTTCCAAAATGAAATAAGGTCCCGATTGTGTTTTGTATTAAAAGACCAAACTTAATATTTCGACTATCTGAAGTTGCCATCGTCAGAGGTCTATTTGGTATCTAAATTCCTGCATGAGATTCAAATTACAAAAAACACAAAAAAACGACAGCAAGCTATACAGCACAATACTAAATGAACAGATAATACTATAGTGAAGAAAATCAGCAGAGGGCAGTTCCACAAATAACGCACGGACGTCATCTTTCAGCGCTAGAGACAGTAGTATTAAACATTTGAAAAGTGATCAATATTCAGACAAATTTGGCATGGCATGGCATTCATGGATAAAGTCGTATTGCTTCATGACGAGAATTGACGACTATGTGTCAGAGCGTCCGTGCGTTATTTATGGAATTGCCCCAGATATCTTGACACTCAATAAACAAAGCAAGAAGTTACAACCCATAAACTAAGGAAAAGGAGACTTACTTACCAACAATGGCATTGGCGACTGTTCTTGGAAACTTTAAGCAGCCACATGAACCATCCCAATTGAATTGGCGTAGTACCTCATCGACAACAACTCTCCTGACGCAACGAAACGTACATTTTGAAGCGTCATCTCCTCCAAGGCCAGACAAAATTGTAACCTGAAAATGAGAATCATTCGATGACTTCTTCATGACATAATACATGAAGATTATTGTGGACGACAAAGATTTTCGAGCGAATCGCGACTAAGTTTGTTTTGTAATCCCTGTTCAAAACTACGAAATCGTGTAAACAATTGTGGGCATATATCTCATTTGTGAAATCCATCATCATATTTCAACCTCCCTACCTTCAATTCAGTTTATATGATTTGCGTTTCATAGCATCATGCATGATTGAATGAGAATGTCATTTAAAGGATTTAGGGGAAATGAAAATTCATTGATGATATAATTTACATACAAATAGGGGATGCACCCGATTTGAACATTTCAAATCCGATAACATTTTAGCGGACTTAAAAATAAAACTAAGTTAGTTATATACTTCAACATTGCGCAAGTAATAGCTGGACAATAAAGTTACATGCTGTAGAAGCTTTGCTGCATATCTGCTTAGCAAAGTGAACTTTATTCAGGACTGGCAGCAATAGAATTGACTTTAATCGGACAATGGCTAAGTCACAACTATAATTTCCAACTTTCCTCAGCTTCACGAAATTCCGAATGACTCGACACAACCGAATGAAATCTAGGCTTATATGGTACAAGTTTTTCGCAATTGCGAGATCTCGAGAATAGTTTTAACTCACTACTATATATTTTCAAATATATTATAATTATCTCTTTCTAATCAACGATCACTTATGATCAAGTCAAATCCATTTTTCAAAATCAATATGATATTTTCAAGCTGAATTTAATCTGGGCGTATTGCACTTATTTTACTTATAAAACTTCTCAATAACCGCCCGCATTGCTACTGGAAAGTTGAAAAGTACAACGCTGTGGATTACTATGTTTCATTTTGAAAATTGAAGAGCTATCACTTGCATTTTTAGATACTTCCACAACAAGTCCCATTATGATAATGAAAAATGAGTAATCCAAGTTTCTTTGATACTTTCTTTTTTATCTTCCTTTTGAAGATGGCACTTTACAGAACATTTTAGAAATACTTGTGCTCCTAATTTATCATAGGTCTACTTTTTAGCAAATGGTCCAATGCCTCTTCACACATAGTATATGATCATGTATTTTAAACGATGAAATATCAACATCATACCAGATTATTGAATCAGTCTTTCGGCAGATTTGTTGAGCACATTTACTTCAATAAAACGATGAATGATTAACATTACAGTTAAAACAAGCTGCTAGAGATTCCATACCTACACTTATTTTAATCGCTGAATATTTATGTGCACACTTGTGCCTTTGCAATGATCGATTGTGAGTTGAGAACTTATGAGAAAAAACACAATCGTAAACAAAGGAATGTGACACATTTTTTCTTCAAACCTTTCATTCGTTTTCTTAAAAACCTTTTCAACATAAATAATAAAGCGAATATTAGAAAACATAATCTATTCTATCATGTACTTACCAGATCCAGGAACAAGCGCTGAGTTCCACGAATATCAGACTCAAGTTGAAGGAGTTCATCCACAGATGTAGCAGGCAAGCTGTTACTGAATGTAGCCACTCCTGCTTCACTTGATCCTGTTCGTAAATTGGCTTGCATAAGCATCTCCATCATTGCTCTTTGTTGACTTAGGAGTTCCTTATTTTTCTTATGAAGAGATGTTAGTGACACACTCAATATGTTCAACTTTTGTACTACAAACTGTTCAAAATTGAGCTTCTTCTTAAAAGTAGGACGATTTGGTGAAGTGGCTGATGCACTATATGAAGGTTGACAAGCCTGCGAAATATCAGTTTCTAAGTTTGAGTTGACAATTTCATCGATGGGTGGTAGCTCTACCGAAGGTTCGTTTAGAGTTATGCCGGATTTTTGGCTTCTCCTTTAATTAATTATTAGCATAATTAACTTTCCTCTGATTCTCTATTGACGTAGATCTGATTTGATTTATTATGGGAGCCTCGTTCTCACTTTCACTAAGGCTGGTATTGATAACGTTCAAAGGCTCATACGCCATCCTTTTACCAGTATGTATAATCGGTATTCTTATCTGTATAATATTCTTATCTGTGATGCGTTTGTTCTTTTTTGCCATTAAGTCAATGCAACGTTTTTCAGTCACCTCCAAGTCAACAACACTTTTACCTATTTGTAGTAGTAAAGACTTTACCACCATATTTTGTATCAAGAGATATTTAACGATCACCAGCATTTATCATATCAAAATGTTTTTGAGAGAAATTTGTGTCGTTCATATCTACAATCTATAATATGGTTTTATCCAGAGACAATAGAGAGATAGACTGCTGGTTGCGCTCACACAATAATGCCTGTCGACGCACGCACGGAAATCGATGCAGGGTCACTTATCGGTACACTGTCTGCGTAGAGAGCGTTGTTAGTTCGGCGGTGCGTGCCTCAATGGGAATATTGATATAGAATCTGAACCTCTCATCCGATTGCATTCAAATTTGAGATTCTGACGATTCAGATCTTGAGGATCATTTAATCTATTCATGCCACCGATCCATTGATTGATCCTGAAAAGTTAGCAGGCGTGGAACTTTAAGTTCGACCTCAAAATTTAAGAAATTTTGTGACTTTTTCTCGTCTTGCGAAAAGTTGCACGCCTGCCAACTTTTCTGGATTAATTAATTGATGGTTGACATGAATAGATGAATCAATCCTCATGCCCTGAACCGTCAGAATCTCAAAGCTGAATGCGATCGGATGAGCGGTTCAGATTCTAGAGGCAAAAACGTTCTAATTCGAAGCATTTTTTCTATTCCAACAACGTTTTCTGGTCCTTTTAACAGTCAGATTCGCGGGCTTCACATCGACAAACAGAAAATTTCGGAAGTCCGCTATCCTGTTAACTCCTACATCAATGAATGGGAATCACTAACCGCAGAGCAGGGAATCGGAATTCTTGCACTATTATGATGATATCGATATATTCATATGTATTAGTAAATCAGGGAAGTAACGTCAATGGATAGGATCGTTTGAAAAATCGCATTCAATAAAGACATGCAATAAGAGAAAATATCATGATTTCACTGCATGATTTTTTTGATTGATACCATTTCTCTCACCTCACCGCCTCACACGCGCTGTTTCTTATAAAAGTAAGCTTAGCAAGTAGATTGTGTAAGACCTAAGTCAGGCTAATTTACTCATGATTCTAATGATCGCTTTAATTGGTAGCATATTAATTTTTCATAAGTAAAATTGATTTGCCAAATGATCAGAATTCGAGACAAAAACATAGTCAATGAACAGACATGCAATGTAAACTTATAAATAACTTAAATGTTCGTAAAGCATAAACACTATTTTGTATCAAATCAAAACTTACCAGATGTCGAAAACGTCTATATATTTTTCACAATAAGAAGGCGCGACATGGCTGACCGGCGACCAATTTGACTCAGTTTTTCAGATATATCATTGCTGATTTTTCGCAAACGAAGATTAATGAACTTTTTGAGGATCAGCTTTATCAACAACAAAGTATGACTTTCACCAGATTGGCTTGAATCCAGATCATGTGTTCGGAGCGTCGAAAATAAGTCTGACTCATAAGATTTGTCTAAGATTTCTGATTCGAGTCTAAGACGCAGCTTTCTGTCTTGCTCTCTCTTGGTCAGAACGTAAGTGCGAATAATCTTCTCAGCAGCTTTTACGAGTTTCACGACACTCCGACTGGGCACCACAAGTCCACCACGATTTTTTAGGCTTATTAATTCAATGTTTGAAATTGGATCGCAGGAGGAAAACAAAAGGCCTTCTTTGCATGCATCACATGTAGATTTCCTCAACAGCTTCATAATGATAAATCCACTGATGTAAGAAATAGCAGCAACGCAAAAATTGCAGTCATTCAAATTACAAGAGCACGATAATGAATTCACAGTTTGATCATCAATTGAATGTGACTGCACTTTCTTGACAGTGGCTGACTTGTCTCGAACAACAAGAGACGTCGTTGCATCTTTCATTGTAGTTCAAACTAATCCGCATCATGCCAGACCCATGAAAAATAAGTGCTCTATAAACGGCCCGAAATTGAACCGCAGTTGGATTTACAGTCCATCCATTTCTCGCACGAATACTTCCAAAAAAAGACTCGAGATGATCTTGACAAAATTTATAGAACAATATACTTGATATTCCAGATGTTTTTGGAATCAGTAGCATTTCGTGCAACTTGCAAATTATCTCTGAATTACATAAAAATCCAATGAAGCCAGTTTTCCGTCTAGAATCAACAATTTTGATATCATTATTTTTCTCTTTAACGACCAGGGACTTGAGCATTGTCTGCGCTGATTGAAGGAAATTCTTTTGTCTTGAAAATTATCAGCTGTTATCGGTGAACAGTACAATTTTCCAAAGGAGAACGCGCGTTCATGACATCAAAAAGGTTATTTATCATTACGGCAAATTCTGCAGTTACCAAGACATCTTTATTGGTGAATCCTGAAACATTTTTCATATGACAAAATCGCAGAGTATCAGCAACTGATTTGCTAAAAAGTTGAGAAGCTAGAGCCATTTTCATTTTTTGGTTACCAAAATATATGTGCTTCTCTGTGAGTTTATTACCACCTCTCAAGCAATGAATGGATTGCAAATTCTGAAGTTTCTCGAAGTATGACCAGTGTACCATGCCATGATCTTTACAATGAAAAGTCTTATACAAATGTAACGAATTTCGTATTAACTTAAGCATATGACACGGATCCAAAATCGCCATAACCATCAGAGAACTGTCACAGGGATGAGGAAAAACGGACGAGGAGCATAATGAATAAAGTTCGCACCCAATAATTCCATGGCTGAGATCTGATAACGCGCACCATCAAAAGTAACAGAAATGCCTTTAATCCCAATGCTATGTAAGCGCACTAATGTCTCTTTTACAATACTCGCAACACATTGGGATGATACGCCAGCGGTCAAAAAATACCCAAGAGGAATCTTCCAGTGGCCTAAGATGCCAACTGCCATGATTACATAGGCATTTGAAGCCTCCTGTGAGCAATCATCATCAAATCCATAATCAACATAACCAATGAACCGATAACTGCCTTTATCCCATTGTATATATAAAATCGACATAAAGAAGTAGTGTTCGATATTCAGTTGCCTTGAAGTGCCTCAATTCATCAAAACCTTTGTAAAATTTCCTCTGAAATTCATTCGGAAGATATTTCGAAAAGTGTTTTAGTTCAAATGATAGTCTACTGATCTGCATTGTTGACAACCGACATTCTAACCGCATACCTTTTGTTGGAAGAAACATATAAAAATCATCTTTTTCATGACTCCAAGTAGAATGAGGTGCATGTATTCTGGAGGAAAAGAAGACCTCAATGGTACTATACTAAGTAAAGGTGAATGCGAATTTTGATTATCCTCATGAAAATTCTCGTAACTAGAATCCGTTCTTGGGGTATCACTCATCTCTGGGAAGACGATTCTATTGTTCAAATATGTGCTCAAAGTTCTACAATATCCACATCCACGATATGAAGTATGGGGTTGAATACACTGTATGTATGCTCTGGCTGGAGCATCACACACAAAGCAGATGCTGTTTATAGAAAACACATATTCTTCGAATGCAAATCCGTTCAGTTTCAGTAGCTTGATTTCTTCGGACAATTCTTTGACATTATGAGAATCATCGATAAATACATCTCTAAAATCGTCCCACTCGAAGTCCTCATCAGTCTCACTTTCAACGCTAGAGCTAAATTCATTGCTAGATCTCGGTGACGTTATTGACAGCATTTCTTTCAACATTTGCCTTATTGATTGAGTGTTCTGAAAGGACACTTTCTGTTAACGCATCATATTCTTGAACTATAGGTTCTCTTGATAAATCTTTAGTGACATCATCTTGAAGAAGGCGAATAACTTTTTGTGATTCTTTGGAAGCTTGAATGTAAATGTTCCTCTTCGACATTCTGAAACAAAACGGATTGCATGCTTAAATCAGGAATATAGAACACTGAATATTCTTTCAGAAAGACCATTTTCAGTCTTTCAGAAAGTACATGTATGATGTCACATACATTTGACGTTTGCACGCAGACCTGCATTGAATATCTGTGAATACTTCAATATTGTCAATCAATGAGTTGTTTCACGTCAGTGCTTTTATAGAATATGTAGATATATAGTGAGGTTGCACATAAGTGTTCAGAAATTGCTAGACGATTATGATTAGGTTTCAAGCGGTTTACTGCCATTGTTTGAAATAGATAAATCTCATCAGTGTTAAATTACAGCTCTCATGATGATTACTCTCAATCTTAGCTGTGATTAATGTGCCTTCGCATGGCAAGAAGATCCAATTATTCGTCATACTGTTTAGCTATGCCGGCTGGCCACTGAAGTTCATTACACCCATTCAGACCGACGAACAGAAACTGTAGGCCTACTTTCAATTCCTTGGACAGAAGGAAGGCAATCAGGGTCTCGTTTGCGCAATTGCAAGACAACATAAGGATTTTTCAAAACTATTTCATGATCCACTTCAACTTAATCGGTTAATACAAGGGTTTCCAAACTGCGGTTCGCGAAGGAATTTTGAGGGGTATGAAGAATATGGGAGATTTATTATAATTCAATTTTAGTTTCATTACTTTCCTGTTCATGGGTCAGTTGAACTGTTAAACTTCGTGCTCATTCAACATTGGATTGTCATCATCTGGCCTAAAAGCAACCGTCGCTTATTTGCGACCAACAGCCACATGCTTATATGAATCCGGACTCTCCACTCAAGTAATGATTAAAAGCAAACAAAAAGCTCGTTTGATGTTGGAGCATCACTTTCGTTGCGCATATCAGTTACGCCTAGTTAAATTTTTGTGTTATTAAATTACGAATTTCATATACAATTAATGAAATCGCAACCAATACTTGGCTAAGAAGTGCGCAGAAAAACAAAAGCAGTACTTTGAGAAAATAATGTTCACAAACATACTGACTGCAAAAAATGGTAGTAGGTATCTAGGTATCATAACTTAAACTCACTCACCAATTTGAAACTGATTGATTACAATAATACGTCTAATATTCTCGAAGCTAATTTATGTTCGTTGTATTTTTTCAATAAAAACTGCGTGACTAAAATTAAATAATGGGTAAAAAGTGGTGTACGCAATATATCAATCCTATAAAACAATATTCTATCTCTTCACTGTAGCTTAATCCATTCATTTGCCATTCTTATCCGCTGTTTTTGCACTTGTTGATGTACTTGAGAGGAACTCCATTAAATATAAAATAACCTTTCCCTTCAAAACTAGGCTCACGACTCAGCGACGTATTTTCATATTTCAGATAATTAGATGTCCATATTTAAAGGCATAAAGTGCAGAGTACTCTATGTTCAAAGGTATTTCAATACATCCCAATCTCTATCTCTCTGCTCAGCTCTCAAATCGAAATCCAACAAATGATGATTTCAGCCATCAATAGATAACATTAGCAGGTTTTAAGCACCATCCAAAAATTCAGCGAAAAGTTGGATGATTTTAGCCACCAACAGCTAAAACATGGAGAACATCAGCAGGTTTTACGCATCTTGAGAACATTCAGCGAATTTCATCATGTAATTCGCCGGTGTTTGCTGGATGTTCGCCAACTCGCCAGATATTCGCCGGCTATTAGCATGATTTCTTCCCACAGGGCGTATGCCCCTCTGACGCCACACCTGTTTGATGATCATGTTTTTACCTTTGCAGTCTCAACACGTGAAGATGGTCCAACTGCTACACATTACTTACAAGTAAGTCTACTTTGATTCTTCATAGTTCAGGTTAAGAATTGCCTGTCTAAATTTGTTGTCTACCGAAGTGTGGAAACCATGTCAAACAAATATACATACTGTAGACTGTACACAGAAAACACTGTTTAAATCAACAGCAAAAGCTCGATCTCTTCAGAATAGGAGCATCAGATCGTTCGCTTCGGAATCGCATCATCAGATCGATCTCTTCAGAATAGCAGCATCAGATCGTTCGCTTCAAAATAGCAGCATCAGGATAGCAGCATCAGATCGATTGCTTCAAGACAGCAGTATCAGATCGTTCATTCAGGATAGAAGTATCAGATCGTTCGCCTCAGGATAGCAGTAACAGATCGTTCGCTTCAGAATAGCAGCATCAGATAGCAAATTAATTTTTCATTGATCTTTTGGTATGCGATTTCTGATAAACGGCAGCACTTCTTGTTGTAGTTAAGCTGTTCCCTCATGCAGAATTAGTATCTCGAAATTATTCCTTTGCAGTTCGAGGAAGAAGGGTACCACCGGATTGATCCGCCAAGTCCTGGTAAGCGATCCTGATTCGTTCATATTCATTCAACTCGCAGATTCATTTCACATTATCTCTGCAGTCATATGTCGTGTAAAGAACATTTTGTATATCTCATGATTTTTCATATAGGATTTCGTTTAATTCGACTTTAGGACCGGGTCACAATGGTTGAACACTGACCAGGTGACCAGCTCAAAATAATGACCAAACTGATCCATGACTAGTGATGAAAATTTTCCGGAAAATTTTGAAACTTCTGATTTTTTGTGATAGGCCCTATATGCTTTGACCGCTTCCACAACCGAGGCAGCTACACACCAATAAAATGGGTCTCAAACAGGTGATTTTGATCATTATTTTGAATAAGACGATTTTGAAAAATGGAAGAAATTTGAATTTTTGTGATATAATTTTTACGTTTTCTATCACAGCCGAGGCATAGACACATCAATAGAATTGTTCTAAAACTCTTGATTTCATCATATCATTTCGATTAAAACAATCGTAGCAATACGAATCCCATCTGTGGATTTTTGAGCATTGCTTTGCCACCAGTGGCTTGTGGCAATTTGTTGCCATTTTTAATATTATAACACAGACATCTTTTGGGACAACGTGAATTTTTCACTTTACAATAGGGGTATAATTTCATGCATTGTGAAAGATCTCGAGCAGAAATAGTGCACTTAATTTGGGAGTTTGTTTATGGCTAGAAAGTTTAAGCTTTATTATGCAGCCTTGATTGCAATGACACAAATTCTCCATGTGTTGATGAACATGTGAAGCACAAGCACACAGTCCAACACAGCATTATACATAGTGATGCAAATGGAAAATTTTGAAATTTTTTTTTGATGATTGACGTTTTTGCCTTTGTTTTTTGAGACTTGTTGCAGTCGTTTGAAAAGACTATGTAATATTCAAAGACCGTAAACTTATCTATCATCTCTGCATGTTAATTTTTGGGACCAACTGCACCCTCCATGTCTATTTCAGATCTTTCCAACTTAATATCAGACATTAAATGGATTTCAGATTTCTCTAATTGAATTTCAGATATCTGTCAGAAACTCAATTTTGAAAGGATCTTAGAATCAACTGGAGAATCTCCAATTCATCTGGAAAAGTCTGAAATTCATTTAAGTAGATCTGAAATCGATTGGGAACTATCTGAGCCATCTGAAACAGCTAGAAATGGAATGTGTAGTTTGTCCTCCACGAAGATATCGGACAATAAGCCAGAAGTTAGAAGCTATCATACAGATATTCTTCTACTCATCACAGATATCTTTAGTTTCCAAATATCTCACGAGTTTACAGTCTTTTTCTTCCAATATATCGCCCATGTATAATGCTGTGTTGGACTGTGTGCTTGTGCTTCACATGTTCATCAACACATGGAGAATTTGTGTCATTGCAATCAAGGCTGCATAATAAAGCTTAAACTTTCTAGCCATAAACAAACTCCCAAATTAAGTGCACTATTTCTGCTCGAGATCTTTCACAATGCATGAAATTATACCCCTATTGTAAAGTGAAAAATTCACGTTGTCCCAAAAGATGTCTGTGTTATAATATTAAAAATGGCAACAAATTGCCACAAGCCACTGGTGGCAAAGGAATGCTCAAAAATCCACGGATGGGATTCGTATTGCTACGATTGTTTTAATCGAAATGATATGATGAAATCAAGAGTTTTAGAACAATTCTATTGATGTGTCTATGCCTCGGCTGTGATAGAAAACGTAAAAATTATATCACAAAAATTCAAATTTCTTCCATTTTTCAAAATCGTCTTATTCAAAATAATGATCAAAATCACCTGTTTGAGACCCATTTTATTGGTGTGTAGCTGCCTCGGTTGTGGAAGCGGTCAAAGCATATAGGGCCTATTACAAAAAATCAGAAGTTTCAAAATTTTCCAAAATTTTCAAATATTTTCCATGGAAAATTTTGATTCAAAATTTTTAGTTACAATTTTCATCACTATTATACATGAGCGACCATATATTGGAAGAAAAAGACTGTAAACTCGTGAGATATTTGGAAACTAAAGATATCTGTGATGAGTAGAAGAACATCTGTATGATAGCTTCTAACTTCTGGCTTATTGTCCGATATCTTCGTGGAGGACAAACTACACATTCCATTTCTAGCTGGTTCAGATGGCTCAGATAGTTCCCAATCGATTTCAGATCTACTTAAATGGATTTCAGACTTTTCCAGATGAATTGGAGATTCTCCAGTTGATTCTAAGATCCTCTCAAAGTTGAGTTTCTGCCAGATATCTGAAATTCAATTAGAGAAATCTGAAATCCATTTAATGTCTGATATTCAGTTGGAAAGATCTGAAATAGACATGGAGGGTGCAGTTGGTCCCAAAAGTTAACATGCAGAGATGATAGAGAAGTTTACGGTCTTTGAATATTACATAGTCTTTTCAAACGACTGCAACAAGTCTCCAAAACAAAGGCAAAAACGTCAATCACAAAAAAAAAAATTTCAAAATCCGTAAAATTTTGAAAAAAATGGAAAATTTTCTGGAAAATTTTCCATTTGCATCACTATCCATGACCCGGCTCCATCGCTGAATTGTTTAGCACTACATTGAATGATTCATTCCTACGGTGTATGGGAACTCATTACATGATTCCATAGACTTTTGTGCTTTGTGGAAAACAGCAGAATTTCTTCCACGGAAACTCCGGGAATTACTGAATTATCGAAGTGAAATCCGAACAGAAACTGAGTGATGTGTTAATACAGATGAATGAGTAGCTTGATTAATTACTATACGCATTCTGAGTTTTCTGTAAAGTTACTTATTGATGGACGCATTGATGAACACCGTCCTACAACCGCACATGAAACTTTCAGGTTTTAGTGATTGTTTCCTTTTCAAGAAATCAGAAATTTTTTGAAATACAATTTGTGTTTGCAAGAAATAACGGCTTGCACTCTTTTTATTTCAAAGAAATGTTCCGTGAGTTGACCTGATAAATTTGTAACGTAAATTTGTATGCTATTTACTTGAAGACGTGACGGAAGAAGCGGATAAGAAT
The DNA here is from genome assembly GCA_907163375.1 of Prostheceraeus crozeri. Classification (NCBI taxonomy): domain Eukaryota; kingdom Metazoa; phylum Platyhelminthes; order Polycladida; family Euryleptidae; genus Prostheceraeus; species Prostheceraeus crozeri. The sequence continues at coordinate 108,846 of CAJQUW010016712.1, read as the reverse complement.
AAAGACAAAGGACAGAAATTGGGAGGAGGAAAAGTCAGAAAAACTAGAAGGCAGTCACTGATACGAAGTGAGTCAAAAATGAATTTGGAATGATTATTATTTACAAAGAGACTGATATTAACTAAGATTTTCTCTGGGCATAGAATAGAAACATGTGTTCTGACTTCAACAAAGCACAGCTCAAATGTCCTTGACAGCTGTAGACGCTGCTCCTTAAAAGGGCAGCTCAAGCCTTTGTATGGTGAAAGGCAGTGTCTACGGCTGCCAAGGAACTTTGATCTTTCACTTTAGAAGTTTGAAGACATCTTTCTTTCACTTTATATTCAAAAGGGTTGAAATAAGCGCATGCACAAGATAGAAATACAAAAATTGGTGATGACGATCCATTTTTTGACATTCGACGAATATGTTGCGATTTGTAGAACCTACAGGCTAGCCGCAGATTTATCATGCTCAAACATTTACTTTTTATTTCAAAGAAATGTTCCGTGAGTTGACCTGATATATTTGTAACGTAAATTTGTATGCTATTTACTTGAAGACGTGACGGAAGAAGCGGATAAGAATAAAGACAAAGGACAGAAATTTGGAGAAGGAAAAGTCAGAAAAACTAGAAGGCAGTCACTGATACGAAGTGAGTCAAAAATGAATTTGGAATGATTATTATTTACAAAGAGACTGATATTAACTAAGATTTTCTCTGGGCATAGAATAGAAACATGTGTTCTGACTTCAACAAAGCACAGCTCAAATGTCCTTGACAGCTGTAGACGCTGCTCCTTAAAAGGGCAGCTCAAGCCTTTGTATGGTGAAAGGCAGTGTCTACGGCTGCCAAGGAACTTTGATCTTTCACTTTAGAAGTTTGAAGACATCTTTCTTTCACTTTATATTCAAAAGGGTTGAAATAAGCGCATGCACAAGATAGAAATACAAAAATTGGTGATGACGATCCATTTTTTGACATTCGAAGAATATGTTGCGATTTGTAGAGCCTACAGGCTAGCCGCAGATTTATCATGCTCAAACATTTACTGAATGTATTAATCAATGTAAAAATTGAGTATTTGAATTTGACATTTTGAATCATTTAAATCATCTATTTTTGGGGATTTTACAACAGCAGTACAAAACAAACTTGAGCTGTGGCGCAATGCCCATGGAAAGTAATGATCTCCGAATTAGCAGAATTAAGAGTGAATACCTCTCCATCGCTGCCGTCAGTTAAGAAGTTCAAATATCTCGGTTCATCCATAGACGAAGCATCATCTTGCGAACAGGACATCAAAGATCGCATACAAGCAGGATGAAAAAGGTGGAGGCAAGTGACAGAGTTATTGACGACAAAGGAGTTCCTCTTAAGCTGAAATCAAAGATCTACCAGGCCATGATACGGCCAGCAATGACCTATGGAGGAGAGTGTTGGGAACCGATGAAGAAAGATACACAAAGGCCATAGGTGACCAAGATGAAGATACTCAGGCGATGTTAGGGTTTAACAACAATCTAACAATCCAACAATCCTCTAAATCTGCAACAATAACATCGGTTGTCATGAAGGTTTTATTATCTTCAACAGCAAATCGGACAAGCTAGCGGTTACGAGGAATGCCACATTTCTGCCTACTCTGGTAGATGTTTTCCTAAAAAGCAATCATAATCATTAAAATGACAAATCTCATTTCGGTGATTAAATTTGTCAATATCTTAGCGTGTCTTCGTCTGAATATAGCATTTTCTTTCCTTGATCTTCATTATTTTATTTTATCACATTGTAGTTGCCTTTGCCCAATTTACCGGCCACCAATCCCAATGTCCTCCAGAGTGGGCCGAATCGTCCTCTTCCATAGAACGCGATCTTGGGCCACTTTGTGGGCTATGCATCTTCGCTCCAAATCCTTTTCTTTGAGCCTTTTCAATGACGCTGGAGGACGACCTCCTCTTCGTCCGCCAGGTATTAGTTGATGCAGGACTGCTTGAGTTACGTCCGGTTCTCTTCTGACGTGCCAGAACCATGCAAGCCGCTGTCTGGTGGATCTGTCCGCATCTGTCGACGGTTGGGGCTCTCATCTTGCGACGAATTTCTTTTTGAATGATTTTAAGGCCTCAATAATGTATTACGAACATATATAAAGTCGATCATTTCCTTTCATTTGAGACTATTTTTATGCCAATAAGTCACATATATGTCAAATAATGACCTCATAATTCAATATGACCGCCATAATTACGAAAATCTGCTGTAACCCGAAAATAAATCATTTTGAGGCCCAATAATGTATTACGAACATATATGAAGTCGACCATTTTCTTTCATTTGTGACTAATGATAAGCCAATAAGGTACATACATGTGTATGTCAAATAATGGCGTTGTAGGCCTAATTCAAAATGGCTGCCATAATTACGAAAATCTGCTGTAACCCGAAAACAATTATATTGAAGGTCTAAATATCGAACAATGCATCAACAAATTTAAGACATAGATAGAAAATCCTACGGATCTCTGTCCTAATAAACCTTTAAGATAGCGCACACATTTGAGAGCTCGCAATTTTATTGTACTTCTCCTATAACCTGACAAAATCCCTGTGGACATACTCGCTGGCATGTTGAAGTTTAACAACGTTTGACTTGCTCGCTTTTGCAAAAGACCTCTCGCCATACTTGGCTACTTCAATTTTCGAATTCCGCTGTTAACTTTGATTTAGGGATCAGCGTCACGACAGCTGTTGATGCAATATTCAGCCATGTGGCACAATTCTGTCGATTCCAGCAATCATCTTTGGGAAAATATAGTCGACAAGAGAGCGAGTCTGTCCACAGGGATTTTGCCAGGTATGGGAGAAGTACAGTAAAGCTTCAATCAACCATTCTAAATATGGAACAAATTTGCTGGAAACATTTATTCGCTACAATGGTTGACATTTGTGACTTAATTAATATCTCACCTTATTACCATCCACTTTATGTGTCACTGCTTAATAAAAATTGCTTTTTGAAAATTGCGTGCTCTCAAATGATAGATGGATTTTCTATCTATGTCTTAACACTAGAATGGTCAAGGCACAGAATTAGATTGTTTAATCGCATCACTTTGCTAGAAGTACAAACTGATTCAAAACAATGGCACATGATGGAACTTGCTAAGTGGGCAAAAAGAAATTTTTAATACCTACAGAGATAGGAAAAATAGTCGTGCGTCGCTTGCGGATTGCTCTGAATTCCTTCAAAATGCTGCGATCGCCACGACTCCTTCAGATTCGAGGAATTCAGATCATTGCGCAAAAATCTTCTCGATAATGTTGGGTCCTCCGATCATTTTTAAAAAAGTTAGCAGGCCCATGAAAAAACGTTCACAAACTTCTCTGTAGAACTTGACATCGTCTGTGTCTCTTTGCTGTATGATCCGGTTGATAACAGTCACTGAAACTTTGCACAATTTGGCGTGTTTAATGTTGAACTGGCTGCTCATTGTTCGATTGCTATGGTATTATGCCAGCAGATTGTGCCATTTCAATAACGTTACATGTTCCAATGCTTCCCTTCTAGTCAAACGGGAGAAGAGACGACCTGTCTAATTCTGTGGGTCAAGGTGTCATATCTGACAGCAAAGAGTTTTGTTCGTATTGTATCTTCTAAAATAAGTTTCAGTTTGATTTGATTTTACTGACAATTATTCTTTCTAACAATTCCTAAAACTAATAAATGGCATTGGAGTCTAGTCCTGTGAATAGTGCTCATACATAATCACTGCCCCTCGAATGGTCACAGGTGTCATATGTGGCACCAAAACGATTTGCTGATTAATCAGGAAATTTCATTTTTCTAACAATCAGTTATGATGACTGATTCTATATCTATGAAAATCGTAGATGTCTATGGTGATTTCACAGTTTCATCGAATTCAAAATTTTGAAGTTGGTTGAAGCACTCGTGTGATAGAATACTTGATATGCTAGAGTTTTGTGTGAAGACTTCCGATTGTGATATCTATTGCCAGAATTGAATGAAAATCGAAGACAAATTCCAACTTTTCAAGCATTACGTTGAATGTGTGCTGTATATTCATTATTACAGCAAGTATGGCGACGGCAAGACGCAAATTATCGGCAGACGAAATTCGTCGTAGAATTGAAGACTGGTCCTCTAATGACTTTGGTTCGGATACGGACTATGATGCTACTGATGAGCATCCACACGACTCCGATAATGTTAAGTGTTCCTCTGTTTCAACAGACACAGATGGTGATAGTGATAGTGCACACTCTGATGATGGGGTGACATCACAAGGTGACGGCTCTCTACAGGCAGATGTTTTGATCGGTAAAGATGGCACCACATGGCAACGAATGACAAGAGCGAAAGTGGTAGGGCAGCCAGGCATAATGTTTTCAAAGCGCAACCTGGACCATCTTCGAAAAAAGTGATATCTCCCTATGACGCATGGAAATTACTCGTCGACGAAAGAATGCTCCGTCATATTTTACATTGCACCAACAACTACGCAGATGAGATTGGACTGTCTGCTGCATTTACTTTGGACGATCTCAAATCATTTATTTCTCTACAATATGCGAGAGGTATAACATATAACAAGACATTATCCGCTGATTTTTTATGGAGTTCGAAGTATGGGCCTGCCGTGTTTTCCTCGACCATGGCGAAGAAAAAATTAAAGAAAATGTTGAGATGTCTCCGTTTTGACATAAAAAGTAATAGAAGAAGCCGCCTGGCGGAGGACAAATTCACACACATCCGAGAGACTTTTGAATCTTTTAGAAGCAATTGTGTGTCTTCGTTTACTCCTTCTGAGAACCTGACAATTGACGAACAACTTCTACCTGTCAAGAGCCGATGCAAGTTGATAACATTCATGCCAAATAAGCCGGACAAGTACGGAATAATGTTTTGGCTTCTTGTCGATGTGTTGTCTAAATATGTGTGCAACATCATTCCATACCTCGGGGCAGCAGAAAGAGATATAAGGGGAAATCAACCACTAGCCGAGAATGTTGTCCTACGATTGGTGGAGCCTTTCAAAAACCGTGGATATAATGTTTGTTGTGACAACTACTTCACATCCCTTCACTTGGCGAAGAAATTGACCAACGATCGTGTGAAAAGTCTACATGAATCGAACTTTTACTGGCATGACGAATATGATGCTTGTATTGTTTCGTATCAGTGCAAAAAGAACAAATGTGTATGTGTTCTCAGTATATTGCACACATCACCATCGATAGCTACTAACAGTCAAAAGAAGAAACCAATGATTATTGAGGATTACAATTCTAATAAAGTGGGAGTTGATGTTGTGGATCAAATGTGTCGTCTCTATACAACCAAATCGGCCTCTCGCCGTGGCCATTAGCGGTTTGGAACAACATTTTGGACATTGCTGCGATCAACGCATGGATTGTATACAGAAATGTCACGAGAGCCAAAATTTCAAGAAAGAAATTCATAATTCAGCTCATAGAAAAGCTTTCCTCTAAAAAAATAGAAGAAACTGATCTCATTCAAACTGAAATCATTCATTTTCGAGATGTAGAAAATTAGCCAAACTTTTAACATTTGTTTCTCAAATGATAGTCTTGAAAGAGAGCAGTGAAAATTTATCTATGCAAGATGCCGTAGATATGTTAGGAGAAATAAAGACTTATGTTGATACTATATAAATGCTTAGGCCCTAAATTTATTTGTTTTCGGGTTACAGCAGATTTTTGTATTTATGGCGGTCATATTGAATTATGAGGTCATCATTTGACATATATGCAACTTATTGGCATAAAACGAGTCTCAAATGAAAGGAAATGGTCGACTTTATATCTGTTCGTAATACATTATTGGGGCCTTAAATCATTCATTTTCGGGATATAGCCCATTTTTATAACCATGACGGCCATTTTGAAAGATGACGTCATAATTTGGCAATAGCTCATAGATGATTTTGGTGCCTGACATCCATGATATCTGTGACAGGTATACTTTCCAAAAATACAAGTACTTAAGGACGCGTGTTATTTTTTTCGTTTGATGACCGTTTACGCCGGCTGTGAGGGAAGCTGTCGATTCCGGGGCAGAAGTTGCCATCTGCGTGCACCTCATCTGACGTCTACATCACCGCATTTGCAATCAATCACCATATGAAACAAGAAGTCGTAACCTGCCCTCTACGTCGGCAAATGCGAAGCGGCCGTTTTCAACGCTGCAACAAGTGAAGTAGAATGGAGACCACGGGGGGCAATTCTGCGGCCACTGATCATGAGCTATGACTAGTGACGAGTGACAAGTAACAAGTGATTTCAATTCTTCGATATGATCAGTTGACAAGTTGACAAGTCTATTTTGATCAGTAAATTTTGACCAGTAACTGGTGGTATGACAAGTGATTAAATTCTTCAACTTGACCAGTCCGCTATGACCAGTGACTAGTAATGAGTGACCAGTGATTTCTGTCTTTCAACTTGACCAGTAGTCAAAATGACAAGTTAATTTTGATTAGTAGCTTTTGACCAGTGAACAGTGCTATGATCAGTGATTGAATCTTTCAACTTGACTATGATTTGTTCATTTCCAGTCATAATCACTCGATTCTTGACGGAAGAAAATCGACCCATCATTCAGTAGAATCATTAAGATGATCGAAGCACGACAGCGGAACCGGAGGGTTTATAGAGAAAAAAATTAATTTTGATCTCAGTGGCAAAGGGTTTACTGAAAGATTTCGACTGTCACCGGCTCAAGTTGAGGAAATACTAAAAGATCTTGGACCACACCTACAAGCAAAAAATAATTCGGTATTGAACATCACACCACACGAGAAAGTTCTGCTGACTCTGAGATACTATGCATCAGGAGATTTCTGCTATTCGGTAGGTAACTCGCATGGTATTTCAAAAGCTGTCGTCCATGGGTCCATCAATCAAGTAACCGAACTTTTGAATTCACTATATTTTACTGAGGTGGTTTCTTGGCCGGAGGATCGTAACAGTATCGCAACTGACTTTTTTCAGAAATTCGGATTTCCATGTGTTTGCGGGGCGATCGATGGAACTCATGTTGACATATTGACACCAAGTGTTGATGAGTGGCAATTTGTTAATCGAAAAGGTGACCACACTATTAATGTCATGGCAGTTGCTGGACCAGACTATAGATTTTATGCTGTCAACAGTAATTGGCCAGGATCTGTCCACGACTCTCGCGTTTTAAAGGAGAGTATCATGTTTGATCGCTTCAGCTCTGGTTGGCGTCCTTTTCCAGAAGCTGTCCTACTTGGTGATGCCGCATACCCTTTATTGGAATGGTTGATGACGGCATTTACAGATGCAACTCTTACTACTGAAATGGTGCAATTTAATTATGCATTGCGTAAGACACGCTTTATTGTGGAAAATGCCTTTGGAATCTTGAAAAACAGATTTCAATGTTTGAAATATATTCGAGTTCGGAAGCCAGAAAATGCGAGCAAAATCATAAATGCATGCGTAATTTTGCATAATTTAATCGTCAATTTGAATAATCCGACAATCCATGAAATCTTGGAAGAATCCCTATCAAATGCTATCGAAGAAACCGCATCAGACGACGGTAGTGATCCACCAGCAGCTGACAGTAATGCAGAAACGAATCAAAATTCAAACCATCTTCCGTTACCCTCGAACCTAAACCGTATCTCAAGAGAACGACGCTTTGGGATCCAAAAAAGAAACCGTATTCTTATGACTTTCCGTGAATCATGAAGGTGATTAGTTTTAACGATATGACTATCATTATTGTTTGTAACTATATTGTGTGTGAATATAGCCTATTGCATTAAATTCTCTTAACTGATTTTGGAGGATTTCGGTAAATAATTAATGACTTAACAATACTTATCAATATACTCTTTAGTTCTTTAAATATTAAAGTATAATACGAAAATGAATAATTGGTAAGTAATACAATACTTACCAATGTAATTATAGTAAATAATACGAAATCTCTATTTCCATTATTTATGGGATATACATCAGGGTTGGGCGCGAATCCGAAATTCAGGGATGCACAAGGGGCTACATGTATGCATGCTGATACAGTGACTACGACAAATTTGCTTTATTTTGTATGGGTAGCGCAATGCGTCATGATAAACCCATCTCTCAACCACTGAAAACAATTTCTGAGAAACACATCTTTATTCTAGTTCTTTTTCCAGTTTCCTAATTTTCAATCGCAAGTATTTGTTCGTCAATTTCTGACCTTCGATTTGAAGGTCTCTTAACTCTAAATCTCGGGAGATCAATTCCTCACTCGGTCGTTTCTTTCCTTCCTTTTTACTCATAAGTATATCTGATGATAGACCCAAAGTCAGGCCTTCATCAGAAGCTGACCCTTGAGCAGCTTCGACAGACGTTGTCGGATCTTCTAGCGGGTTTGAAGCAGCTGCAAACCGCAGTACTATATCTGAAACCAACAAACATATATGTCTTATTGCATATTCATTAAAATGATAGTTAATAAATAATAATAAATTAATTGATAATGAGTAATAGTTAGTAACAGTATGACTACTAGTTCATTAATATTTCAAAATCATTCATCAAAAATCATAATTCAATTCAATAGTGAAAAGGTATATACCTGTTTTTTCACGCGGGTTTTCTTCAATTGGTGCTCTTTCAATGAGTTGTGGATCCGTTTCTGGAACCCCGAGTCCAACAACAGCTGGAGATTCTTTTCCCAATATGTCGAGAACTAAATTGTCAATCTCAGTTAATACCACTCGTCCCTCTCCGGATGTATCTCTCTTCTTCTTTTCCTGCAAGTAAGAAACATAAAATGTGAAACGGATATTGTAGACATAGACATGTATAGGAGAATTCTCAACTTACCAATGTCCTTTTTCGAATATTTCCAAATGTTGTATCTCTCAAATAGTCACCATTTTTTCCTACTGGATAGCCCAAAGCAGCTAAGTCCCCATGGATGTCATTCCAGGCTTTTTTTCTCGATTCTTTTGTACGACCCTTTGATTCGTCAAACTTTCCAAATAGTATATCTTTATTCTCCAAAATTTTCCTTAGTAACATTAACTTTCCATTAAATTCGAACTTAGGACCCATTCTTTCTTGAAAAAGCAAAACCACAGCTTACAAAACACGTCGAACTAATGTATCAGTAATTCATTTACGGACTTCCAAATGTACATGTATCTTCGAATCCACGTTGTCTGCGCCATAATTTGATGCTCTTCATTTGTGACTTTTCTCATTTAAAAGCTTAATATCATATTTATTTAATGCCATAATAACAAGTAATTCCTTATTTCATAAAATATAAATGCTACATTTGTATACTATCAAAATTAAAATGTATGACGGTAAGTATTTGAGCCGAAATTCCTTTTTATTTTCTCTTTGATGCATTTCACGATGAGTGACCAATCAGAATAGCTGATTTCGTGACGGTCACTCAAGTGAGTTCGTGCTCACTCAACATTGGATTGTCATCATCTGGCCTAGAAGCAACCGTTGATAATTAGCGACCAACAATCACATATTCATATAAATCCGGACTCTCCACTCAAGTAATGATTAAAAGCAAACAAAAAGCTCGTTTGATGTTGGAGCATCACCTTTGCTGCGCACATCAGTTACACCTAGTTAAATTTTTGTGTTATTCAGTTACGAATTTCGTATATTTCTACACGTAATCAATTCTTTTTTAATTTTTATGAGCGAATTCTTGCCATTTTTTATATGTTAAGTGTGGGTGCGCGGAATGATGAAAAATCCTATGATCTACCACTTTGGGGTACGCAACATGAAAAGGTTGGGAACCCCTAACCGTTGATTAAACATCAATCCCATTAGTATTTCTATCTTGCTTGGCCTATGCCTATGTGATTCCGCCCAGTGCTCCCATCTTGACTATGCAAAAGTCCGACTAGTTTACCACTTGGAATCTTTAAGCAGATTCACCTAATACCACGGAAAGACTGATTCAATTACAGACGTATTGCCCTAATAATTTGGCATCTCATATGATAACGTTTTCGTAACAAGCAGTACTCAGGTATTGAAACAACATGCCTAACGGAATGCGGTAGACACCAATGTGATTCAATAGGTTCTATCCATAAAGATACATTACTCTGCGCAGCCATGGAATTGGGAGTGGCTATTACACCAACTGAACCGGTGTTACTAAAATAACTGCCTCACAAATGAGACAGATATTGTAACACTAAATATAGCAACTATCTCTAGGTACCCTGAATAATTTGTAATCTCCAACAGATGATACAAGAGCCGTGGTAGCATACATCAAAGAAGATGCGCACCAGAGCTTCATCGGCGAGACCAAAATTGTATCGGTTCAGCCGGTATAGCCTGTCTCAGCCACCCGTATAATAACCAAAATTGCTCTTAATTTAGGTAGACTTCATAGCAAGAAAACTTATCAATTACAGATCATCACATGAATATTACACATTGAAGTGAAAACAGATTGAAATAAGTAGGATAAATCCTCAAAATATAAGCGGTGCATGGATGTTTACAATTAATGAAATCGCAACCAATACTTGGCTAAGAAGTGCGCAGAAAAACAAAAGCAGTACTTTGAGAAAATAATGTTCACAAACATACTGACTGCAAAAAATGGTAGTAAGTATCTAGGTATCATAACTTACATGCGCTAAATTCATCCTTCTAATGCAAATGCTATAGTTTCGTTGTACGCGGATGACATAGTCATTGCTATTCCTGTAGCACAAGATCTTACTTATGACGTATCGACATTGGTTTATCATGAGACAGAAGGTATTAATTTCTGGTGTTCTCAAAATGGACTTCAGTTGAATCGTAACAAGACGAAAGTAATGTTTGACTCAATCTCTGCATTAATTTCTCCTCCAAGTGATATAGAGCTCCAACAACAACTGAGAATCCTTGGGGTAATTTACAGTTCTGGTATGACTTGGGATCTTTACGTGAAAGAAATTTGCACTCGATCAACTCAACGACTCCATGTTTTGAAACGGTTAAAACGATATCTACCTAAAAAGACTTGATCACCTTGTATAACGCGACTATTCTCAGCATTCTCGAAAGTAATTCTGCCCTTTTGATCGGCTTGAGTAACAAAAGCGCAGAGAGAATAGAGAAGATCAGTAGGCGATCTCATCGTATCATTTGTGGCAACGACTGTGTCTGCAAATCATTTGTACCGATAGCCACTCGTCGACGTAGCAACGCACTCAAACTTCTTCGTGACATTTCTAAGCCAGACCACTTGTTGCAGCACCTTATTCCGAGACGATTCGATCGTTCAGAACAGTACGAGTTACCCTTTTCACGAACTTACTTGAGACAATCATCATCCTTTGTTCTATGTTCCGCAAGAATTACGAATATGCAACGTTTATGATTCTTCTTTCGTAAAGTATTAGCATGGTTCTGTATCATATGACTTTTTCTACTTTTTGTGTGAATTGTAATTACCATTATTTTGAATAAAGACATTTTACTACTTACTACTACTCATCACTGTACATTTTTTCTCGTCCTATACATCAATTTCGTAATTACCTTTGGTATCGTGCATTCTGTAATGCATGGTGAGGGTATGAAGCATTACTAGGGAAGCACTTGGTCGAGGGATAAGAGTGTGTGCATTGCTAGTCTGAGGTCCGCAATGTCCAGAGTTGAGGACCTGCAGAAAGAGGATTAGGATGGGTGATGCCGGTTACGGTTATAGCTGTATGGTGAGGAGTCTGTTGAGCATCCCATGGAATGTGTCACCGGTGGAAGAAAGCATGGCGAGTTAGAGATTTCTTCTCATTGTTTGTCTGTTTTGTGTTGCAGAAAACCAAATTACCCCTGAAATGTATGCTAAAACTTTAGCAATTTTTGACATGGTGGAAAAACTTACCAGAGATTTCAAGAAACTCAATTTAAATCCTCAAGAAGGTAAGTAATTGATTGACTAAAGAGACTAATAAATCAGTAACTACTCGTAATTACTGATCTGATAAAAATGTTGATAGAATATGAATGTTTCTAGTTGATTCAGTAATGATACATTGTCTGAGCAGAATTTACAGCATTTTTCGAGGACTAGCTTCGAATTGTTCTTTGGCCATTCCATATCAGGTTGGCGTAATTCCTTCTATGTGATTTTGGAAACAATTTGAAAGTTACAAGTCAAGATTACATATTCAGTACGTGCAATTAATGCAATTTCAGAGGAAAATCAAAATTGAGATATTTGTATGCACAAAAATTGATCCAAATGCATTACATTTTTAAAATTGAGATCTCTGACTTCAAAATCATTATCACGAAAATATTTTTGAACAAACAACGACATATTTCGTAAGAGTCCAGTCTCTCCTACCGATCTTGGCTACCCAGACTACACCATTTTCACATGTATTATAAATTCTGTGTTTGTTTTCAGAAAAGAGTCTTTTATTTTTAAAAGCAATGCATAATTTTCAGACAACATCAATTGAATTTCCGAAATGTTATTTGGAATTCAGATAGCATCTCAACTCGTTGCAAACTACAAAATAAGCATAATTGTAGATACAGGGAGCATCATTGTCAAAGTATGAAAAGTCGATACATCGAAGGAAATAGTAAGAATTGAAGAAACTTCAGTTTAGTTAGTTCATCAGTTAATGAACGGCAAATTCCTCGTTCAGTTCAGTTCAGTTCAGTTCAGTGATAGTACCGGTCGGTACCTGGAATACCCCGCTCCCTCAACAGTGGACGGCTCATGACCTCAATCATTCGCTCACTCAATAAATAGTTCGAAGGCACTGCTTCTGAAGCTGAATCAAAACAAAACTGATTTCTATAAATAGCAGTAGGCCTATTTTGTAGTGTCCATGTAAAGATATCATCTGATGAAGCACAATAGACCCATTACTAAAAGGCGTACAGTGATCTTACCGGGGATTCACTTTTGACTTTCACTGTTATTCTTCTCGCAACAGAACATTTCATGACAAAGTCTCTCTCTATCTGTACTCGCCCGCATCCATGACCAGCGAAAAATATTTACCCGAGTCCTCGAGGTGCCCGCCCAGGGATATCGGAACTAGTTTTCAGCAAGAGGAGTCAAGAATGTTGGAGCAGGGCACATGCTGAAATAAAGTTTAAATACAAAGAAGCTGAAACCATTAAAGTCTTCCACACATACAGACCAAGGTAGTAGACAGTGTTTCGGCAAGAGTACTCGAGTTGGCCTATTCGCTCCCAAAGTATTACTCGAGTAGTGATTCCGAGTACTCGAAATAGAATAATTTTGAGATATTTTGCACAACTCATTGTTTTGTCAGGAATCCACCAAGTAAATCCTCTCCAACTTATTTCATTGTTTTCTTCATTAAAAATTGACAGTTCTTACATCTAAAGTACCATATAGCAAAGTTTCTCGAACAATTTAACACGTGATGATCGGTAGAAATATCCTTTCTTATGTAGTAGGATGTTGTAGGTACAATGCGTAGGGCCCTGTAGTAATAATTTTGATGAAGAATTTCCGTATATACATGCCCTTCCATAATATTTAGGAAAAAGTCAGACGATAAATTTCAAGTGTATGATACGGTACTCGTCATAAAAATTCAATCAGAGAGAGAGAGAGAGAGAGAGAGAGAGAGAGAGAGAGAGAGAGAGAGAGAGAGAGAGAGAGAGAGAGAGAGAGAGAGAGAGAGAGAATATCTGCAATCGCTACTGAATATCGGAGGTCGATCGGTGAAATCTCTAGCCGTAAATTTCTCTAATTCCAATATCCATTGCACCATTTCAGAATGATGAATGCGGCAACAACTTTAACACCGACACCAGTTGTAAATCAGCCAACATCTCCATCATCCGGTTTTATCGCCAATCTTCAGAATCCATGTAAGAAATGCAAAAAATCCACTACATCACAAGACGCATTGCTATGTAGAAAGTGTGACACATACTTTCACTTTGGGTGTACAGACCTCCCCGAATATGAAATAGTGAAATACTATAAAGAAAACCTGTATCATCGAAAATATCGTGTGCAGAGTGTGTCCAACAAATCCATCTCGCTGAATTAACCTTCGTGAAAGACAGAATGGTGAAGTTTGACGGCAATGCTGCTCTCCTAGACGACTACAGAAGACGACTACAATTGAAGGACGAGGAAATCGTGGACCTGACTCAAAATCTGAGCAAGGTAATAGAGGAGAAGAATACACTCAAGGAGCAGGTTGAGACCGTCAATGAGAATACACGAGCCCTACAAAGATCGAACGATGATAATGGCGCTATCTCTGACAGTCCTACAAGATCAATTGACTCAATATGAAGAAAAAGACCAACAGAATCGTCAAAATCAAAGTCAAAACCACAACGACACCGGCAGTGATGAAGACCTACGACGCATGTTCCAGAAACACAAGGATGAGACCAGGAGTGAATTGACTGTCTTGAAACATCTACTCGACGACATAAGACATTCCATGTCTGAGAAGCAATATCACCAGAAACAACATCAATTTCAACCAGTGCCACAACCAACAATTCCACCTCCAGCACCACCAGCAGTAACGTTCCAGCACAACCGTAGCAACCAAAGAAGGCCACCTCCAATCTGCTACGTATGCTCACGACCTGGTCATATCGCAAGGAATTGCTACAATGCGAGAAGACCAAGACAAAGATGGAACGGAAACAATAATGGAGGTTACTATCGACCTAGAATGAGGCCCCAATATCATGGACCAGCACCTTATCAATATCCGCCGAATGGTCAATACCAACAAAACTATCATCCTCAACAGCAACAGTTCTCATCTATGAACTATCAGCCGGTGGCCCAACAAGGTATGATGTACCCGTACGCGAACAATTACTCAGTGCCACCTTATTTTAACATAGATGAAGGAGGAGAGGAGACGGAAATTTCTGAAAAGTGAGCGATCCGAATTATGAAACATTGAAGATATATCACGTTAACATTAACGGCTTAAATAAAGATAAGCTTCAAGATCCTGACATGATGAAAGATATACATGATGTTGATATCATATGTTTTACAGAGACGCACTTAATTGAAAATGAATCGAACAATCTTTCCCTTTCATTAAATCATAAATATGGCATAATCGAAACGATAAGCAAAATAAAAAAGTAACTTCGGAAGACCAATTAAAGGAGCTAGATTATACTACAGAGATGATGTAAACCAACAAAGCATTGAGAACATACATTACCGAAAACGGAGACATACTAATTAATAAAAATTATCAACAGTAGATGGAAAGATATCAAAGAAATTTTTTTGATACTTTGCTACAGAGAAAGCAGAGAATCTAAATATGCTGACAAAAATTATTTTGATAAAATAAAAGAATACATAGAAAAGTTTAAAATGAAACATATTATCATGTTGGGCGACCTAAATAGCAGAATAGGCAAAATGAATGATAACAAGCACTTGAATCTCCCGAAAAGAAATTCTGAAGATTCAATTGTTAACAAACAAGGAGGAGAGCTGATAAATTTTTGCGATGAAACTTCACTTATAATAGCAAATGGAAGATATGAAAAAGGTCAGCATACATTTTGCAGGCTTCAAAATGAGAAATGTTATAAATCAGTCATAGACTATTTGTTATTAACAAACTCAATGATGAAATATTTAAAAGCTTTCAAAATAATGGAGCCCAAGTTATATACTGATCATCGACCACTGAAAATTGATTTTAAAATAGCTCTAAAATCTAAAATGCTTAAAACAGTAAATATTATAAGCAGATCACAAAGGAATGACAACGGTAAACGAGTAATTCCCTTCAAATGGAAAACGAAATGTAATTCTGATAAATATCGCCAAACGATTACAGACAAAAGTTCAAAGCTTCTAGAAGAAGTTAAGGATAAGCAATTAAGTAAGTCAGAAATCTATGATAGATTGGTTAAAGTCAATAAGGAATCAATAAAAGCTACGGTGGAATCAACCACTGAGATAATATATTCTGATGATACAAGATGCTTAAGAAGAAAATATAAACAAAATGTTGATGCGTACAAGACTGATCAAACCGAACTAAACTTAAGCTTACTATTACAGTCAAAAAGGGAACTTGGCAAAAATATTAAAAGAGAAAAGAGAAACCTACAGAGAATAAAGCTAAATGAACTACAAATAGCAAAAGCGAATAAAGACGTGAAAAGGTATTGGGAATTACTTAATAAAAATAAGCCGAAGAAAAATTCCAAACGAAAAACTGCTTTAAATGCTGAAATATTTAAAGAAAATATGAAGAAAAGAGATAATGAAATTAAAATAGTAAACGACAAACGAATAACAAGCGACATTGTAAATCAAATTATTCCAAATAGAAATGACGATGATTTAAACAAAAATTTCACGATAGCTGAAGTTGAAAATGCAATCAAATATTCAAAGAGCTCTAAATCTAGTGGCCCAGATGAAATGGTATACGAAATGCTGAAGAATGACCAGAACCAAACACAAATTCTATATACTCTATTCAATCAAATAATGAGCGAGGGCAATGTTCCTTGGCACTCTAGTTGGATCACCCCCATTTTCAAGAAGGGTGATAAAAATGATTCAAACTCTTACAGATGTATTAATCTATCTTCCTGTATTGAAAAAGCTGTTGACAAGAATGTTAAATGATAGACTAAACGATTGGATTGATAAGTTTTGAAATATTGCACGAATCACAAACTGGATTTAGAAAAGGACATTCAACGATTGACAATGTCTGGGTGCTAAAAGAAATTATTCAAATATATAAGAATGAAAATAAACACTATACACATGTTTTTGTCGATCTCTCGAAAGCATTTGACACTGGTCAAAAAAGTAGATTAATAAATAAGCTGAGGTATATCATACCTAACGGTAATTTTTTGTCATTAATAGAAAATATTATAAACAACAAAAGATATAAAATTCTTTTTAATGGAGAAGAAAGTGAAGAACTCCAACTAAATTATGGCATTCCACAAGGAGATAGCTTATCGCCAACCTTATTTTGCATATATATGAACGACTTTCTAATTGAACTTAATAAAAATATTAGCGCATTCGATCCAGCAAAAATAACGAATATAAATTTAGCTGCTCTTATATATGCCGATGATATATTGTTACTCAGCGAATCACAAGTTGGTATTGTCGAACAGATTAAATTTCTCCATAAATTTTGTGAAAACAACAGCTTAAAAGTAAATTATAATAAAACTAAAATAATGATATTTAATGGAAAAAATAAATATGAAAAGCTAATTTTAGATGATGGGAATATGTCCCCAATTGATGTGGTAGATGTATATAGATATTTAGGTGTTTCGATTGCAAGAACTGATAGAATGTATATCGAAGAATTAACGAAAAGAGGAAGAGCATCTTCATATGTAACTGCCAAAACTTTGAAAGAATTTAACACAGATGATGGTAGAATTTTAACGGAAGCACTAGAAATGCTAACTATTTCGAGAATGAGATACGGCAGTGAAATTTTTTTTGATAGAAATATAAACGACTTAAATCGTGTGATTATGCAATTTTACAAAAGATATTACCACTTACGCATAACAACACCTAATTACTGTATTATCGGTGAGTTTGGTGTTAAACCAATAGAATATTATTTTTATAAATCAGCTTTGAATTACTTTCTTAAACTAAATATGAGCGATGATAAGAGATTAATCACACGATTATTCAGGACCATCAATAAAAATACAGACAAAAAATCATTTCGTAATACATGGTGTAGCAGAATAGATAAGTTAGTTCATAAAATTGACCTAAAAAATATACAGAGCTTGGAATACAGTGGAAAGTCCAAAAAGATAATTGACAATGCATTGATTGAATATTTCAGAAGAGAGTGGATCGACAGCGCTAAGCATAGTGTTAAAGGATTAAGATATCTAGAGTTATGCAGATTTCAATGTCAATTAAAACCATATTTAGCAATTAGTAACAGCAGAAATAAAATCTGTAGCATCATCAAATTAAGAACTGGTAATCACACTCTTGCAGCAGAAGTTGGAACATATCAAAATCGTAGTACTTATAAAGACTGTATTTGTAAATTCTGTGACTTGAATAAGATTGAAGGTATCTTCCATTTCATTGTTGAATGTCCATGCTATAACGATGAAAGAGATGCACTGATTCCGGACTTGAGAGACATAACACGATCAGATTTCTATGTCTACATGGATGCATTAACAATAGGAAAAATCAGACCAGTAGACGAATATATTGACAGAGCAATGGACATCAGAAATCATAGATAGCGGAGTGTAAAATAATTGACATCTACAAATGGACTATCATGTTAATGTCTGAAATAATAGCAACGAAAAGATGGCAGTATAATTGTATAGATATCTGTGCTGATTCAAACCAAGAGTAGACCAAATAAATCAATAACTTAGTGATCAGAAAAGGAACAGATATCAGAAATCTGCTATAGATAAAAGCATTGAAAAGCTGCATTATCACAAAATGTTGAGAAATATTCACTGACCCAATCAAAAGAATGGAAGGCATGCATTACCTTTCACTCGCTAAAATCTCATATCGGCGGACGGACGTTAGAAGTGGTTGATTATTTAGCTGAATTATATTTCAAATCATTTCAGGTATGTACTAAATATTGTTAATTGGAATCACTTTTTCAAATTATGTTAATTTGTAATTAATCCGTTCCTCCGATCAAATAATAGGAATTATTAATCTGCTGCGGAGTGTGATGTGCAAATAAAATCATTAAGTTAAATACAATGGAAGCTAAAATGCGATGTGAACATAATTAATAATAACATGTAATGATGCATGCTTCGTCTCCTCTCCTCCACATATGTGCCACATTCGTACCACCCATGCAGTTTTTTTTCGTCATTATGTGCTCTATAAAATTGTGCTCAGTTATTTCAGACATTCATCTCATCGATCTTATCGAAGACAGTCATCATGGTGCAGTGTGATTTTATCTATCATTTCATTCTCATCCCTTGTCATCTTTTCATTCATCCGTACGCCGCTTAATATGTACATATTTACATTACGTAAACTCAGCCATGTTTGACCCACAAGATGGGCAATAAACTATTTTGAATTTTGAATTTAGAGAGAGAGAGAGAGAGAGAAACCAATTATGACAAAAGCCCATTCATCCGCATTATCAATGAAAGACTAAAGTGTTATTTCCGAGAAGAATGGATTAATAATGCCAAGCATAGTCATAAGGGATTAAGATATCTTGAGTTATGCGGTTTTGACAATAATATTAAATCTTATCTAAATATCAAATTTCAATTAAGTCAAGAAATATTGATCATGCTGAAAATCAGAACAGACAATCACAGACTAACTGCTGAAATAGGCAGATATGGTAATAGATATCTACATGAAGAATGCGTCTGTCCATATTGTGTGGATAAGATTGACGATATTTTCCATTTATTTATTGAGTGTCAAAAGTACAATGACCATCGCGAAAGAATACTGCCAGAATTCTTAAATCTTGATAGAATGCAGTTCCATCGATTATTTGATACCGACAAACCCTGTAGAATAAAGTCTATTGCCTCATTCATCAAAGAAGTAAATTGTGACAATAGAAATCGGACGACCGCCAACAACTGTATGCATTGCACTCGATGCCGATAAATAAACAATAACAATCGCCGCGAAATGGAAACTGATAGCACATAGAAATCTAATCTTGCCTGAAATACCAAACACGTCTACAGTGTAGACTGTCGTCGTCCATGCCCTTCAATATAGTGATATAACTACGACATCTGTACTACCACAGAAAATGTAGCACGAGGCGAAGCCGAGTGCTACATCTTTCTATGGCAGTACAGATGGAGTAGTTATATCACTATTATCAAACGATCAAGAAATGTCAATGAACTCTATGGACCAGTGACGATATAGACAATCTGCTAAGAACACAAACGTGGTTGGCTTTCCATGGCATCCAAAGTCCTAGTAGATAGCCTATCCAATATTGATGTCATGCATTTCCATAGAAATTAACAATACCATAGAAAGTTCTATTATCTACTTCTATGTGCATTTCCTTCATTTGAATTTCAAGTGAACCGATATTTAACTGGCATTTGCATGAGGTGTAGCCTTATTATCTATACCCAAGATATCATCTAAGCTTACTTGCAATTTGGGTGCATTGTAGGGTAAAAAAATGTAGCACGGTAGCCCATTGGATTACATGTATTTTGATTCATAGAAATTCCGTTCTACATTAGAAAATGTAGAACGCATAGTTCAACATAGTGGAGATAGGAAGGGAGTTTGATAATACAAGGTACATTGATACATAGCATGCTTACCTATTAGGTTGAGATATCGACAGCGATGACTATGACACATATCGGCCTAAATTCTAACCCTATTATTGTGTAGCTTCAATTGTACGTGTAGCTCTATGCACTCGTACAACGGTCGATTTTCACCTAGCAGTGACATCACGCTGCTGATTGTTACTCAGATAAGTGCCTTACTGCAACACCATCAGCTGAATCAGTCCATGTGATTTACTAAATGCGACAAGTCAAAGCAAGGGCCGGCGCTTAATTGCAAGTTCATATTCACATTTTGGATCATATTCTTGTCAATCTATTACAGGTGAGATACAGCTATTGCTTATGAATAATTATGACTGCCTCTATAGTCTCCATTTCTTGTCATGTGGTTTATCATGACATATATCAAATGTCTTTGCATGCTAACTTTTTTCTGCCGGCCCTTGCAACACTTAATAATAATAATAATAAAAGTTTGCGATGTGATGTCGATCAAGTTGAGTGTAGACTACCTGTTGTTGACGGTCGTAATAATATCAACTCTAATCATAATTATCGATGTTAAAAAGTCACAGACAATAAAAAATGATATAATCTCGCATTCGTTGGTGACCTCCTCTCCTTCTATATTTCAAATGTACATGTACATACTGTATAGACACCATTAGTTGATTTTTCTGGCATTTCATTTTCCATTGACTTTCATGCTCATGCCATTTCATAGCTCATTTCATGTCATGGTGTCTGGTATCATTTCATCCATAATCGTATCACTGTAGAACTGGTTTTTCAGTATCCTGACCATTGACATTATGGTGTTATGAGACCTTCCTCATTTGTTCATTCATTTGTATATTCCTCGCATACTGTACCACCGGGTATTTCATAACGAAATAAAACCCTTGAATTTTGAATTTTGAGAGAGAGAGAGAGAGAGAGAGAGAGAGAGACTATTCGGTGGATGTGGAAAATTTCACCCAGACCTTTTATCGATGACTAAAGAATGAATTT
The DNA here is from genome assembly GCA_907163375.1 of Prostheceraeus crozeri. Classification (NCBI taxonomy): domain Eukaryota; kingdom Metazoa; phylum Platyhelminthes; order Polycladida; family Euryleptidae; genus Prostheceraeus; species Prostheceraeus crozeri. The sequence goes on along the minus strand of CAJQUW010016712.1, from coordinate 87,479 downwards.
AACTGTTAACCTAACTATTTCCGCTAAAGTAAAAGTATTAGAACCTCAATTGTTATGGAAGCAATGGAAGTTATGATCCAAAGTAATTCAGAGCAATTCATGCTCTGAATTCATACAATTCATTGTCTTCGAACATGAGATAACACTGTGGAGCAGTTAGCCAATAAGATTAAGATAACTCAGAACGCATTTCCCTGCCAGTTTTACCATTCGATAGATCAATGAATAGCATTCTCCACTACCGAAAACGGTTGGCAACCTTAAGCATGAATAATAGTGTAGGTTGTCTTCTTTCACATCGTAGTAGTTGACATGGTGACGTTTGTAGATTTATAAAGCGTCTGTATGACGCTACTGGATCCGGGAAGATAAGTGCCAGCAATCCCGAGAGGCTGCCCAATCCTAGGTTCGCTCCTGTTTTATATCTAAGTTTACCAAATGCATCGTCTGAATTCGAAATTCTACGTCATGATAAGCAAATCGTCTCAGCATCAACCTCAAACGCTATTGTCGGCGTTGCAGCTGTTGTTTCATTGTTAAGCGTGAAAGTATTGCCTTAGTTAACAAATGACAAGATTAATTTCTCGGCCAATCATAAAGTCTCCTCATGTAGTATCTGAGATTTTGACAAATTCATTGGATGTTTAGATGAAAATATCTAAACATTGGCGAATTTGAGAAAAATCCTTTCGCGGAATATTATGATCGCAAAGCATATTTGTAGGCCTATGATGCATCATATTTTATCAAATCCCCCGACGAGATTCTTCCCGAATTCCCCGACGAAATTCTTCCCGAATTCCCCCGACGAGATTCTTCCCGAATTCCCCGACGGGGTGTCAATTGGGGCCCTGTGGGAAACGATCCTGCTTTTAGCATGCTTATGAAATCCGGCTTTTCGTCAGATAAATTTCATACCATAAAAGCATGCTAATCGCATGCCAATGTCGCATGCTAATGTTAGCTGGTAAAAAGCTACGTTGCTAATTTAATCCCGCAAATCGCACCCCTTCTCTGTACTCCTTAATTATACATACAAAACAGATATCCGATTAAAAAAGAAGATATATTAGAAAATACACACATCGTCTTAGTCAGAGAGACTCTCAGTGTCATGACTTTCATCGTTATTGTGAGAATTCACGTCGTCATTAGCTCCCAAACGCACGCGTTTTGCCTGTACCCGATATCCATCCTTTGTGGACTTGATCGCACGCTTTATTGAGCCGAAAATGTTCGCCTCCGAAGTCGTAGGGAACCCTCGACGAGCAGCATCTGTTGAGAAAAAAGGACTTATCATAAATGCTTTGAAGGACTAAGACATGTTCAATCAAGTCAACAACACTAGCGCACGAAAGGAATATACGGTATATGCATATATAAAAAAGTAACGCAAAGTAATAAATTAATTAAATTACTCTTCAATGCAAGTAGCCGTGGTGTTCATGCTTGTCATACATCGTTACGAAGCATGTTTCGGTCTGGCGACCATATTTACTGGCATATTTCCTATTTACGATCATTATATTGCATGCAACTATAGAAAATCAACATAGGTTTTACTGAATAGAGGAATCTATAAGACCATGCAAAATGAAAGCTTAAAAACGGAGATATAGACATTGCGATTTTATGCGGTTGATCATTCAGGACATTAAATGAGCAACCACAAAAACAGAATATTTTCATCAAATTTTAAGCTTTTCAAAACCCTTTATTGCAAAGTTTTATACTGTACTTTTCAATTACAGAATTTATTCCTTCAGTTGTGACTTTGATATTGTAACATATAGACTACTACACATATAATATGTTTGTTTTATAAGCTGATGCTTACAGTTACGCCACTGAGGATGGTCGTCAGAGACTGAGACATGTTTGGTAGCGAAACAATAAGCATGAGAATATAAGGTAACTGATAATTCAAATAATAAAAATCAATTACGGGCACTTGCAATAACAGGTAGAAAGTTCGCAGTAATTGCATACATATCACAAGAATCTGTGAAAGCATATTATGTTCAATGGCTAAGGTTTAAAAGATTCACTTAAAATGCCTCCTTGTCTACAACTTCCAAAATGAAATAAAGTCTCGATTGTGTTATGTATTCAAAGACCAAACTTAATATTTCGACCATCTGAAGTTGCCATCGTCAGAGGTCTATTTGGTATCTAAATTCCTGCATGAGATTCAAATTACAGAAAACACAAAAAAACGATAGTAAACTATACAGCACAATACTAAATGAACAGATACTATAGTGAAGAAAATCAGCAGAGGGTAATTCCATAAATAACGCACGGACGTCCATCTTTCAGCGCTAGAGACAGTAGTATTAAACATTTGAAAAGTGATCAATATTCAGACAAATTTGGCATGGCATGGCATTCATGGATAAAGTCGTATTGCTTCATGACGAGAATTGACGACTATGTGTCAGAGCGTCCGTGCGTTATTTATGGAATTGCCCCAGATATCTTGAGACTCAATAAACAAAGCAAGAAGTTACAACCCATAAACTAAGGAAAAGGAGACTTACTTACCAACAATGGCATTGGCGACTGTTCTTGGAAACTTTAAGCAGCCACATGAACTATCTCAATTGAATTGGCGTAGTACCTCATCGACAGCAACTCGCCTGACGCAACGAAAAGTACATTTTGAAGCGTCATCTCCTCCCAGGCCAGACAAAATTATAACCTGAAAATGAGAATCATTCGATTACTTGTTCATGATATAATACATGAAGATTATTGCGGACGACAAAGATTTTCGAACGAATCGCGCCTAGGTTTGTTTTGTAATCCCTGTTCAAAACTACGAAATCGTGTAAACAACTGTGGGCATATATCTCATTTGTGAAATCCATCATCATATTTCAACCTCCCTACCTTCAATTCAGTTTATATGATTCACGTTCCATAGCATCATGCATGATTGAATGAGAATGTCATTTAAAGGATTTAGGGGAAATGAAAATTCATTGATGATATAATTTACATACAAATGGGGGATGCACCCGATTTGAACATTTCAAATCCGACAAGATTTTACTGGACTTAAAAATAAAACTAAGTTAGTTATATACTTCAACATTGCGCAAGTAATAGCTGGACAATAAAGTTACATGCTGTAGAAGCTTTGCTGCATATCTGCTTAGCAAAGTGAACTTTATTCAGGACTGGCAGCAATAGAATTGACTTTAATCGGACAATGGCTAAGTCACAACTATAATTTCCAACTTTCCTCAGCTTCACGAAATTCCGAATGACTCGACACAACCGAATGAGATCGAGGCTTATATGGTACAAGTTTTTCGCAATTGCGAGATCTCGAGAATAGTTTTAACTCACTACTATATATTTTCAAATATATTATAATTATCTCTTTCTAATCAACGATCACTTATGATCAAGTCAAATCCATTTTTCAAAATCAATATGATATTTTCAAGCTGAATTTAATCTGGGCGTATTGCATTATTTTACTTACAAAACTTCTCAATAACCGTCCGCATTGCTGCTGTAAAGTTGAAAAGTACAACGCTGCGGATTACTATGTTTCATTTTGAAAATTGAAGAGCTATCACTTGCATTTTTAGATACTTCCACAACAAGTCCCATTATGATCATGAAAAATGAGTAATCCAAGTTTCTCTAATACTTTCTTTTTTATCTTCCTTTTGAAGATGGCACTTTACAGAACATTTTAGAAATACAGTGGGCGCAATTGAAATCTTTACAAAAGAAAAAATGCAATGATATTGGTAGATATCACCACTTGGTAGATAGACCACGTGACGATGGGGGATGATATTAGTCATTGTTCAATGGGAATGCCTCGCTCAACAGCACGACTAGCACTGACAACTGCACTGAGACCAGCTGGCTACTGCAAGTGTAAAGATTTCAGTTGCGCTGGCAAATGTCAAGATTTCCATTGCGCCCACTGTACTTGTGCTCCTAATTTCTCATAGGCCTACTTTTTAGCAAATGATCCAATGTCTCTTCACACATAGTATATGATCATGTATTTTAAACGATGAAATATCAATATCATACCAGATTATTGAACCAGTCTTTCGGTAGATTTGTTGAGCACATTTACTTCAATAAAACGATGAATGATTAACATTACAGTTAAAAACAAGCTGCTAGAGATTCCATGCTTACACTTATTTTGATCGCTGAATATTTATGTGCACACTTGTGCCTTTGTAATGATCGATTGTGAGTTGAGAACTTATGAGAAAAAACACGAACGTAGACAGAGGAATATGACACATTTTTTCTTCAACCCTTTCATTCGTTTTCTTAAAAACCTTTTCAACATAAATAATAAAGCGAATATTAGAAAACATAATCTATTCTATCATGTACTTACCAGATCCAGGAACAAGCGCTGAGTTCCACGAATATCAGACTCAAGTTGAAGGAGTTCATCCACAGATGTAGCAGGCAAGCTGTTACTGAATGTTGCCACTCCTGCTTCAGTTGATCCTGTTCGTAAATTGGCTTGTATAAGCATCTCCATCATTGCTCTTTGTTCCTCATTTTTCTTATGAAGAGATGTTAGTAACATACTCAATATGTTCAACTTTTGTACTACAAACTGTTCAAAATTGAGCTTCTTCTTAAAAGTAGGACGATTTGGTGAAGTGGCTGATGCACTATGTGAAGGTTGACAAGCCTGCGAAATATCAGTTTCTAAGTTTGAGTTGACAATTTCATCGATGGGTGGTAGCTCTACCGAAGGTTCGTTTAGAGATATGCTGGATTTTTGGCTTCTCCTTTCATTATTAGCATAATTAACTTTCCTCTGACTTTCCATCGACGTAGATCTGATTTGATTTTTTTGGGAAGTATGTTCTCACTTTCACTAAGGCCGGTATTGATAACGTTCAAAGGCTCATACGCCATCCTTTTACCACTATGTATAATCGGTATTCTTATCTGTATAATATTCTTATCTGTGATGCGTTTGTTCTTTTTTGCCATTAAGTCAATGGAACGTTCTTCAGTCACCTCCAAGTCAATAACACTTTTACCTATTTGTAGTAGTAAAGACTTTACCACCATATTTTGTATCAAGAGATATTTGACGATCACCAGCATTTATCATATCAAAATGTTTTTGAGAGAAATTTGTGTCGTTCATATCTACAATCTACAATATGGTTTTATCCAGAGACAATAGAGAGATAGACTGCTGTTTGCGCTCACACAATAATGCCTGTCGACGCACACACGGAAATCAATGCAGGGTCACTTATCGGTACACTGTCTGCGTAGAGAAGAGCGTTGTTAGTTAGGCGGTGCGTGCCTCAATGGGAATATTGATATAGAATCTGAACCACTCATCCGATTGCATTCAAATTTGAGATTCTGACGATTCAGATCTTGAGGATCATTTAATCTATTCATGTCACCGATCCATTGATTGATCCTGAAAAGTTAGCAGGCGTGGAAATTTTGTGACTTTTTCTCGTCTTGCGAAAAGTTGCACGCCTGCGAACTTTTCTGGATTAATTAATTGATGGTTGAGATGAATAGATGAATCTATCCTCATGCCCTGAACCGTCAGAATCTCAAAGCTGAATGCGATCGGATGAGCGGTTCAGATTCTAGAGGCAAAAACGTTCTAATTCGAAGCATTTTTTCTATTCCAACAACGTTTTCTGGTCCCTTTAACAGTCAGATTCGCGGGCTTCACATCGACAAACAGAAAATTTCGGAAATCCGCTATCCTGTTAACTCCTAGATCAATGAATGGGAATCACTAACCGGAGAGCAGGGAATCGGAATTCTTGCACTATTATGATGATATCGATATATTCATATGTATTAGTAAATCAGGGAAGTAACGTCAATGGATAGGATCGTTTGAAAAATCGCATTCAATGAAGACATGCAATAAGAGAAAATATCATGATTTCACGGCATGACTTTTTTTGATTGATACCATTTCTCTCACCTCACCGCCTCACATGCGCTCTTTCTTATAAAAGTAAGCTTAGCAAGTAGATTGTGTAAGACCTAAGTCAGGCTAATTTACTCATGATTCTAATGATCTTTTTAATTGGTAGCATATTAATTTTTCATAAGTAAAATTGATTTGCCAAATGATCAGAATTCGAGACAAAAACATAGTCAATGAACAGACATGCAATGTAAACTTATAAATAACTTAAATGTTCGTAAAGCATAAACACTATTTTGTATCAAATCAAAACTTACCAGATGTCGAAAACGTCTATATATTTTTCACAATAAGAAGGCGCGACATGGCTGACCGGCGACCAATTTGACTCAGTTTTTCAGATATATCATTGCTGATTTTTCGCAAACGAAGATTAATGAACTTTTTGAGGATCAGCTTTATCAACAACAAAGTATCACTTTCACCAGATTGGCTTGAATCCAGATCATGTGTTCGGAGCGTCGAAAATAAGTCTGACTCATAAGATTTGTCTAAGATTTCTGATTCGAGTCTAAGACGCAGCTTTCTGTCTTGCTCTCTCTTGGTCAGAACGTAAGTGCGAATAATCTTCTCAGCAGCTTTTACGAGTTTCACGACACTCCGACTGGGCACCACAAGTCCACCACGATTTTTTAGGCTTATTAATTCAATGTTTGAAATTGGATCGCAGGAGGAAAACAAAAGGCCTTCTTTGCATGCATCACATGTAGATTTCCTCAACAGCTTCATAACGATAAATCCACTGACGCAAGAAATAGCAGCATCGCAAAAATTGCAGTCATTCAAATTACAAGAGCACGATAATGAATTCACAGTTTGATCATCAATTGAATGTGACTGCACTTTCTTGACAGTGGCTGACTTGTCTCGAACAACAAGAGACGTCGTTGCATCTTTCATTGTAGTTCAAACTAATCCGCATCATGCCAGACCCATGAAAAATAAGTGCTCTATAAACGGCCCGAAATTGAACCGCAGTTGGATTTACAGTCCATCCATTTCTCGCACGAATACTTCCAAAAAAAGACTCGAGATGATCTTGACAAAATTTATAGAACAATATACTTGATATTCCAGATGTTTTTGGAATCAGTAGCATTTCGTGCAACTTGCAAATTATCTCTGAATTACATAAAAATCCGATGAAGCCAGTTTTCCGTCTAGGATCAACAATTTTGATATCATTATTTTTCTCTTTAACGACCAGGGACTTGAGCATTGTCTGCGCTGATTGAAGGAAATTCTTTTTGTCTTGAAAATTATCAGCTGTTATCGGTGAACAGTACAAATTTTCCAAAGAGAGAACGCGCGTTCATGACATCAAAAAGGTTATTTATCATTACGGCAAATTCTGCAGTTAACAAGACATCTTTATTGGTGAATCCTGAAACATTTTTCATATGACAAAATCGCAGAGTATCAGCAACTGATTTGCTAAAAAGTTGAGAAGCTAGAGCCATTTTCATTTTTTGGTTATCAAAATATATGTGCTTCTCTGTGAGTTTATTACCACCTCTCAAGCAATGAATGGATTGCAAATTCTGAAGTTTCTCGAAGTATGACCAGTGTACCATGCCATGATCTTTCCAATGAAAAGTCTTATACAAATGTAACGAATTTCGTATTAACTTAAGCATATGACACGGATCCAAAATCGCCATAACCATCAGAGAACTGTCACAGGGATGAGGAAAAACGGACGAGGAGCATAATGAATAAAGTTCGCACCCAATAATTCCATGGCTGAGATCTGATAACGCGCACCATCAAAAGTAACAGAAATGCCTTTAATCCCAATGCTATGTAAGCGCACTAATGTCTCTATTACAATACTTGCAACACATTGGGATGATACGCCAGCGGTCAAAAAATACCCAAGAGGAATCTTCCAGTGTCCTAAAATGCCAACTGCCATGATTACATAGGCACTTGAAGCCTCCTGTGAGCAATCATCATCAAATCCATAATCAACATAACCAATGAACCGATAACTGCCTTTATCCCATTGTATATATAAAATCGACATAAAGAAGTAGTGTTCGATATTCAGTTGCCTTGAAGTGCCTCAATTCATCAAAACCTTTGTAAAATTTCCTCTGAAATTCATTCGGAAGATATTTCGAAAAGTGTTTTAGTTCAAATGATAGTCTACTGATCTGCATTGTTGACAACCGACATTCTAACCGCATACCTTTTGTTGGAAGAAACATATAAAAATCATCTTTTTCATGACTCCAAGTAGAATGAGGTGCATGTATTCTGGAGGAAAAGAAGACCTCAATGGTACTATACTAAGTAAAGGTGAATGCGAATTTTGATTATCCTCATGAAAATTCTCGTAACTAGAATCCGTTCTTGGGGTATCACTCATCTCTGGGAAGACGATTCTATTGTTCAAATATGTGCCCAAAGTTCTACAATATCCACATCCACGATATGAAGTATGGGGTTGAATACACTGTATGTATGCTCTGGCTGGAGCATCACACACAAAGCAGATGCTGTTTATAGAAAACACATATTCTTCGAATGCAAATCCGTTCAGTTTAAGTGGCTTGATTTCTTCGGACAATTCTTTGAAATTATGAGAATCATCGGTAAATACATCTCTGAAATCGTCCCACTCGAAGTCCTCATCAGTCTCACTTTCAACGCTAGAGCTAAATTCATTGCTAGATCTCGGTGACGTTATTGACAGCATTTCTTTCAACATTTGCCTTATTGATTGAGTGTTCTGGAAGGACACTTTCTGTTAACGTATCATATTCTTGAACTATAGGTTCTCTTGATAAATCTTTAGTGACATCATCTTGAAGAAGGCGAATTTTGTGATTCTTTGGAAGCTTGAATGTAAATGTTCCTCTTCGACATTCTGAAACAAAACGGATTGTATGCTTAAATCAGGAATATAGAACACTGAATATTCTTTCAGAAAGACCATTTTCAGTCTTTCAGAAAGTACATGTATGATGTCACATACATTTGACGTTTGCACGCAGACCTGCATTGAATATCTGTGAATACTTCAATATTGTCAATCAATGAGTTGTTTCACGTCAGTGCTTTTATAGAATATGTAGATATATAGTGAGGTTGCACATAAGTGTTCAGAAATTGCTAGACGATTATGATTAGGCTTCAAGCGGTTTACTGCCATTGTTTGAAATAGATAAATCTCATCAGTGTTAAATTACAGCTGTCATGCTGATTACTCTCAATCTTAGCTGTGATTAGTGTGCCTTCGCATGGCAAGAAGATCCAATTATTCGTCATACTTTTTAGCTATGCCGGCTGGCCATTGAAGTTCATTACATCCATTCAGACCGACGAACAGACACTGTAGGCCTACTTTCAACTCCTTGGTCAGAAGGAAGGCAATCAGGGTCTCGTTTACGCAATTACAAGACAACATGAGGATTTTTCAAAACTATTTCATGATCCACTTCAACTTAATCGGTTAATACAAGGGTTCCCAACCTGCGGTTCGCGAAGGAGTTTTGAGGGATACACAGAATATGGGAGATTTATTATAATTCAATTTTAGTTTCATTACTTTCCTGTTCATGGGTCAGTTGAACTGTTAAACTTCGTGCTCATTTAACATTGGATTGTCATCATCTGGCCTAGAAGCAACCGTTGATAATTAGCGACCAACAATCACATATTCATATGAATCCGGACTCTCCACTCAAGTAATGACTAAAAGCAAACAAAAAGCTCGTTTGATGTTGGAGCATCACTTTCGCTGCGCACATCAGTTACGCCTAGTTAAATTTTTGTGTTATTCAATTACGAATTTCATATATTTCTAAGCGCAATCAATTTTCTTTTAATTTTCATGAACGAATTCTTGCTACATGTATCATTTTATATGTTAAGTGTGGGTGCGCGGAATGATGCAAGTCCTATGATCTACCACTTTGGGGTACGCAACATGAAAAGGTTGGGAACCCCTAACCGTTGATAGAACATCAATCCCATTGTTTCTATCTTGCTTGGCCTATGCCTATATGATTCCGCCCAGTGCTCCCATCTTGACTATGCAAAAGTCCGACTAGTTTACCACTTGGAATCTTTAAGCAGATTCACCTAATACCACGGAAAGACTGATTCAATTACAGACGTATTGCCCTAATAATTTGGCATCTCATATGATAACGTTTTCGTAACAAGCAGTACTCAGGTACTGAAACAACATGCTTAACGGAATGCGGTAGACACCAATGTGATTCAATAGGTTCTATCCATAAAGATACATTACTCTGCGCAGCCATGGAATTGGGAGTGGCTATTACACCAACTGAACCGGTGTTACTACAATAACTGCCTCACAAATGAGACAGATATTGTAACACTAAATATAGCAACTATCTCTAGGTACCCTGAATAATTTGTAATCTCCAACAGATGATACAAGAGCCGTGGTAGCATACATCAAAGAAGATGCGCACCAGAGCTTCATCGGCGAGACCAAAATTGTATCGGTTCAGCCGGTATAGCCTGTCTCAGCCACCCGTATAATAACCAAAATTGCTCTTAGGTAGACCACATAGCAAGAAAACTTATCAATTACAGATCATCACATGAATATTACACATTGAAATGAAAACAGATTGAAATTTTGAGGATAAATCCTCAAAATGTAAACGGTGCATCGATGTTTAATAATAATAATAATAATAATATCGCACCACCCTGCCTCCTTTTGGAAAATGACGTCACAGAAAACGTTTTACATCTAAAGCTAATGTATTAATGTATACTAAATGGTTTTCCCAGGATTTATAGAAGCCAAATAGATCATTTTGCAACAATATTAAACTGTAAAAGTATATCAATAAGAGAGAAATCAAGAAAATGCATTTTTTACATAATATGATCTATAAGCGCAATGAAAGCGAGTTACATCGTGGAAATCCATGGATGTTTACATGATATTATATCTAATAATATGGCCCCTAAATCGCTTTACAAATACATGATTATAAAAATAAATATTACCTGAAAATAATAAATATCAAACATTTTGTTATCAGAAAGTGCAGGTAGGGGTATAGGCCAAAATACTCAATTTCTTGCGATGGTTTACAACTACATGGTAGAAATTAATATTTAGGCCGGTTGTGATTATCTTTTCCTATAAAAATTGGCATGCAAGGGTAATACTGGTCGTAGAATTGGAATCTGAAGTCAGATCTAACTATAAAATTCAAGAAGTAGGCCTACTTGGTAATGCTAGCCCGAAAAATATTATTATTTATCTAACCACCCTGCCTCACTTTGTCCAAAATGCCTAATAAAGAAGGAGTTACAGAAGTAGAAGATATATTATTATTCAATTTGAGATAAATATACCACAGTCATTATTCAGATGCTGACAATACTGCTTTAGATAGGTGTTTGTCATAATCGCTATATTCAGAAATTAATAGTTACATACTTTTTGCACCATCTCAACAAATCTCATAAAATTGCTTTTACTTAGGCAATCACAGTGAATGATTATCGGTAAAACAATTTATTTTCCAACAGAGATATTGTTTGATTGACCATTCGTGTCACTTTGCATAGTTTAAAGTAAAAAAAAAATCATTCTGTAACAGCTGATTGAGTAGAATAGTAAAATTGTTTATTTGCACTAAGTTTAAACAGTTGTTTCTAACGAAACACGTGGTTTGCTTCGCTGGGTTAATACGTGATTGTTATAGTCCTGAGAAGGCAATGACTGTCTTGTCGTCGGTAGTGTAGCACCCACTTTCACACAATTCACATAATAAGGCAATTGACGTATTGTGGCTATGATAGAATGAGGCGACTGACTTTATCATTCTGAATTGCATTTGACACCTTCACCAATGTTAGTTGATTAGTTGAGGCTTAATGAAGGGGAAACTTTCATACAAACTTTGTTGTGTGAAAGATAGCGGTACATCAACAAGACTGAAATGAGATTTTTAACCTCGACATAATTAGTCAATTGTCGTTGGCTACAAACATATATCGCTCTACCAACGACAATTAATATATATATATTATGGATCTTTTCCGTTATACCCCCTCCGAATACTAAACCCCCTCCGCTGTCAGTCCTATAAAACTTGACTAACAAATCAGTTCTACAGAAAATTTAAATGTGTAAAGATTGCCTATCCTTCTGCCGATTTTGCAAGTCTCAAGTTACACGATAATAACTCACATAATGACGTTTTCCACGATCATAACGTAAGATTAACATTGCACATCATATCAGTCAGTGGTGTAGGATATGACAGATTCAACTAATTTGCTTCAATTTGCCTCAACGATCTCATCGCCTGAGATAGCCATCATTCTTAGAAATGAAGGCATCCTTCACCAGACTGAACTCTGACCAAATGGTCATGAAATAACCTCAAATGGTATAAGATGGCGATGCAACCGAAGAGACTGTCGCAATAAAATTGGCATACAATGAGATACTAGGTTACAAGGTTAGAGTATGGAGCCAGTAATGAAAACTGTTTTCAGCATATTTTGGCAGAAATCATCTACTTGTGTCCTCCTTCATAGAAGAAAAATACATTAAAGATACCGGTACTTTGGATTAAAGTTTTGTGTTTTATGAGTTGAGGGGGCATAATATTTTGATTTCAAGAGGATGCATAGGTGGAGGGGGTGTAACGGAAAAAATCCTATATTATTTGGTTTATGAACTTCTGATTCGAACTTCGGACAAATTTTCATATGTAATTTTGTAGCCTACATCAGTTATAACATGCATATCCTTTCGTTGTTGTTATTTTGTGTGGAGGCATATCTAACGAGATATTAAATTATTTAGGCATTTAATTTTTTTATTAGACTTACTGTACTAGCGAAAAAAAATCCGACCAATTAATTATTTATCCAGGGGGGCCAGCCGATAGCCGGTTTCAAAATAATCATTTCTGGAACCTTGTGCTGAGTGGCCGAAAAATTCGGCCAACCATCTACCACTTATTTCTGTTAATTTTTAGGTGATTAGGTAGCCTACATACCGATACAAGTTGCTGTATGTACTGTACTAGAAATGTTTTGTTTCATCTTTATATAGAAGCATTGTTTCATCTTTATTTATTGTTTAGTACTGCTACAAAACAAGTTATATAGTTATCTTATTTTACTTAATTTTTCAGAAACCGGGCATATCAGTTAATTACATGTATATAATTAATTTTTGTAGGTGGCTGACCGATTACCGGTTTCAAATTAATTAATTATTCCTCAAAAGTGACATTGGCCGGTGGCCGTATTTTTCGCCAGTGCAGTAAAATCGAGGAAAATTATGTGGAAGCGGTGTGTTATATTTTACAATTATATATTGAATTAAAATATTTTTAAAATCTATTTCCTTTTTATTGTCTTGGTATACGGCCTGACGTAACGACAAATACCAAAATTAAGAGATTACTAGTCTAATTCATACACGTATATGATAAAGAACTTGTAGTTTTGAGGTTATCGTCTCAAGAACCAAAATATTTTGTTTTCTAATGAAATCTATCACATTATTAGTAATGATAGCTAACCTTAATGAAAGTTTACTTTCATGATGTTCGATAGGTTGTGCGGAAGCGGCTTTACTCCGTGTGATCCGTTCCATTTAGTTTACCTGATCATATGACTAAATTTACACATTACATTTATTGTAAAAATAAGATCATGAACGTTGTTACGTGTATGTATTCGTTGATCAAATGCAGCATCTTGTAGACGTTAGCGTAACGCACTGAGATAGTCCACTTAATTTCAATAATCGAAATGAGACGGCTGAGTAAAATGAAAATTCTCTCTGTCGAAGGTATCAATCAGGCCTCCTACAGCTCCAAAATATCATAAAAAGTAAACCTTTTCTATTCAGCAATATGATGTTACTCTTTAAACCTAACTCTTCTTTTTGCGTAATTTGTCATATAGCAACAATATATAGCATAATGCTCGTCAGGGAATTCGTTAAGAAATGAATATTCGAAGCAGTACCAATGCATACATATCCATGCAGATATGCATTTAAAGGGTTATAAAACAGTATTCATATGGCTTTAAGTTAAAGAAAACATAACCCGTGTGCACTTATAGTATCGAAATATGTTAGCTATAAATGAATCGAACATTCCACTGTTTCAGTCATTACATGAAGGCGGTATTAACTCTTTCAGGTACCAATGAACATGGGACGGTCGATCTGGATGAAGAGGAAGATGATGTCGCTGATGAAGAAGGACAAGAGGAGGATGTTCAGGTCGAAGACGAAAGACAAGAGGAAGAGGAAGATGTCCAGGTTGAAGACGAAGGACAAGATGAAGATGCTCAGGCTGAAGACGAAGGAGAAGATGAAGATTTTCGGGTTGAAGACGAAGTAGAAGAAGTTGACAAAATCGAGGAGCTGGAAGTAGCGGTAGAAAAAGAAACGAGGATGGAAGTGGTGTCAAATATCAAAAGGAAAAGAAGACACGAGGAGGACGAAGAGCCACCGCTACTCAAACGACTTCGACGACGCTCGAAGTCGAAAGCCATATTCGACTTGTAAGTATCCTTATCAGGGTGTTGACACAAATTCACGGATCGAAATGAAGGACTTATGAATGTTTATTTTTTTACATCAATTCAAGTAAAACAAGCATTTTATTGTCTTAACACTACAGTTTTAAATAAGATGTTGTGTTGATAACGGAAGTTGTGCCCGACATAGGCCTGCTGACGAGACCTGATAGGTCGAAATAGCTATCCAGGTCTGGTCCCATTTTTCGATTGAGGATGCAATCCAATATTTTAAATATTTCTTCGACTAGTATTTCACATACATGAGATCATACTAAAGTGTCAACAAAAACATTCATATACAAGAGGATTAAAAAGCCATACATCGATCTCAGTTATTTCTTAGTTAAAGACATATTTTAAAAAATACAATTGTGAATGAGGAATTGTTCGAAAACGAAATCTAGATTTCTAAACAAGCGTCATACTACCTGGATCAGCAGTAACAAACTGTTCTACAACGAATGTTATTAAGCAAACGTCTCGGATCTCATTACCGAGTGATGACTGTGAGTGTTGTGTGAAACTGTGTGTCGTTTTCTGTGACGTACAAATTTACAACAGATCAGAAAAATATCGTAGATAATAAATAAATCGTTCTTTGTTGAAATATGAAATTAATGTACCAAATACCAAAAACAAAGGACTTTTACAGGACTATAAAGTGTTATCAATACCCTGTTTCATGCATCTTATAATGTGACTTCATTTTAACTAAGAGGACGGATAATGTGTTCCAAATATGATTTTCTTTGCTCTCGACAACAAGATGGGAATTTAACGATTCACTTAACATCATTTGCATTCCATATGATATCCGTATTCTTTCCGTTTCACTATTCGTTCCGTATTCCGTTTCGCAGCACTACTGGAAATATAAACTAAAATCTATTGTTCATAAACACACTTAAACCCATCTCGCCAGAAATACTCAACACATTTATCAGTTAGGCTGTTTCAGCAGGAGATAATCGTATAATGCTCAACAGTTCACTGACTTGGTAAATCATGTAAAAATTTGAATAATACAAGTCACGAATAAATGTCGAATAAATATTTACGCTGTCCCTATTGTCTTTCAGGTTGCGGCAGTGATTTGGATTCCTGTCGAAGTTGGTGCATAAAATAAAAAATAAAGTGATTAATGGAACTTTTGTATTACAGTTTTTATCTTTGGGTTACTTTGAGGCATTTGAATTTTTGATCATAGATAGCCATGTCTGTCTCACTAAAAGAAATTATAAAAATGTAAGTGTACCAATATGCACGTATGTAGGTCTACATCTAATAAATCGTGAAAAAATGTATATGTATTTCCTAGTAGGCCTACAATGCAGGGACGACGTATCGATGCAAGCTTTTTAAACTGAATTGAAACAGAAAAAAGATTATCTAAATTTTTTTCTACAAGGTTTAAATCTTCTTTGTTGAGGAATAACCACAGTATAGTACCTAACTCACTAGATATAACTGGATAAAACAAAAAGCACCGCGGGTACGAAACTTCAATATACACAGTCGAATTCACATCAATTGAAAAATTAATTTATACTGGAGGTAAATGATAATCGTGTCTTCCACTCGTTTTCTCATCATTTTTTTTCTCTTCAGATGCATAAATGCATCATAGATGTATACATAACAAAATGACTCTAAACAGCAATTTATCTGCAGTGAAGCAATAGCTATAAGGTATTCCTGAATTATACTCAGAAAACTTAAGTTTAACGATGTTTACACTAGAGTTAAGAATTTATTTTCTATGATTGATGTGCGTGGGTTTCTCATTAGGCTACAAATCTAGCGGTTCTCGTATTACTCAATCGGTAGGCCTGCGGTCTAAGCTTACATAAATTATAGGCCTAACGGTAGCTATTTTCTTAATAAAGTTTATTAATCAAGAATGGATTCGTTTTCTGATAGTAGGCCTATATTAATGCGAATTCAATTGAATCATGATTCCTATTTGTAATGATCGTTATGTCAAATATGTAATATCAATTTAATCTACACACGTGTGTGTGTGTATTGATGATTTGAAATTACATAACTTTACTTCAAGCTAACTATGAAATGAAAGAGATAGGCCCTATTAGACTAATTTTGCATATCATTTTGACATGTGGTGTTTTACCGGTATGCAAAATGCAACGCCACATAAGCTTATTTCAAGTAGGCCTGTATTACAGCACAACATCGCATAATGCCACTAGTTTGAAATAATCAAACTACATAAGAATGCATAAATGAAAAAATAGGTTACTTAATCGTATCTACCATTTTTCAATGCATAAAATTCAATTTCCAACTCATATAGTAATAATAGAAGAAATATTTTCACATTTATTTACCTACATATGCAGGTTTAGGCTACATGTATCGACAAATTAATCACATGTTACAAAAACTCGCTATTATGTAGGCCTATTTAGTTAACAGTGTGCGACAGACCTTCATGGTTGAAGCATTACATGGTCGACTTATTCATTCTAAACACATGTAAAGTTGCCATTTAGAACATTTTGACACGGTATAGCTAAGTGTCGGCAGAGTCGAATTATACCTACCTTTTACTATGAACGACTGATGAAAGTGTAATACATCACAAATTATTGCGATTAAATTTAGAATACAATGTGAAGTCGTAACGCACATCCCGGGGTTTGAGTCCTATTCAAACATGAAAATAAGATACTGCAGACATTAAATCGAGTAATTAGATTCAATACATTAGCCAGTTATTCCTTAACTTGTTTTCTTTTGTTTTGGTGTCGAGGCATGACGTAAGGATTAGTCGTTGTCGCGTTACATAAATAATAGAGGAAATGCAACGTTGGACTCAAACTAATAGATGCTAAATCACATAACAGAGTCGCGGTCAAACAGTGCGTTCAACCCCACAAAGGCGATGGACAATATGCGTAATCACCACCAAAAATGGTCATCGGAGAGAGCAAAACAATTGTCAACACTATATCACGGTGGAGATGATATGTCGTGCAATGTCAAATCGCCATATATATGGACTGTAACGATGCAAGTGATCCACGACGACCAACTCCTATTCGACGACAAGTTGAAGAAACATTCGGCCATAGTGATGGAGGAGCTATAAAAGGACACGACAAGACTCATCGACAACAACCAGCCGATTGAAATTGTGCACGGAACATAGTGACATTGTCTCTTACTCGTATATTTCTGGTGAGTGTCGCCGAGCTTCGAGCTTCGTGCATTACACTCCGATTTAACGGAGACTTCGTCCTTGTGCAAGCTTCTGATACTTGTCATCGTTGCACTCTTTCTTTCTTTCTCTAAGCGTGTAAAGGCAGAAATAGAAATACTCGTTTGTCTATCCAAATTGCTTTATTTGTAAAGAAGTTTGGCGATTAAGTTTCAGCCTTGGTAAGACACTTCGGATCGTTATAGGGACCAAATAAAATTGAAGTTAATGCTAGCATCGCTCGCTTCCAGACGGTTGAGAACGATCCTAACATTACACTTTTGGAGGTTATTTTAAGATTTAATGCATTTGAGGAATGAAAATGTCAAATGATGCACCATTTCTTGTGAAAAAATAACAGAACTAGACAATATTCGGATTCCAAGCTCAAATTGAGCAGACAGCCATGAATTTCCATAGTGCGATGGAAAGCACCACAAAAGTTCTTCAAGCATCACAATTCATTCCGTATATTTGATATTGAAAACATAACATAATTCCTGAACATAGAACAGAAATTCAAAAATAAAATGTTTAGATTATAATGTATTTAGCGCATATGATAGCATTGAAGGAATATCAAAATAGTAAAGCATCAGTAGGAATGAGAAAACAAATATCTCAGAGGACACGCTTGAGAGAAAATGAAAATCTACTTGTATTCAATTACTCCTCCATCGCTATACATATACATTACTTCATGATAATCTGATCCTGACAAGAAAAAAATACAGTACGTTAACATAAAGCGTTTTGCCGTTTTTTTCAGAAGAGAAGCAATCATATTTATCCATTCGAAAACAATGTTCAAGTCAAACCACTGAGATGTATTACTTAATAGTAACATTCTCCGCAAATATTCGATTAATCCATCTTTACACTAACATATATATATACCGCACAAACTTCAATGAGGCGAAAAATCCAACTGTACCCAGGGACAGGAAAGCTATGTAACATATCAATAGGCAATATCCGAAGTATTCAACTGTTTGCATGAATCCATTCATATTCGAGCGTTTGTAGTAATAGAAAAGTGAATATAAGAATACAAATAATCCAGTGCTACCTGCAGATAAAACAGCACGCCACCACCACCTGTGGTCTTCAGCAGCCAATTGGAAATACGTGAGGGCTATACGTGAGAGGCTTCGGCTTTTCCTACAACATAATAACGGAGCGGACCGCGTGCTCGGTAATACCGTGGGATTGAAGGGTCTAATGAGACGGATCCCCTGTTTAGTTTCCCATCCGGTGGCGGAGGTGGATTTGGGAACATGGGAGGCGCGCCGCACTTACGCCTATAGGTCCCGCACCGAGTGCTGTCCCAATCTTCATCAAAGTTTCATTAGAAATCCATCCAACGGGGGGTGGTTTGGCGTGCGGTGCGCCAGGAAAGTGGCGCACATGATAGTCATGGCGTTGCGGGCTAATCGGCCTATAATACAACGATCACCGGTCACTACGACTGAACACGAGACCTTTAATAACATTCCGACGTGGGACGACGAAGGCTCCAATTCTGAGGATGAGGACCACTTCGTCCTAACCGTCCGAGAGGAAGACGTGGCCTCGTGGTCTAGTCGTAGTCGCTCCCCGGTTCGTCAATTTGAACGGGAAGCAAGCCCTACCCGCCCACCCTCCTATAGGTCCATATCCCCTCCTCCTGAATATATCCCACCAACCCTCGTACACAGGCACACTAACACAGACCCAATTGCACATGCATGTTCTACACCAAACATACCTACCCTTGGTCGGCTGCGTATGCAGACCATTACCAGGATTTACAATTATTTCAACAGTTTTTCAGATAGCCCACCTCCAGTCCTTGACAATGCCCTTTTTGGACCCACATTGCCCGTCCCCTTCTTCCCAACCACATTACTAGATATTGGAACCGAAACCCTTGCACACATGTATCAGCACAAACCAAAAATATGGACCATCATCTTAACAGACATCCAACGAATCATACATTCCAACAATTGGCACATCAACATTCCATCACATATAGCACACATCAAGCCACTTCAAATTGTGATTTTCGGACATACACCAACCTCACCATTCGACAACATAGGAAATTTTTCTCACACAACTAAATATCACCAGCTAAAAGAACTTTCAAACATGAAACACTTCCGAAGATTTTCACAGGACACAATAATATTCTTACAAAAATTACAGACCAATCCTACACTTCAGTCAGTAGCAATACACTTACCATCACATCCACAGCCATATTGTCAACAACATTCAACACTATTCACCACCATTGCCAATATATTTCAAACACAACGCAGATTGGCAATCTTGAACACAAGCTTACACCCATCATTCACAAAATTATTCAAATTGTCCCAGCCCCCTATCCATTATGACGACCAGTCCACTATTCCCGATTTTATATCCGCCATATATGTAGCATCCCTTTAATAACTTTTGTACCTAGATAATAATTTTTGTACCTAGATAAGATAACCTATTTTTTTAGACATAAATTGCACTTAAAAACATCATTTGTCGCGAGGACGCGACTTTTCTCAACGGATGTAATACATCACAAATTATTGCGATTAAATTTAGAATACAATGTGAAGTCGTAACGCACATCCCGGGGTTTGAGTCCTATTCAAACATGAAAATAAGATACTGCAGACATTAAATCGAGTAATTAGATTCAATACATTAGCCAGTTATTCCTTAACTTGTTTTCTTTTGTTTTGGTGTCGAGGCATGACGTAAGGATTAGTCGTTGTCGCGTTACATAAATAATAGAGGAAATGCAACGTTGGACTCAAACTAATAGATGCTAAATCACATAACAGAGTCGCGGTCAAACAGTGCGTTCAACCCCACAAAGGCGATGGACAATATGCGTAATCACCACCAAAAATGGTCATCGGAGAGAGCAAAACAATTGTCAACACTATATCACGGTGGAGATGATATGTCGTGCAATGTCAAATCGCCATATATATGGACTGTAACGATGCAAGTGATCCACGACGACCAACTCCTATTCGACGACAAGTTGAAGAAACATTCGGCCATAGTGATGGAGGAGCTATAAAAGGACACGACAAGACTCATCGACAACAACCAGCCGATTGAAATTGTGCACGGAACATAGTGACATTGTCTCTTACTCGTATATTTCTGGTGAGTGTCGCCGAGCTTCGAGCTTCGTGCATTACACTCCGATTTAACGGAGACTTCGTCCTTGTGCAAGCTTCTGATACTTGTCATCGTTGCACTCTTTCTTTCTTTCTCTAAGCGTGTAAAGGCAGAAATAGAAATACTCGTTTGTCTATCCAAATTGCTTTATTTGTAAAGAAGTTTGGCGATTAAGTTTCAGCCTTGGTAAGACACTTCGGATCGTTATAGGGACCAAATAAAATTGAAGTTAATGCTAGCATCGCTCGCTTCCAGACGGTTGAGAACGATCCTAACATTACAAAAGTATGACAAAAAGTTACTAGAATTATTATGCTTTATAAAAGCAGAAATTATTTTCTTTATGTCGAATTGCAATTTGGAGGCAGGGTGGTTAATTATTATTTTCATTGCGGAGGCAGGGTGGTTATTTATTATCATTTTTATTGATAATTGTAGCCCGGAGGCAGGGTGGTTAGAACGGAGGCAAGGTGGTGGGCTAGGAGGCAAGGTGGTGCGATATTATTACACATCGGAGGCAAGGTGGTGAGATAGGAGGCAAGGTGGTGAATTAATCGGAGGCAGGGTGGTGAGATATTATTGTAATAATAATAATAATAATAAAATCTTTATTTTAAGAGGATAACACTGGTAGCAATAGCTAATTTACAATGGTCCTCTAGCATACAGAAAAACATGATTAGGTAGATAAAAGAGAATGAACATCAATTAGAAGGTTTTGAAGAAATCACATATATAGTTTCGCTTAAATTTCAAAACACTGTCAGCCTCTCGGACACAACGATTGCAGGAATTATAGAGTTCTGCACCTCGAACCACAAGCAAATGTTTATAATTAATGAAATCGCAACCAATACTTGGCTAAGAAGTGCGCAGAAAAAAAAGCAGTACTTTGAGAAAATAATGTTCACAAACATACTGACTGCAAAAAATGGTAGTAGGTATCTAGGTATCATAACTTAAACTCACTCACCAATTTGAAACTGATTGATTACAATAATACGTCTAATATTCTCGAAGCTAATTTATGTTCGTTGTATTTTTTCAATAAAAACTGCGTGACTAAAATTAAATAATGGGTAAAAAGTGGTGTAAGCAATATATCAATCCTATAAAACAATATTCCATCTCTTCACTGTAGCTTAATCCATTCATTTGCCATTCTTATCCGCTGTTTTTTCACTTGTTGACGTACTTGAGAGGAACTCCATTAAATATAAAATAACCTTTCCCTTCAAAACTAGGCTCACAATTCAGCGACGTATTTCCATATTTCAGATAATTAGATGTTCATATTTAAAGGCATAAAGTGCAGAGTACTCTATGTTCAAAGGTATTTCAATACATCCCAATCTCTATCTCTCTGCTCAGCTCTCAAATCGAAATCCAACAAATGATGATTTTAGCCATCAATAGATAACATTAGCAGGTTTTAAGCACCATCCAAAAATTCAGCGAAAAGTTGGATGATTTTAGCCACCAACAGCTAAAACATGGAGAACATCAGCAGGTTTTACGCATCTTGAGAACATTCAGCGAATTTCACCACGTAATTCGCCGATGTTAGCTGGATGTTCGCCAACTCGCCAGATATTCGCCGGCTATTAGTATGATTTCCCACAGGGCGTATGCCCCTCTGACGCCACCCCTGTTTGATGATCATGTTTTTACCTTTGCAGTCTCAACACGTGAAGATGGTCCAACTGCAACACATTACTTACAAGTAAGTCTACTTTGATTCTTCATAGTTCAGGTTAAGAATTGCCTGTCTAAATTTGTTGTCTACCGAAGTGTGGAAACCATGTCAAACAAATATACATACTGTAGACTGTATACAGCAAACACTGTTTAAATCAACAGCAAAAGCTCGATCACTTCAGAATAGGAGCATCAGATCGTTCGCTTCGGAATCGCAGCATCAGATCGTTCGCTTCGGAATCGCAGCATCAGATCGTTCGCTTCAAAATAGCAGCATCAGGATAGCAGCATCAGATCGATTGCTTCAAGACAGCAGTATCAGATCGTTCATTCAGGATAGCAGTATCAGATCGTTCGCCTCAGGAAAGCAGCAACAGATCGTTCGCTTCAGAATAGCAGCATCAGATAGCAAATTAATTTTTCATTGATCTTTTGGTATGCGATTTCTGATAAACGGCAGCACTTTTTGTTGTAGTTAAGCTGTTCCCTCATGCAGAATTAGTATCTCGAAATTATTCCTTTGCAGTTCGAGGAAGAAGGGTACCACCCGAGTGATCCGCCAAGTCTTGGTAAGCGATCCTGATTCGTTCATATTCATTCAACTCGCAGATTCATTTCACATTATCTCTGCAGTGATATGTCGTGTAAAGAACATTTTGAGTTTCGTGAATACGGAGCACGATATAATGATACTACTTCTAAAACAAAATCTACAATAGAAGACAATCTGGATAGCCGACCCAATGACTTTAAAGAAAAATTCAGATATGATTAAGATACAGACAAAATCGTACATTAAAAATATCGCAAATGATTTTTAAGAGAAAACGCTATTCCAAGAACATCTGTAGTAAATATCTACATACTAACTATAGAAGAGAGAAGATGTCTTCCATTGAATAAAGAGTTTAGCCATTGTTATGGATATAAGTAGATTAATGATTAAATAATGTATCCTTCTAGAATTTCATCTTCATCATTTTTGTACCTGCACAACGATCTTGTAAAATTTATCGACATACCACTAATTTAATCATAGTGACTGATAAACAATGCAAGTAGACAGTACGAACATTTTAAAAATATTCGGTGAATAGCTTACTTACATACCTTGCGTTATTATTCATGTGGAAAATAGGCCTACACTAGGTGACATGCCACGCGTGATTCACGAGTAATTACGGAACACCCCAAACATCCGTGGTCAAGGACATTCTATTCTTCTACCCGCGTACATACGCGCTGCACTAAGAGTCAGAAATCACTTGATCTGATGCTTTTAAAAAATGGGAAATGTTTATGAATACGCACGGGCGAGCGTTTATACCCAGTGGAAAAATTTTGATAATTTGATGCTGGGCCAATATCATCCCGGCAGGGACCTGTTGGCAAGTTGTCGACTGATGAAAGCGTGCGCTCATTTATCTCTCCTGTCTGCGTAACTAGGTGCTCCCGATACATTTGCGACAGTTGAGAAATGTCTCTTTCATGTGCCGATCGGACAGGCGGAAACCCTAATCCTACGTCTGTGGGCGGAAACGAAGGAATTAGTCAGAGTGCGTAATCTCCTCTCGCCAGTGCCCACTCACTTCTCCCATCAATATTTTCTAAACACGGAGTACTTCCCAATGCATCACCATAGAGATGTGACGTCAGTTTTGCATTTTTTGCTAAAACCTTTACATCATTTTGCTACTTATCAGTCGATCGATGTATAAATTGAACAACTATTTATCTAAACATGAAAACTTTGAATACCGAGTACTTCAGAACTTGTTCTACTTTCTCTATAATCCAAGATCTACATTTTTTGCTGTTCTTCTGTTTATTCTTAGGATCAAAACTGATATCCTATCAGACTTCGAATAGTAATCTACGATATTGTCTTTCCACATCCTGCTCACCCAGAATCCCGTACCTCTCGCGCCTCTTGATCCACTCCAGCATAAAATATTACCTCCTTCGGTCTGCATCATTTTTTCTCCATTTCTCCTGGTTTCGCATAGGCCTAGAATATCTAAATTCACAGATTCTAGGGCTCTTTCAAGTTCGTGTAGTCGAAAATCTCCACTTGGTTGGTCTATTAACGATCGACAATTGTATGTCGCAACAGATATGTTTGTCGTCTTATTTCCTTTGCAGCATCTTCTAACCCAGTGATTCTTAGCACCCTCTGTTCTCTCATCATTCCTGTTGCTGCTTTGAAGGGTGACTCCAGAACTGCTGGGTACTGAGGGCCTATTCGTTGTGCTTAAATTCATTATCTGAAGGGGGTTGCCTTACTCGCCACGCTTGGTGACAATTGGTGTGCAATTGGTGTGCATCAGTAAACATCACTTGGCACTGAGGGTTGGCGAGGGTTGTGATTTTGGAGTAACCGTCTCCTAGATGGATTGTCTGTTAGTACTATCGAATTCCATCTATCCGTGTCAGTCAGGGTTGTTCTTGATATTATGATGCAATGACGATCCTTCTTCGGCTAATCTTGTAAGGTGGAATGGAATGCGTCTAGTGCTTTGATTCCTCTGCCGCCTCAATTTTTGGAGAAGAGAATTCCTTACTTCCTTATTGAGGACACCATTGACCGTATGCACTTGCCATTTCGACAACCGAAAACTCGTCCGACGTCAACTTTCTGTACCAGTCGCGATGTAAAATGACTGCAGCCAGCTTGTAGCCAATAGGATATTCTTAGACTCATGACGCTCATCCGCCCAAATAACCTTGACCGTTGGCATTGCTGAGACCCATCCCCTACTTTTAGGTGGAATTTTCCCGAAGGTCCACCAAGGACAGTTTTGTTCCTCCTAAAGAAAACTGCCCTACCCACACGCTCATACGCCCGAAGCCGGTGGCACTTGTGGGTACGGTTATCCCGCCGTGACTCGGTCCCAGTGCCTGCTTTGGCCACCATGTGGTGTTCACCCCCTTGTCGCGGTGAGGCATCAGGATGGACTTCCCCTTTCATCGAGCATCCCGACCAGATGGCATTTTAGGACACCCTCCAGGTGTTAAGGGGAATAAAGCCAGAGACAATGAAGCACAACCTTTTAGAAAATGATAATTCTCAAGCAATTCCCGGGTCTTTATTGATTCGCCATATTGACTGCGTTGTCCTTAACAATGCCTTGTACCATCGAATTTCCAGCTCGGGTGCAAAGTGTTGAACCTTGGTTCCTAGCAATATTTCTTGACCTCGTAGTCTCATAAAAACCGTCCGTTCATTGATTAGTATTTCCTCATGGATGCTGCTTCTCTCTTAAAATGTAGCAGCAATATTGCCCTAATACAGTGTATATCACAGGTGCCACCTGCGGTTATTGCCATACTCAATGCTATTCACTTAGACTCATAGAGTAAATATGTTAAGTAGGGTGGTAACTCCGCATTTATTAAATCCCCAATGTCTATACACTTTCGATTTTATTAAATGAACTCAAGGGAGATACAGTCGGAATTGTTTCCAAATGTGACATATGCATTTATGCAGTTTTGAAGAAATTACAACCGAATTGACTGATCATGATAGCAAAGCAGAAGGAAATGATATTATTTTACAGATTGTCCGTGTCATGACAGCCTTGGAGAGGTAATATTTGTTAAATTGGCAACTCGATGACCTGCTATTGCTTTCATAGAATAGAAATATGAAATTTCAGCCAAGAAAGCACAATAAGATATCGACTTTTTCATGAAGACTTCCATCATAAGACGAATCATGAAATTCCCTTTTTGATCAGCTGAATTTCCGCTTAGTTAGGATGCTTATTAGCAAATATTCATTCCTTTTGATATCCAACTTGTTGCATACTACTTAGATGGGGGAGTCATCTCGGTAGTATACAAATTGGCAGAATTTTGACTTTTTAGAACTGCTCAAATTTTTTTGGACCACGGGAACGTAATCTCCGCAAGAAACTGAATCTTTTGATATAAAAATTTTCACTGTATACAGATACTTTTTTGAGTCGACAGTGTACCTACTGTATACCGGTATATCCCTACTCTATGCTTAGACTAACTAACTAACTATTGATATGACCAAAATCCCTCATAGCCAACTTATTGGTCAAGGAGAAATACAGACTATTTTCGATTATGTGAATAAGAAAATAACATCTCTTTCAAATATCTCATGATTTTTCATATAGGATTTCGTTTAATTCGAATAAAGGACCGGGTCACAATGGTTGAACACTGACCAGGTGACCAGCTCAAAATAGTGACCAAACTGATCCATGACTAGTGATGAAAATTTTCCGGAAAATTTTGAAACTTCTGATTTTTTGTGATGGGCCCTATATGCTTTGACCGCTTCCACAACCGAGGCAGCTACACACCAATAAAATGGGTCTCAAACAGGTGATTTTGATCATTATTTTGAATAAGACGATTTTGAAAAATGGAAGAAATTTGAATTTTTGTGACATAATTTTTACGTTTTCTATCACAGCCGAGGCATAGACACATCAATAGAATTGTTCTAAAACTCTTGATTTCATCATATCATTTCGATTAAAACAATCTTAGCAATACGAATCCCATCCGCGGATTTTTGAGCATTCCTTTGCCACCAGTGGCTTGTGGCAATTTGTTGCCATTTTTAACACAGACATCTTTTGGGACAACGTGAATTTTTTTCCTTTATAATAGGGGTATAATTTCATGCATTGTGAAAGATCTGGAGCAAAAAGAATGCACTTTATTTGGGAGTTTGTTTATGGCTTGAAAGTTAAGTTTTATTATGCAGCCTTGATTGCAATGATACAAATTCTCTATGTGTTGATGAACATGTGAAGCACAAGCACACAGTCCAACACAGCATTATACATGAGCGACCATATATTGGAAGAAAAGACTGTAAACTCGTGAGATATTTGGAAACTAAAGATATCTGTGATGAGTAGAAGAAAATCTATATGATAGCTTCTAACTTCTATGGGGTAATGTCCGATATCTTCGTGGAGGACAAACTACACATTCCATTTCTAGCTGGTTCAGATGGCTCAGATAGTTCCCAATCGATTTCAGATCTACTTAAATGAATTTCAGGCTTTTCCAGATGAATCTAAGATCCTTTCAAAGTTGAGTTTCTGACAGATATCTGAAATTCAATTAGAGAAATCTGAAATCCATGTAATGTCTGATATTCAGTTGGAAAGATCTGAAATAGACATGGAGGGTGCAGTTGGTCCCAAAAGTTAACATGCAGAGATGATAGAGAAGTTTACGGTCTTTGAATATTACATAGTCTTTTCAAACGACTGCAACAAGTCTCCAAAACAAAGGCAAAAACGTCAATCACCAAAAAAAAAAAAATTTCAAAATCCGTAAAATTTTGAAAAAAATGGAAAATTTTCTGGAAAATTTTCCATTTGCATCACTATCCATGATCCGGCTCTATCGCTGAATTGTTTAGCACTACATTGAATGATTCATTCCTACGGTGTATGGGAACTTATTACATGATTCCATAGACTTTTGTGCTGTGTGGAAAACAGCAGAATTTCTTCCACGGAAACTCCGGGAATTACTCAATTATCGAAGTGAAATCCGAACACAAGCTGAGTGATGTGTTAATACAGATGAATGAGTGTCTTCATTAATTACAATACGCATTCTGATTTTTCTGTAAAGTTACTTATTGATGGACGCATTGATGAACACCGTCCTACAACCGCAGATGAAACTTTTAGGTTTTAGTGATTGTTTCCTTTTCAAGAAATCAGAAATTTTTTGAAATACAATTTGTGTTTGCAAGAAATAACGGTTTAGGCTCTTTTTATTTCAAAGAAATGTTCCGTGAGTTGACCTGATATATTTGTAAAATATAAATTTGTATGCTATTTACAGTTATTGAAGACGTGAAGGAAGAAGCGGATAAGAATAAAGACAAAGGACAGAAATTGGGAGAAGGAAAAGTCAGAAAAACTAGAAGGCAGTCACTGATACGAAGTGAGTCAAAAATGAATTTAGAATGATTATTATTTACAAAGAGACTGATATTAACTAAGATTTTCCTCTGGGCATAGAAAAGAAACATGTGTTCTGACTTCAACAAAGCACAGCTCAAATGTCCTTGACAGCTGTAGACGCTGCTCCTTAAAAAGGCAGCTCAAGCCTTTGTATGGTGAAAGGCAGTGTCTACGGCTGCCAAGGAACTTTGATCTTTCACTTTAGAAGTTTGAAGACATCTTTCTTTCACTTTATATTCAAAAGGGTTGAAATAAGCGCATGCACAAGATAGAAATACAAAAATTGGTGATGACGATCCAATTTTTGACATTCGACGAATATGTTGCGATTTGTAGAGCCTACAGGCTAGCCGCAGATTTATCATGCTCAAACATTTACTGAATGTATTAATCAATGTAAAAATTGAGTATTTGAATTTGACATTTTGAATCATTTAAATCATCTATTTGTGGGGATTTTACAACAGCAGTACAAAACAAACTTGAGCTGTGGCGCAATGCCCATGAAAAGTAATGATCTCCGAATTAGCAGAATTAAGAGTGAATACCTCTCCATCGCTGCCGTCAGTTAAGAAGTTCAGATATCTCGGTTCATTCATAGACGAAGCATCATCTTGCGAACAGGACATCAAAGATCGCATACAAGCATGATGAAAAAGGTGGAGGCAAGTGACAGTTATTGACGACAAAGGAGTTCCTCTTAAGCTGAAATCAAAGATCTACCAGGCCATGATACGGCCAGCAATGACCTATGGAGGAGAGTGTTGGGAACCGATGAAGAAAGATACACAAAGGCCATAGGTGACCAAGATGAAGATACTCAGGCGATGTTAGGGTTTAACAACAATCTAACAATCCAACAATCCTCTAAATCTGCAACAATAACATCGGTTGTCATGAAGGTTTTATTATCTTCAACAGCAAATCGGACAAGCTAGCGGTTACGAGGAATGCCACATTTCTGCCTACTCTGGTAGATGTTTTCCTAAAAAGCAATCATCATCATTAAAATGACAAATCTCATTTCGGTGATTAAATTTCTCAATATCTTAGCGTGTCTTCGTCTGAATATAGCATTTTCTTTCCTTGATCTTCATTATTTTATTTTATCACATTGTAGTTGCCTTTGCCCACTTTACCGGCCACCAATCCCAATGTCCTCCAGAGTGGGCCGAATCGTCCTCTTCCATAGAACGCGATCTTGGGCCACTTTGTGGGCTATGCATCTTCGCTCCAAATCCTTTTCTTTGAGCCTTTTCAATGACACGGGTGGACGACCTCCTCTTCGTCCGCCAGGTATTAGTTGATGCAGGACTGCTCGAGTTACGTCCGGTTTTCTTCTGACGTGCCAGAACCATGCAAGCCGCTGTCTGGTGGATCTGTCCGCATCTGTCGACGGTTGGGGCTCTCATCTTGCACCGAATTTCTTTTTGAATGATTTTCAGGCCTCAATAATGTATTACGAACATATATAAAGTCGATCATTTCCTTTCATTTGTGACTATTTTTATGCCAATAAGTCACATATATGTCAAATAATGACCTCATAATTCAATATGACCGCCATAATTACGAAAATCTGCTGTAACCCGAAAATAAATCATTTTGAGGCTCAATAATGTATTACGAACATATATGAAGTCGATCATTTCCTTTCATTTGTGACCAATGATAGGCCAATAAGGTACGTTCATGTGTATGTCAAATAATGGCGCTGTGGGCCTAATTCAAAATGGCTGCCATAATTACGAAAACTGTACTGTGCCATAATGGCTGAAAACTGTACTTCTCCCATAACCTGACAAAATCCCTGTGAACATACTCGCTCGCATGTTGAAGTTTAACAACGTTTGACTTGCTCACTTTTGCAAAAGACCTCTCGCCATACTTGGCTACTTCAATTTTCGAATTCCGCTGTTAACTTTGATTTAGGGATCAGCGTCACGACAGCTGTTGATGCAATATTCAGCCATGTGGCACAATTCTGTCGATTCCAGCAATCATCTTTGGGAAAATATAGTCGACAAGAGAGCGAGTCTGTCCACAGGGATTTTGCCAGGTATGGGAGAAGTACAGTAAAGCTCCAATCAACCATTCTAAATATGGAACAAATTTGCTGGAAACATTTATTCACTACAATGGTTGACATTTGTGACTTAATTAATATCTCACCTTATTACCATCCACTTTATGTGTCATTGCTTAGAAAAAATTGCTTTTTGAAAATTGCGTGCTCTCAAATGATAGATGGATTTTCTATCTATGTCTTAACACTAGAATGGTCAAGGTGTCATATCTGACACCAAAGAGTTTTGTTCGTATTGTATCTTCTAAAATAAGTTTCAGTTTGATTTGATTTTTACTGACAATTATTCTTTCTAACAATTCCTAAAACTAATAAATGGCATTGGAGTCTAGTCCTGTGAATAGTGCTCATACATTATCACTGCCCCTCGAATGGTCACAGGTGTGATACGTGACACCAAAAGGATTTGCTGATTAATCAGGAAATTTCATTTGTCTAACAATCAGTTATGATGACTGATTCTATATCTATGAAAATCGTAGATGTCTATGGTGATTTCACAGTTTCATCGAATTCAAAATTTTGAAGTTGGTTGAAGCACTCGTGTGATAGAATACTTGATATGCTAGAGTTTTGTGTGAAGACTTCCGATTGTGATATCTATTGCCAGAATTGAATGAAAATCGAAGACAAATTCCAACTTTTCAAGCATTACGTTGAATGTGTGCTGTATATTCATTATTACAGCAAGTATGGCGACGGCAAGACGCAAATTATCGGCAGACGAAATTCGTCGTAGAATTGAAGACTGGTCCTCTAATGACTTTGGTTCGGATACGGACTATGATGCCACTGATGAGCATCCACACGACTCCGATAATGTTAAGTGTTCCTCTGTTTCAACAGACACAGATGGTGATAGTGATAGTGCACACTCTGATGATGGGGTGACATCACAAGGTGACGGCTCTCTACAGGCAGATGTTTTGATCGGTAAAGATGGCACCACATGGCAACGAATGACAAGAGCGAAAGTGGGTAGGGCAGCCAGGCATAATGTTTTCAAAGCGCAACCTGGACCATCTTCGAAAAAAGTGATATCTCCCTATGACGCATGGAAATTACTCGTCGACGAAAGAATACTCCGTCATATTTCACATTGCACCAACAACTACGCAGATGAGATTGGACTGTCTGCTGCATTTACTTTGGACGATCTCGAATCATTGATTTCTCTACAATATGCGAGAGGTATATATAACAAGACATTATCCGCTGATTTTTTATGGAGTTCGAAGTATGGGCCTGCCGTGTTTTCCTCGACCATGGCGAAGAAAAAATTAAAGAAAATGTTGAGATGTCTCCGTTTTGACATAAAAAGTAATAGAAGAAGCCGCCTGGCGGAGGACAAATTCACACACATCCGAGAGACTTTTGAATCTTTTAGAAGCAATTGTGTGTCTTCGTTTACTCCTTCTGAGAACCTGACAATTGACGAACAACTTCTACCTGTCAAGACCCGATGCCAGTTGATAACATTCATGCCAAATAAGCCGGACAAGTACGGAATAAAGTTTTGGCTTCTTGTCGATGTGTTGTCTAAATATGTGTGCAACATCATTCCATACCTCGGGGCAGCAGAAAGAGATATAAGGAGAAATCAACCACTAGCCGAGAATGTTGTCCTACGATTGATGGAGTCTTTCAAAAACCGTGGATATAATGTTTGTTGTGACAACTACTTCACATCCTTTCAATTGGCGAAGAAATTGACCAACGATCGTGTGAAAAGTCTACATGAATCGAACTTTTACTGGCATGACGAATATGATGCTTGTATTGTTTCGTATCAGTGTAAAAAGAACAAATGTGTATGTGTTCTCAGTACATTGCACACATCACCATCGATAGCTACTAACTGTCAAAAGAAGAAACCAATGATTATTGAGGATTACAATTCAAATAAAGTGGGAGTTGATGTTGTGGATCAAATGTGTCGTCTCTATACAACCAAATCGGCCTCACGCCGGTGGCCATTAGCGGTTTGGAGCAACATTATGGACATTGCTGCGATCAACGCATGGATTGTATACAGAAATGTCACGAGAACCAAAATTTCAAGAAAGAAATTCATAATTCACCTCATAGAAAAGCTTTCCTCTAAAAAAATAGAAGAAACTGATCTAAAGCGTTCTGAGAGAACGTCATCGGAAATATGTGATCTTCCACCCCTAAAAAAGCGCAGAAAGTGCCAACATACGAAACGTCAAAATTGCTCGTTTTCTTATTGCAAAGATTGCTTGAAAATTATATGCGGTAGCCGTGCAGCTGACCCTAGTTCAAAACTTATGTTGGTCAATTACAAGGAATGCTCTCCTTTTTTGTGACCATTTTCTTCTTTCCTCATTACTTCTGATGATGTTGACTTACACATAAATTTATAAAGATTCAGAGTTCGTTACCGGTATGGATTTTCTCATGAATCAATATGATATAACACGTTCGTTTTTGTTCGGTATAAATACGTTTGCACCTTATGCGAGTAGTTATGATGAGAAAATCATAACTACAGAATTATGTAAAATTCATACATAGACATAAGACATGTTTGAAAACTCGATGATTAGCCTAAATGAAATACAGTATTCTACAGAAACAAATAGCTATTAAGCGATGAGTATTGAAACCAAGTTGTTAGAGAATCATAGTATACTTGTGTGAAAAAAAACAATCGCTCCCTTTGTTTGACGTAAATCTATTTTAAATTTTTTTTTCAAAAAATCACCCGACGCGTTTCGTCAATCCGACAGTCTCAAGGGCTTAGTATGTGACACAAGTGTTAAAAGGTAGGTTTATATACAACAAATCAGTAGTCCAGTCAGGGCAACTCATCATGTCAGCTCATGACGTCTGTTCAATAGCGGCATTTTCAACACAATGTTGCGTGATTCAGCCATCCTAGTAGTAATCGCCGAGTTTTGCTTGTCCAAAATCTTATAACTAAAATCATCAATGGTGATTTTTTGAAAAAAAATTTTAAAATAGATTTACGTCAAACAAAGGGAGCGATTGTTTATTTTTACACAATTATGACTAACCTCCCGTATGGACGAACTATGAAATCATAGTATACTATTAGTTAAGCTCCCTATAATGATAAAATTTAGAATTATAATTTTGAATAACTAATTTAGCGTATTAAATTCGTCTAACATTCGAAGGTGTCAGATATGACACCTGTGACCATTCTAGGTGGGTTTTTTATTGACCATTCTAGTGTTAAATTTATTGATGCAGGATGCGGCAGGTATCTAGGCCATAATTTTATTTGTTTTCTGGTTACAGCAGATTTTCGTAATTGTGGCGGCCATATTGAATTATGAGGTCATTATTTGACATATATGCAACTTATTGGCATAAAACGAGTCTCAAATGAAAGGAAATGGTCGACTTTATATCTGCTCGTAATACATTATTGGGCCCTAAAATCATTCATTTTCGAGATACAGCCCATTTTTATAACCATGGCGGCCATTTTGAAAGATGACGTCATAATTTGGCAATAGCTCATAGATGATTTTGGTGACTGACATCCATGATATCTGTGACATGTATACTTTCCAAAAATACAAATGCTTAAGGGCTCGTATTTATTTTCGTTTGATGACCGTTCCCGCCGGCTGTGAGGGAAGCTGTCTATTCCGGGGCAGAAGTTGCCATCTGCGTGCACCTCATCTGACGTCTACGCGTGACATCATCGCATACTGTAGAAGTCGATGCAGCCGTTATCCATTCCGGCTTGCAATCAATCACCATATGAAACAAGAAGTCGTAACCTACCCTCTGCGTCGGCAAATGCGAAGCGGCCGTTTTCAACGCTGAAACAAGTGAAGTAAAATGGAGACCAGGGAGGCAATTCTTCGGCCACTGATCATGAGCTATAACTAGTGACAAGTGACAAGTAACTAGTGATTTCAATCCTTCGACATGATCAGTTGACAAGTTTATTTTGATCTGTAAATTTTGACCAGTAACTGGTGGTATGACAAGTGATTGAATTCTTCGACTTGATCAGTAATAAGCTTTTACTTGTCAAAATCACGCATTTATGACGGAAGAATTTTTACCCATCATGCTTGCATTATCAGCGGAAGTAGAAGACATTCAATTAAAAAGTGAATGATGTATCAGTGATATTTACAATAATATGAAATGCAAATTCAAGAATTTATCTTGCTTACATAGTTTACAGAAAGTGGAGTTTGGAATATAAACTAGTTTATGTGAGAACTTTGGGCCCTTCGAGAATTTCACTGCGAAACAGACGCGGACAGCCTCGCTTAACGTATGATACTCAACATTTACTGTTTCTGTTATAATGTATAATTTATGAGAAAACTTCATTCTCTTATGAAATGTGAGCAGCAAACTTCAATTGAAGACATGTATTGATGGAACACGTGTAGGGGGTATACATGTTAATAGAACACATGTGCAAAAGTCCTTTTACCAAAAATTTTTGTAAATGAATCTTCTGTATTTCATATTAGGTAAATAAATATTCGCTTAAAAGATGCTGTAATAGATTTGCTCTTAAGTGGTAGAAAACAGGCAACGTTTAAGAAACATCGCAAACTGGTATATTTCGAACTTTTTGCATATTTCAATCATCTTTTTCTACACACAATTGCTAAATTAAAACTATTTTCATCTGCATAATTGATATTTTCTCATTGGTATTGCTGTGTGAGTGTGTAGCACTCTACGTGTACATGCACCTAACAGCTCCTTGGTAATAAAGTGACCTTTGAGCAAAGAAATTTCATGAGTCTGGATCAATGCTGGATTGATATATAGGCCATGAAGACCGAGATTTAAATAAGTACGTGAAATAGTTTGCTGATTGGTTCGAGAAGTATACACAGCATGTACTGAAAAACGTCCAACTAAGAAACGGTGTTTCTTTAGCATGGCGTTTGGCCTCGTCAAATTTGCCAAACAGGAGGCTTCCATTTTTTCGATTCTCCGCAGCCTCGAACTTTCTGTAGCAGTCATCTCTTGGCAATGCTCTTATTTGCTGGGACTATAGTCTGACTAGTCTACAAGATAGTCTACGATTAAACTGCCTGCCATAATCATAAAGATCTCATGTTGCAGATTTCTATGATAAAGGAAAGCGAATTCAGACAAATTCATTGTTGATTTTAGAAACACCGATGCTCTTGAGTTAAGACTTTACAGACTAAAAAACTTAATATCACATTTATTCTTTGGTATCATAATGATTATAACAATGATATCACGACAGAAAGAAATATATATGGCTGGATGACCCAAGTTACGCTAAAAGCAGAGACTGAAGCACTGATCATGGCCGCTCAGGATCAAGCACTAACAACAAAGGCACACAAGAAGTACATAATGAAGACAACAGCAAATGCAAAATGCAGAAGGTGCCACGAAAAAGATGAAACTGTAGCCCACATTGTGTCAGCATGCAGTCAGTTGGCTCCAACTGAGTATACAAGCAGACATAACAACGTCGCAAGAATAGTGTACCAGAACATATGCCAACACTACAACATCAAAACAGAGAGAGATTACTGGAAACACAACCCACAGAAGGTTACTGAGAATACGAAAGTCAAGATACTCTGGGATTTCGGAATTCGGACGGATAAAAGAATAAACGCGAACCGGCCTGATATCACAATAGTTGACAAAAATAAGAAAGAAGTGAAGCTAATAGATATCTCAATCCCTGAAGATAGAAACATTAAGAAGAAAGAGCAAGAGAAGATTCAAAAGTACCAAGACCTCAAAATCGAAGTTCAAAGACTATGGAAAGCAAGAACAGAAGTTGTACCAGTTGTCATCGGCGCGCTTGGAGCAACAACACAGAAGTTGAAAGACTACCTCCACAGACTACCGGGCAATCATGACATTCGCAAGCTACAGAAAGCAGCGCTTCTCGGAAGTGCACATATCCTCCACACGCACCTAGGCCTCCCAGAGACTTGGTAAGTCTCCGAGACTAGGGCTGTAAAAAGTCACCGACCATAAGTGTCGAGAGTAAAAAAAAAAAAAAAAAAAAATTATAACAATGATTCGTAAAATATAGACCCTATATTAGCATTAAATCAAAATGAAAATCTATGATGGAAAGATCTTCTGTACAGTTTTCCCATAGTTTGTTTCAATATTGTTGTGGTTACGAGTTGGTGTGCTTGTTTTCTGCTGTTGATTTCTGTTGATCTTCTTTGTTATTACTCTTAAATGAATATCAGTGGTATCGACTCCAACTCTCAACCAGAAATGGTAACCGACTAAACTGGATTTCTGTGGCATGCGACCTTTCGATGAACATGACTTTATTTTCCTGATGTCATCCATTGTGCATGTGCTATTTGTCTGACTATGATTCAGGTGCCATATAAATGCATTGTGACCGACGAATAAAGTACGTTTTCGTCCTGCAGCAAGTTGTTTTGACTTCACAAGCTATCACGGCCGTTGAATATGAACCCTTTGAAGTTGATTGACGTCGTGAAGAAGTTCCGAGGGGAACCTGATGAAAATGTGGATTAGTGGACGAAGCGATACGAGACTGCAGTATCCCTAATAGTTGATCCCAAGAACGCACGTGCTGAGATGACAAGAATGATGCCCTTGTTTCTGGATGGGCCGGCTGTCAGCACTTGGGATCAGCTAAGCTCAACTGACAAGGCAGATTTTGATCAGGTAATAAAAGCCTTGAAGCGTGTCTTTGGATTGAGCAAGGCGAGTGCTTGGCAGAAATTGAAGTCACTACATTTGTTTCCTGGTGAACAAATTGATACGGTTGCCGACGAGGCGAAGTCCCTTTTACGAGTTATCACCGGAAAGGCTCCTGAGGAAGAGCTTATTTCTCTGGCTGTTCTCGATTCACTACCAATTGAGATCAAGGAGAAGGTTTACATCCAGCATGGTGAAATGATGAAACTTGATGATGTTCTCTCCTGTGCAAAGGCGTTGTTGGCGACCAGTAATACCTTACCTTCAAGTGTGGCTTTGGTTACAAAGGGAGCACCAAGTCAACAGAAATATCACAATTCAAGATGGAGGGGCACTCGATGTCAAGGCTGCAGACGATTTGGCCATGACAAATCTGAATGTGCAATTGTTTGCTTCAACTGCAATGAGAAGGGCCATCTTCAACGCTTCTGCCCGCATCGTGGATCAACTCAAAGGGAACCGGAACCTGGAATCGTAGCGGCTGGTGTAGAGCTAAACGTTGATTGACAAAGGATGAATGCTTTGATAGACTGTGGAGCTGTGCACACATTCAATGGTAAGAAATTGGCTGGGAGTCGGAGTCGCTATAGGTCAAATTCTCAATTCTAGGTCATAGGTCGTAGGATTATTAGTACTTATATTTCAGTGATATTAAACGATGTTATGAGTATGAATGGGGAACAATTAGGTCCCATTGAGGCACGAGTAATTGATGACAGTGAGTTGCCAATACGCATAGATTTGATTTTGGGTATGAATGTTTTTGCAAGGACTGGTTTAGAGATTATAGCAGCTGAGGGATTACCTGTAAGGTTCCCACAGTGTACTCCTTCGACGGTAGCTTCGGTATCGTCTGTCGCTAAACCTATTAATTTACAGGACACAGATTTTGTAGCGAGGTTTCGTGAGAATAAGTGGGACGGTTAAGTGGCAGTGGACGGGTACGATTTCAGAAAACAGTAGGATACCGCGTAATATCGTTAAAGATTGTGATGAGATAGCATGCAATAACGAAATAGAAGAATGGATTAGGCAGGGAATCTTGATTGAGTATAAACGAGATAAACATGGTGATATCAAAAGGTACTTACCAGTAATCGCAGTTCGCCAGCAAAAAGGTGACGTTCTGAAAGTTCGTCCAGTTCTCGACTATAGAGAGTTAAATACGCTTGTTGAGTCGCATCCGGCTGGAGTTGCACCCACTTGTGCTGACACGCTCAGACAATGGCGTCAACTAGGGTCTTACTGTTCAATAGTCGACCTTAAACGAGCATATTTACAAATCCAGATTGACCAAAGTTTGTGGGTTCATCAGGCAATAAGATGGCGAGGTCGTGACTTCCTTTTGACTAGACTAGGATTTGGGTTAGCGTCTGCCCCTAAAATTATGACTGTAATTGTTAACTACATTTTGAAGACTGATCCCGTCATTCGCGAAGGAACATCTAGCTATATAGATGATATTTATATTTCAGAAACCAAAGTGTCTTCTGAAAAAGTGAGGACTCATTTGAGTAAGTGGGGTCTGGTTTCAAAAGCTCATGAGAAACTCGGTAAGGGAGATGTTAGAGTTTTGGGACTTCTGGTGGGACCATCTATGGTTTGGCGTAGAGATGGTGACCTCCCCATCATAGAGGATGACCCAACCCGTAGACAAGTACATAAGTATATTGGATCATGTCTCGGGCATTTTCCAGTAGCGAATTGGCTACGTGTTGCATGTGCATATGTGCAACGATGTACATCTGCAGATGGTACAGGTTGGGATGAAACCGTTTCCATCAAGGTTATGAATATGATTCGAGAAATAGACCAGAGGTTAAGAGTTTCCGATCCCGTTAAGGGACTGTGGGAGGTTGACCCAGAGGCTCCGATAAGTTTGGACAGATTCTAGTTCCTTAGCTTATGGGGTTGTATTGGAAAGTCGGGGGCAGGTGATTGAGGATGCAGCTTGGCTGCGCCCCGAAAACGATTCAGTACACATCAATCGTAGTGAACTAAACGCAGCCATAAAAGGTCTGAATTTAGCATTAAAGTGGGGCAAAAGAAGTATTACTATAAAGACAGATAATCTTTCAGTCTACAGATGGCTTCAGTCAGTCATCAACAAAACTCAATGTCAAAATTCGCGCTTTGGCTGAAGTGCTGATTAAACGCCGGCTCGATATCATAAAAGAAATTATTTCTGAAGAGAAGTTATTCCTAAGAGTAGAGTGGGTCAGATCGAGTAGTAACAAAGCAGACAATCTGACTAGGGTTCCTCGTTCTTGGACATACAAGAACTCTGAATCCGTTACGTATGAACAAATTAAGCATATTCATGAAATCAGTCACTTTGGCGTTGATCGGACTAATGAGCTTTGTAGAGAAAAATAGAGATAAGACGGTATCGCTATCAGACGTAAAGAATGTAGTGCAGAACTGTGACACATGTGCTAGAGTTGACCCATCGCATCATTTCAGATGGGATAGCCCGATTAACCAAATTCAATGGCACTCTATGGTATTCTATGGCACGCAATGGGAGTGCCATAGCACACCTTAACATTCAATCGAAGTCAATTGGATCCAATTGCACTGGAAGTGGGAAAAGATGAGTGCCATAGAAGCTATCCAAAAGAAGCAAACGCGCAGCGACAGTTTTGACTCCGTAATCTGACTTCGTCCAATGATATTGCAACATTTGAATGCTCAGTATAATTTCAGATGTCTTTGGCATGTGCAACAGTCACTGTTAATCACATCCTTTGGTCGTGTATCAGTGTCTCGTATTTTTGTGAAAATCCGTCGTTTGGTGAATTAATCATCTTATCCGGTTTGTCTCAACCATCACACCAATGGAGTAAGTTCAATTGAAACAAATTTATCATTTGTATAGTCCATCAGTCAAATCATCAAGTCCTCATTGTTCCAGCAATTCATTCACGCACTGTTTTATTGAATTATGCAATTATTTAGATTTTTCGAGGTAGGAAGGAATTAGAACTACTGTATTATAAGATTTATGTAGACAGTCTTATCTATTCCTCGTTCAATTGTCGTATGTGCAAAGTGGACAGTTCAACAATACGTTCAAGTGCTATGCGATGTGTGTTATCATAGCTTAAAAATTATTGTAAATTTGAATATTTTAATTGGATTTAATTATTCAGGATAATAATTAAAAAATCTAGACTTTTCTAAACGAAGACCTACGCATACATTTATGCTATAATTCTTGAAGATACTCTGTAATCACTTAAATGATGCAGCAGTTAGTTGCATCGAAATTATAACAATTTTTCTTATTTTAAGTACCGGGCATATCTTTTGATTCCGCTTGTTTCATAGCTTTCTCACCTGCATAAGCATATTATCGGAAGTTATCTAGGGGTCTAGCAGTTAGTTCAAACAGCTGTGCAAATATAGGGTGTTCAGCTAAGGACGCCGGATTTAATTTAATTGTCATAAACACAATACTAAAGATATCATATAACTTTAACGTCTAGAATATCTGCAACAATATGCCATTTCAATGTTATGTTTTCATCCAATGTTATACGCAAAGTTTTTAAGTAAACAATTTTGATTATGTTTTTAAATTTCAGTTCGGGTTAATCGGGTTCCTTCAACGAGTCTGCTGCGTCTTTTGAGACATCCACGTTTGGTGAAATCCTCAAATCGGTGTTTTAAGCCATGAAGTAAGTTATCAAGTCCTCGGTGTTCTAACAATTTATACACTACTATCTGATTGAATTATAGTCCAATTCTTTTTTGGTCTTTTAGCTATCATTTAGAAAATCGTTCTTTGATTTCACTTTCAAAACCTTAAATAGGTATTCTATCATGTTGACTCCACTGTTTCATAACTGGTTGGAAAGATATTTTATTGTGCGAGCCGATTCTCCAACATATGACGATCTGCAACCTGCACATTCAATGAGACATACAAAACTTTAGCAATCACACTGCAGATTTGTAAGACTGTGTACAGTATTTACAGATAGCTATCATATATACACTCCTGTTGTGACATAGCTAGTAAAATAAGAGATATGGGTTTATTAGGGAAACAGACATTCAATGAGGTGACAAACTACATTTGTGCCATACTCTTCTTATTTCTCTTGATTTCTCTTCATTGCTATTTGGCAATGATAACCACAACTTTTCTCTTTCACTTCTTTCTCACTGGATATACTACCTTGCTTCATAGCATGTCTGATAACTTCCTTTGGAAAATCGCTCTTGCATTACCATTTGGAATTTGCGTTGTATTCATGTCACTATCCTTCAAAGCATCATTTTTTTCACATTTCTTGAAGTTCACCTAAGTTCAAGGATATATAAAAAATTGCATTAGTGTATATATGATAGCTATCTGTAAATACTGTACACAGAAGTCGTCATTAATATTCAATTCGGTTGCTTTAAACTCATATTTCAAATTATACGTTGGAATATTAAAGTCTAAACCAAAAATTGAATGGACTAAGATACACTGCAAAATTTTCTTTATTCTATAGATTGACGATGTTTCCAAAATACACGTGGTAATAACTTTAGATAGTCTAGTAGCAAGGATTCCATTCCATTCCAATACGTTTCCTTTTCTCCCGCTTGTCTGTAACGCCTATCTTGTGTGATTAATTCATTACGATAGGTATATGGGCAGAATGTAACCAATACGTTGTCTGACCCATGTGCATGCAATCTTAGTACAAAATCAGATTTAGAGGGGATAATGGATGATTCACGCAGGCGACTTTGAAGTTCACTTTCTGTAAATAATCTGTGTACCAACTGCATGCATGAGTTCATCACATCTTCATTTCTCCCGTCAGAAAGTTAAAACGTGACAAAAAGGTGTTTTGTCACTGAAATTTGTACAATGTTTGGTCTTAATCAGACTAAGTGCCAAAGCAATTTCTAGATTTTGAAATTCTCTGCAGTGTACGAATTGAGGAGCACCAATTGAACAGCTTTGAGTAATCCTTTTATAGATTAATTGCTCGATAGAATGCCTGTTGATTGAAAGTTTGTATCTTTAGTATGCTTATTTCTCAACTAATGTAAGCGCTCCGACAATTATCATAGTCATAGGCCTATGCGAAAATGCTTAGCTATCAATAACTTCTCACATTTTTTGCATTGCTGTTGATCTTATTTTATCAAGGTCTTTGGTCACGTCTCTATATCCGTCCGTTTCCGTATTCTATTTTTCATCTGATCCATTCTCTGACATAGGCCTGACACAAAAGAATGAAATGTCGCTCTGTATCGTCTTAGAAAGCCGCTGCCTCAGGTGGTGCGAAGACGGATGTCAGAATTTTTTATAGAAATTGCACTTCCAAGCCTCAAGTTGCTCAATGTCTTGAAGATTTTCCCAATTTTAAGATTTCCAAATAGCAAGTTAGTGAAATGACCCCCCAACTTTAGGTAGATTATTATTGTTATCATTATTCCAGTTCAGTCATAACATTTTGCAATAGATAGTGTGCTATAGTCACATTTCTCTGTTACAAAATTGACAGTATTTTAACTTAAACTGTTCGCAATTCGTACATGTATTTATCTCAGATCGACTAATTTCAACAATCTTTTTTCAATAACATGATTAAAGATCAAACATGTCTTTCTTTCATATAAAAGTAACAAATTTTTTTATAAGCACCGGTGATAGAGTTGTCAATGCGGGTGCGTATCAGCAAATCCAATGTGCTAAATCAATGTATTTTTCTGAGAATTTACTTTTACTGAGTATTGGAAATAGTAAAAAAAGTGTTTGTATTTCGATTTATTCTGAAGAGCTAATTTCATTTCATAAAAATCAATCAATCATTTCAAGAGCTAGTTGCAAAAGATAAGGTGATTAGTGTTTAAGGCTTTGACTTTCGACTCAGGTATTGACTGCAGGCTTTAAATTTCAAATCAAGATGTTAATCTTTGTGTTATATTTAGTTTGGCTCGCTTTTGCCATAGCTAATTTTTTTAAATCATATTAGTTGCTTAACATGTTTGGTGCTTGTAGACAGCTATTTGAGAAGTGTTTCAATTTCTTTGTTCTGATGTGAACGAGGCCGCATTATACTGCCAATCTAAGTTTTGAAAAAAATCACATTTTTCTTCATAGAAATGA
The DNA here is from genome assembly GCA_907163375.1 of Prostheceraeus crozeri. Taxonomy (NCBI): domain Eukaryota; kingdom Metazoa; phylum Platyhelminthes; order Polycladida; family Euryleptidae; genus Prostheceraeus; species Prostheceraeus crozeri. Next base: position 43,946 of record CAJQUW010016712.1, on the reverse strand, counting down.
AGAGGGAAAAAACGAAGAGGAGATGATATTTGCAAGCATGGAAATTATGTGTAAGAAAATCAGTTCTGTGTACCTACTTGTTATAAACATAATAATATAAGAACTTACAGTGATTGCGATTAAGTAATGATTCACATCTATGTCAATCAGATATCGATATGAATAACTCCACGTTTAAAAAAATGTTCTACATCAAAATATTCACCTCTGTAAAAAAGATCATCAAAACTGAAGACAAATGGATCCATTTTAGTTCAATAATTAAAACCTGTAGTCAATTGTCGAATCAGTTGTGAAGGGCTTGAACTTTTTTATGCGAGTATGTGCTACGCAATATTTTGATTTGGAGTTGGGGAGAGTTGCGAAGTCACTAGCACATGGCTTGAAGTCTCCCAGGACTTTGGGACCCAAAATTATTTAATTTCATTTAGTTGTTTTCAGACAATTTTGAAAGATTGAAAGATTGAAAGATTTTTGAAAAATTTTGAAAGAATTTCATATTTTCATGCACTTTTCTGGATGGTTCAGATTTTGCGGATTTTCATATTTAATGTCCTGCTCCCGCAGTTTGATGAAAGATGTCTCTCCGCATGAATATCACTAATAAGATCAGGGGCCTGTTTCATAAAATTAGGCAGTCTGATATGTATCAGTGACATTTTCAGCAGTGAAATATCACTGCAGCACTGCTTTAAATTGCGTTTCATAAAAATTAATTTTCCAACTGAAGATTAAGCAGTCTAAATTGATCAGTGATACATATAGCGTTTCATAAAGATTTCGGACTGATGAAAACAGTGATTAAAACAATTGTGGATAATTCTTCGTAAATAAAATAATGCCATACAGCCAATGATTTTTGACAGTTATTGAAATACTAGTTTGAAGTAGGCTAAATCTGAGGCAAATGGTGAAATATTTGAGAATCCTTTTTCTAGCTGTCATTGATGTATGTAAAAGTCAATACCTCAACGTATTTTAATATTAAAATGATTTCATGACATGCCGTACCTCATTACACGAAAGAAATCGAAGCCCTCAAAGCAACCCTTTATAATTTTACTGATACCGGACGTTTCATGATTGTACCAGCAGAAGCAGAAAGCGAAACGTTACACAGACTAATAATTTAATATTTTTTCTTAATTGGTTGAAGAAAATTTGTGTTTCATTTTTCATTATTCAATGCTAGCGATTATAACTAAGTGTTATTAAGCTTTATCAGGGTTGTACTACAGTAGTGCTACATTTGTTTATTACATTCGTGATGCACCGTGCGCAATATTCTGCGTAATAATGTGTTGTAATGCTGTTCTTCTTGAAAATTAAGTAACCTTAATAAGTGTACCACGGCACTCTAGCACGAAAAATTAACACGCACATACGCAAGCATAATCGTAAAAGAAAATAATTCTCTGGAAGTCGTCATTAATATTCAATTCGGTTGCTTTTAAACTCATACTTCAAATTATACGTTAGAATATTAAAGTCTAAGCCAAAAATTGAATGGACTAAGATGCACTGTAAAATTTCCTTTACTCTATAGATTGACGATGTTTCCCAAATACATGTGGTAATAACTTAAGATAGTCTAGTAGCAAGGATTCCATTCCAATACGTTTCCATTAGTCACTCAGCTTTGTAGCCGCTGCACAACTTACCCGTTTGTCTGTAACACCTACCTTTTATGATTCATTCATTACGCTAGGTACATGGGCAGCATGTAACCAATACGTTGTCTGACCCCTATGTGCATGCAATCTTAGTACGTCTTGAAATAGAACAGTGAAACTCATGTTCACATTATGGATTACTTCCTCGAAACTTTGCAGACCTGCCTGTCAAATTCATCAAATATAAGCTAATCATCTCAACATGCAGTCTGACTAAATGGACTTCGGGTTTTAGTCATTGTTCCATTATGCATTTCCTGTTCAAAATCCCGCAGGGCGCACAGATGTGGACGTCACTCGACAAGTGTTCATCATATTTCAAGCGATTATCTTCAGCGATTATCTATTAATTTTCATCCACTGCATAATTTGCACTCTTGCTTTTGCTAATAATCCTTGCAAAGCGCAAAGAGAAATATAAAAACCGCTGATTGTGGCAACTGATTGCGGACCTTTTCTTCTCTCTTGTGCAGGTCTGTTATATCGCGGAAGTTGATAACATTTATCGCTACTTGACAAGTAAATCAGTTAAATAAATTGACTATTGGTTGTTGAAATTTTAGACGGCCGCCCTAAATAAAGGAGTGTAAATTCCGACATTTAGTTGTTCTGATAGATCAAGCAGCGTTTTACATGTGTGATAAGAAAATGACGCTTTGCATCATTTTTTTTAATGATAAATGATAAAAAAGATAAAATATTTTATTTGAAATTCTCTCAGAAGGAAGAAAATAATTACGAGAAAGTATTCATCTTTCGAATATAGTAAAAGTCACACTAGTAATGAGAGAAAGCTCATCGAGCTTCCTTCAGATTTTCATAATCATGAAATGAATCAAATTGAGGAGGGATTTGCACGTGTCACTGAAAGATAAAAATGAAGAAGTTAACATGTAAGATAAGAACAGAGCGCGCCGACGCAGGGGGGATTGGCAGTCAGGAGGCAATTGACATTCATGATAAAACAAAATTGGTATTTATTTACTGTATATTGGTGAGACCGGAATTGAAATTAGCAGCATTGTCGGGAATCGGGATGCAATCTTGTAATAGATGTTAAAAATTTCCTACTGTGAAGGTCATTGCAGGAATACCACATAATGGATAATGATATAAAACACATCAAAGCAGTGAATACTACGAGCTTATCTTAGCTTACAAGTTAGCACATTCGACAGATACTTCTGTCCCACGTTGTGCTTATAATCATCTTTCGGTTTTACATCATCAAATCTTATTAATTGATTAATTGAATAAGTGAAGACATAGATCGTTAAAACGAGAGACTCTACAATTGAGAGTGTGTGTCGATCGCCAGCAAATAACAGGTGCTTACCAATTCATCCACGTTTCGAATCGAAACTAAATTCGAACTTCGCGCGAGAAATCAGCTGCGCCGTGGTTATCGAATTTACCACTAATATTTTGTGTATGACTTTATTTTCTACAATAAAGTGTTTCTGCTGCAAAACATTTGTAATTGGATTTTGTGGTTTAAATAACCTAAAGTGAGCGCTTTAGAGCTGACAATAATGAGACCTCACATTTTGCTATATAAACGCAGTATTTCATTCAATAAATCATCAATTGGAATACCTAGTTGTTTTACTTGATTTAAACAACGGACTACTACAGTGATGCTTCCTATATTTGTCTTTATGCATGTATGTAATTAAGTATGCGTGATCCATTAATGTATTACTGAGATTAGATATGTGCTAGCCATGATTCCCCTTTTTATGTCATTCCCATGCTACAACTCCCATCAAACTGAGGTGACCGACTTTTCAAAGAAACAAAGAAGAGAATATATTCATAAAGATGATGAGTTCCTCTCTAAATAAGCATGTATGGACCAAATGTAATGACAGAAATCTGATATCACCACCACCACAGTATTTTAATTATCTATGAAGCTTGAATCCATGGTCCATAATATTTGAAATTATTTTAATTATGTATTAACACTAAAATTCATATTTGAATTTTAATACAAACATGATAATCACCCCAATAAGCTTAACCTCTTTCTTTCATCTGATGCGGTTTTAGTAGGTGAAAGCATACAGTACACTGTAAACCGTTGACTGACAATTGAGACATTTATCCTTCAAAATCTATTTGTCGGTCATTGTTAGTTCTTGTAGGATGATTGACACTGAACACTTACAATATCTGACAAAAAGCGACAAAACGAATAGCAATGAATTATAGCTTAAATTTTATCATGAATGTAGTTAATTAATTAAATTATGTCAAAATATATCATGGTTTTTGCCACACAATAACACAGATTGCTCAAAAGTCAAGCAATCACTAATCGAAAAAATCAATCAATATTCAACAGTGTTTGTTTAGTTGATTTGCATACAAAGTATCTGTTTCGATGTCGGTGGAGAACCTACAAATTCGTCGGATATCGCAGGATACTGGAGGTGACAATCGTCGGTTGATTTTGTCAGCAATTTTGTATGGTAATTGTCGGTCTACGGTTTACAGTGTAGGAGCATAACTCTTATCAATAATAGCAGTGCTTTTAATTCTAAAATTCTACCAGTACCGCAAGATGCTTACAAAAAGTTAGAAAAGACAATAACTTTACATGCTTGCACCTTGAATAGGCGCATACATGCATGTATGAAAACCAATATAATGTTCCATAAAGTTTCATTTTACTTACTTATTGTCAAAAGCGCGATTCGTCTGCTCTCAGTAGGTGAAGTAGGTGGTAACGTAGTAGAATGAATCAAACTGATTGAAATATGATTCCTGCTAGAATATCGATCAAGCAATGGACATTCACTAGACAAGCATTCACGAAATGAATAAGTAGTAGCTAAAAAATATATATACAAAAAAAATTACTAATAGGAGAAGATGACTTGAATTATTATATATATAAAATTATATATATAAATATTCATCGACAACTTGAATAAAAAGAAAAGACCATTGTTTGATCGATATTCTAGCAGGAATCATGTTTCAATCAGTTTGATTCATTCTGCGTGTCACACCTACTGAGAGCAGACGAAACGCGGTTGTCACAATAAACAAGTAAAATGAAACTTCTGGTGATATTTTTCATCCGCAATTGCTTTTTTATGCTACAATCCTACATGAATAATATAAATCTCCAATACAAGAAGCATAGCAATTTTCAAATATTCTTCAATCGCAATATTTTGGTCGCAATATTTTGCATCATTTTTTATTTAAATGGAGTTTATCTGCCTATATGCAGAACGTCTATGTTCTATCATCAACTTATCATTTATCGCATATTTATCATTTATTTCCTGTTTGTTGCAGATCAACTCCTACTACATTTCCCAATGGAAGAGAAAGAAATATGGAGAATGATTTCTGAGAAACTTTTCATCGAAGCAAGTGTTCAAAAGACTTAAAATAAAGAGAAGATATTAAAAATCATTGGCTGTTTTTTGAATTAATGGCGTTTTGTGAATGATCATGAAATTAGTCAAAAAATAATGATCCCTAGTGTGATTGATTCTCAAACTAATTTCTTTGAAATCTGGGTCGGACTTCCACCGACATGTCAAGGGGATCGAAGGTCAAAAGTGCAAATGCCTCATGCATGTTGTTGTCTTTATATTGACATTATTACAATTGCTAAACTAAACTGATTATTCTTTGCAACCATGATCACATAAAGCGTCAGCATGTCGCGGAAAGGGTTAGACACGCTGTAGCATTAGGAGATGCCATAAACACTGAATTTCCCAAAATTCTATGGGACAGGATTTCCAGAAGATCGATAGGATTGGATTTCCAGAAATTCGATAGGACAGGATTTCCCACAGGTCTATGGGACAAATTAGTCCAAGAGGCAATAGGATCAAAGTTCCCCAAAATTCAATGGGACAAAACTTTCCAACAGTGCCATAGAATAGAGTTCCATAGCAATAGCACTACCCGCTATAGGAAAATTACAATAATTCCGTAGGACGTTTCCTATAGGAGTGCCATAGATTTTGGTTAATCGGGAGTGGTTCGATATCTGATAACGAAATTTGGAACAAAATAGCTATTGATATTACGCATGTCAGCTGTAAACCGCATTTGTCAGTTATAGATACCGCGTCAAAATTTACTATCTGGCGACCACTCAAAAACGAATCAGCAAAAGATATTATTACTCACATTGAGCAAATTTTTGCGGAGTATGGTCCGCCAGAGATAGTAATGAGTGATAACGGAACAGTTTTTCGGAGCAGGGAATTTTTGGGGCTGTTGGAGAGATGGGACGTTTGACAGATACTTACCTCTGCTTACAGGCCGCAAGGAAACTCTGTAGTTGAGCGCATTCATAGGACAATTGAGCGAACTGTAAAACGATCAGGCAAATCCGTTTCTGAGGCTGTATTTTGGGTGAATAACACCAAAGGAAAACATGATTTTTCACCATATGAAATGATTTTCTGTGCGACGTCTAGGAGGCCTGGTGTAAACACGAATCGAGTAGAAATAGAGCGACCTCCGCTAGAAAATTGTAGCCCTAATACTGAAGGAGATACTTACCTTGATGCAGATAGAAATCCCTTCTCCGTCGGAGATAAAGTGTATTTGAAGCCGCCTACCTCTCGTTGTGATGATATTTGGGGTGGACCTCATACAGTAACGAGACTATTATCATCTGTGTCTGTTGAGTTAAATGACGATAATGTTTCGCGTCATGTGTCTCACTTACGTCTTGTACCTTGTAGATCAGAATCAGAAGAGCGAATAAATAATGTTCTAAGTGAAGATGAATCAGGAGGGGAAATAGAGGTGGTGAGACGGAGTAGTCGTGTGACTAAAAGACCTGCCTGGCATTCTGATTACCTTGTGGACTATAGGTGATAGAGGCCTACTGATAGTTTAGTTAGTTTCTCCGGAAACTAGGGGGCGTGTTGTGGTTACGAGTTGGTGTGCTTGTTTTCTGCTGTTGATTTCTGTTGATCTTCTTTGTTATTACTCTTAAATGAATATCAGTGGTATCGACTCCAACTCTCAACCAGAAATGGTAACCGACTAATCTGGATTTCTATGGCATGTGACCGTTCGATGAACATGACTTTATTTTCCTGATGTCATCCATTGTGCATGTGCTATTTGTCTGACTATAATTCAGGTGCCATATAAATGCATTGTGACCGACTAATAAAGTACGTTTTCGTCCTGCAGCAAGTTGTTTTGACTTCACAACTATGCTTTGTGCCAGTTTTCGACCAATCACAGCTCCGCATTATCCACCGGTCTTCAGCAAGATTAACTAGTCATGTCTTGACAAGTGGTTGCTGATCAAGCCGCAGGATTGAAATCATGGTAACTTGTCAAAATCAACTTGTCATAAATCACTTGTTACTGATCATAAACCGAAGAATTACCCCAGATCTGACTATGAACGGTGAGCTTCTTCACGTGACCAACAAACCAACGTTTTTGGGAGTTGTGATCGACCACGCTTCATACACTGCCAACTAAAGACTAATAGTAGCCATTTTTGTACAAAATCTGTGTCCAGCATTGAACTCAAGAGATAAAAGTGAGAAGGCTCTGGATTTCATGTTTTTTTTATATTTCTATGAGTGAATGCATCTAGTTCTCAGTTATATATTTCAATGTCTTCCCAGCTTTTCTGTTCCTTTCGTATCCTGACGCAGGCTGTGAATTCGAAATATTGGATATTGTGCTAACGACAAATTGCAGCTTCTGGAATTTACATCAGTCCTATTAGCTTTGATTACTATGCTGGAAAAAATAATTTTGGTATTTTGCACACTTGATCATTCGGTAACTGTATTTCCTAGGTTATTGAATCTGTCGATTAATACATCTACCACAATAACTTGATTACACAATATATTCAACGTAGCAAAGTGCGTCAAGGTAACAAAGTTAAAAAAAACAAGCTAACGACTAGTTAATTTTCAATAGGAACAAAATATGATTTAAAAGAAAATTTTATATCGTAAAATGTCTAAAAATTTTAGAAAATGCTTACTAGAAGGACAAACAACGCTTCTCCTCTCCTCATGTGTAATGAATTGGCGAGTAAGTTGTTCTGTTCAAAATCACTTATATATTGAAAAGATTCTATTATTCTAATCCCGTGACAAAAGGAAGTCCAGTGCGGTGCAGCGATGAGTCATCATGCTGACTCAGCCCCCCTCTGGAAGGAAGGTGAGGGAGTTCTCCAAGGATGTGTTGGGAGGAATGGGTCCGTGAGGAGGAAACTGGTCCCTACCCCTCCCCCTCTGGAAGGAAGGAAGGAGGAACTGTGAGGCAAGGGGTGGAATGTGGAAAGGATAGAGTGAAAAAAGGCGGGTTTTGGATAATTGGGGATGAGAAAGGTCGGAATTCGCCATGAAGGAGGTCTCGGATGTGAAAACGGAGGCCAGATTCGGAATCTACGTGAAATTTTGGGTTAGGAAGGGTGTTTCCAGCGACATCGGAGAGAAAAAGTTTTGAGGACGTTCCCCCCTCTGGTACGAGACTTCCAACTTTGGTTCTAGAGATCGTAGAAAGTCGTGCAATAGCTCGTTTGAAAGCTAAGAGTGACAAAAATGCAGTGGAAAGCTCAGTTTGGTCCTATTTTCCTGCGTTTAGGGAGGAAAATGGCAGGAAAACGCCAGAGTTGGAAAAAGGCGGGTTTTGGTTGTTTTGGGATGAGAAAGTCCATTTTTCGACATGAAGGAGGCCTCGGATGGGAAAACGGAGTGCAAATGCGGACGTTTTGGTCAATGTTGGGTCTAGGAGCTTGTTTCCAGCTCAATCGGAGAGAAAAAGTTCTGACCTCCCCCCTCTCTGGAACGAGACTTCCAACTTTGGTTCTAGAGATCGTAGAAAGTCGTGTAATAGCTCGTTTGAAAGCTAAGAGTGAGAAAAATTCAGTGGAAGACACGGCTTGTTCATATCTGCCTTCGTTTAGATGTGAGACGTCATTTAAAATTTTGGACATTGTCGAAAAAACGACAGAGTTAGAATTTTTACGAAAATCGCTCTAGCGGGGGAACCAAGCCTCGGACGGGAAAACAGAGACCAGATTTGGAATCAGCGTGCCATTCTGCATCTAGAAGGTGAGTTTCAAGTGAATCGGAGAGAAAAAGTTGAAAATTTTCTTCACACTGAGTCTCCACACGGGATATTTCGCGAAAATGTTAAATTGTGGCCACCTTTGGCGATGAATAGCGGAGGATTGGAAGTGAATGAAGAGCTCGGGTTTCTTTTAGGGGCAAGACCGCACTTTGTTCTCTAGGATCCTATCTTTTCAGATGCGTGGAAGGTTTCGTTTCCAAATGAGAGCATGTTAAAAATCGAGTTTTCGTGCATTTTCCAAGATTTTGGAACTTTTAAAAAAACGATTTTTTCAACTCGGCTCCTGGTCATCGTAGAGAGTCGAGGGATGTCTTAAAAAAAAGGTGAGAGCGAGAAATCGTGACTGTCAAAATTTGAAGTCAATCGGAGCACTAGAACCGGAGATAGACGTGTTTAAAGTTTTTGGATGATTGATATTACGTCATCCGCTGATCGTCACAAACTATATAAGTGGAAACTCTACTTGTGGAAATCAGTTCTCCTCCCGACTGGGTTGGGGTAGGTAAACTCCGTAGCTCTGATGATAGCATCGGACATTCCAAATTTCGGGTTCTGTAAGAAGCCGACTTAGAAAATTTCAATGCTGATATCAGCTAAGGCGTCAGACTTAAAGGTTCGCCAGGAGATGGCCTTCGTCTCCAGGCCATAAAAGACTCCAAAACTTTAAAGGCTTATAACTTTGCTTCTACAAGTCCGTTTAACTTGATTCAAAAAAGGTTCGATCGCAACTGATCAGACCTATAGTGACAGATTACTTATAAAATTTCATAAGTAGTGCTAAAAAGTTGAAAAATTTAAATTCATTATTTTGGAGGTTTTCTGGGGTTTTCGACCCTGCTGAAGTCAATGAAGGCATGGTTAAGTGTGTACGAGCCAGTCTTCTCATGTCCTGTGAATCACGGCTTGCTATCAAGCTGATCAAAGTCTGCCAACCTCCTGTAAATAACTCCACCGATTTTCATGTTTGGCTATCAAGTCATTGACGGTGTAAGTCACGGAGATTTTCGGTGTCATACTTCCTGTTTTTGGGCTTTCTTTCGAGACAGCGGTGAAGTCCGTAGCGATGAGTACTGCACGGGACGTGGGCAATGGTAATCTTTGTGAAACCTCTCTGCGTCATGTTTCCAAGTGGTTGCCTTTCGTCTCAACGTTTTACTCTGACCGCCAGTGCGACATTTAGCTATCTGCCACAGGTTACCTCATAAAATCTCCATTGCACTCCCGATAGTTGCGTTCTGCAACTGAACCATGAGCAAGATGAACCATGCGTTCTGCTTGTCTCTATCACGGAGACGAAATGATGAATGGAAAGAATTGGAAGGGGCATTTATGCGCCACACGCAACCACATGCTCATTTATCTCTTCGCTAGTGAACAAGCTCTTGTGAATGTAGTCAGAAACTTTATCAGGTTGTACAAAACTTTTACTGCAACACAGGTTGATGTATAGTTAGAAAGTTTGTTCATCGAAGTTTTATGAAACAGAAATGTCATAAGAGGTAAGCGCTAGTGTAGTCAAATAGTTTTACCGTGACACATGTTTGAGAAAGTAAAGTTTGATCATCGAAGTTTTATTCGTGAGTGTAGTCAGAAAGTACATCATGGTTTGCAAAAGCAACGTTTAGTGTAGTCAATTAGTTTTACAAGCGTCATGAAATGTAAGCGTTAGTGTAGTCAAATAGTTTTACCGCGACGCACGTTTCTGAAAGTAAAGTTTGATCATCGAAGTTTATTCGTGGGTATCGTCAGAAAGTGTATCATGGCTTGCAAAAGCAAAGTTTAGTGTAGTCAAATAGTTTTACCGCAACACACGTTTGTGAAAGTAAAGTTTGATCATTGAAGTTTTATGACTGACCCAACTCATCACAGCACTAGAAAGTTTTATCAAAAAGGTTTTACTGCACAGTGTAGATTGTCTTGTAACTTACTTTCACAGTGTTAGAAAGTTTATTGGAGACAGTTGCCAAATGTTCCCCTATTAGAAAATTCAAACTACATGACTGTTAGATTGCTGAATACTTCATCAGGTTTACTAAAAGCAGTTTTCTACTGCAGTGAGACTGAGAGTTTAGAATGTTATATGAAAACAGTGTTCACCACAGCGCTAGAAAGTTTTACTGCACTGTGTAGATTGTTTCACAGTGTTAAAAGGTCTTATAGTAAGCGTTGAATGTTTTATAAAACCAGGTAAAGTCTTGTCACAAACGCTGAGTGTGTGAGAGCTACTTCCATGACATTGAATCGCGTGGGTCGTAAAGGTCCATAATCCAAGGGTAGGCTCCTCTACGGTTGGATTTAGGGATTTAGGGTTTTATATCACATGCGTTAACCGTTCGTGTTGAATACGTGAAGCACATGTTCGCTTAAAAGTCTAAACGCAAATGTTGAAATAAGTTTTGTAAGAAGTCTTTGACAGGCTGATGTTAAACTTAGCGAACGTTGAAAATGTTTTATAAAATGTTTCATCAGTCACACTCGTTAGCGTACCAGCTTTACTAAAAGTGTTGCTTGCCTTTATCAAATTGAATGCGTGTGTAGACTTTTTTGTAAATAAAGACAATGTTAAACGTGTTTAGACTCTGCATCGACAGCATACAAGTATACACATAACAACCTCTAACGTTGTAAGTCGAATGCATATGAGTTAGGAAACACTCAAAGCATGTGTGAGATAAAAATCAACCTGCAAGATTAAGTGAAACACAAAAGTGTCACAACTATTTTACGGGAAATAAAGGAGAACTGTTTAGCGAGAACGTTTACACTCATCATAGACAGATGAACAGATAGTCTAACTTCAACTTTCTGACATTCAAATGAAATTCGTAAACATGAATGGTGGTGTAAAAAACTTAGATGCAGTTCAACGACTCGACCATTGAACTAACAAAATAAACAAGTCTGTGTAGACGACCACACAGTAGGAAACAGCAAAGCATGCAATGTCATTGAATGATCAAGACTGAGTGACACGTCAGTGGAATTATTTCATGAGTATGAAACAGCGAACATTACATTAGGACTGTCCATGAGCATTAAAGGCTAGAATCAAAGTTTGCTTTTCATGTGCTTAACAAATGAATACATCGTGTCTCATTTCTAAACGAATCGTGCATCGATAATAGAATCAACATTGAAACCTGCATCAAGTGATTTTCTGAGCGAATGCAGACGATGTGAAAATGACACACGGATTGACATTTAACATTGCCTGCAATATTCAACACGCTGCCATTGAAAAGCAGCTAAAACGTTTATCATAAAACATATCAGTGAAACAGATGTTCCTCTCCTGTGCACACAAAGAATCACGAGTGCACTCTGTCGCCTGTCTGTCGCGGTAGCCCCTCAGCAGATAGAGTAGAACACAAAGATGAATGATAACGCTCTCTCTCTCTGGCATCCGTCTGTCACATTAAACAGAGAACTATCGCATCTGTCCCACGAGCAAGGATGCAAGATTGTATCGTCATCTCAGACCTCCCACCTAGCTGATTCCCACACAGCTCATTGCAATCGCGCCGGAAGGGAGATTCACGCGATAAATGCATCTAAGTTCGTTGAATGGTTGAGGATGACAGTCAATGAAAATATGTCTTCCCTATTTTTCCTCCAACCATAAGTTTAGAGCAATATGATTGCGCGAACCAGACATTTGAAAGGCTGTATCATTCTCATATAAAGCAGAGTCTCTTGCATTCCACTATCATAGTCATGTCCGTGAAGCCGACAGCGTGTGTGATGCCATTTTGCATCATACACCGCGGAGAAGAATTCCACAGTGATATCTATGGTGAGGATATCACTGTGGAATTTGTGAAGTATTATTCATACTTCACCTTGAATGAAAACATGAGGCGTCGAGTACGACAAGAGACCGAGACGGTGGAAAGTGAGGCCGAGACGGTGGCGAGTGAGGCCGAGATGGTGACGAGTGAGGCCGAGAGGGTGACAAGCGAGGCATAGACGGTGGAAAGAGAGGAGATGATGTGGAGTGAGGACTCGGAAAGTGAGGAAGTGGAAGCGGGTGAAGATGTGATTGTGATATCAGATGATGAAGTAAGAGTTTTACACATGCATACGAATGGCTCTCATCTCAACTCGTTCATGTTTTCTTTCAGTGATGGAGTGAGTGATGGGCGTTCTTTAGTTCATAAAATCATCATGCACACATACAGCACACTGTTTCACCACATTTCCTTGTGAATGCATCATGAGTTCTTATAAGAACTTCCTTCTAATGCAGCTAAAGCGGTCCCAAGCTCGCCACATATCTTCGGATATGGAATGCAGAGGGGAAGGATAATGATGATGAAATGGAATGAAGGGAATGCACCCTTGGACCACATGCAGCCACAAACACATTTCTATCTTCATTAAGATGACATTCAATTACTTGAATTCTAATATGACCATTGCATTCTTGATTGATGTATTCAAGTGATTGATGATGTTCCTGACTCCTTGATTGATGACTCCTTGTTCATGACTCCTTGATTGATGTATGCAAGGTGATTGATGCTTGTTCAATAGAAGAGTTGCATGTATCTTAGTGATTGGAATAATAAGTGTGTAAAGAGTTGATTAGGAAAATATATAAAAGTCAACGCATGAAAGTTTCTTGTTATCCAAGCTAGGAATATATGAACATCATTCATCAGTCAGTGTTGTATTTTAAAAGTCGTATGCTGACAGAGACATAAGTTTACTAAATTATACAGCAAAACTCCTCAATCACTAAAACCATAGGAGAGGTATCCCTGTGTTAAGATTTAGGGATTTAGCGTTTTAGAAGTGCAAGTTACATTGATAAATCACGAAGTCCATAGCATAGTCAACCCTATGACAACACTTAGCGTTTTATATGTTCCATGTTAGCAATATCTGTTCATGTAGAATGTGACTCAATGAGTTTAGTCAGATAATGTATCATCAACTTTATTCACTTAGTTATATGATGGAGAAAGTGTGAGATAGAAGTGAAAGTGATCTCATAAAGTTTAGAACACAATATAGTAGTAGCATTGTAGGAATAAGTAAAGTGAAAAGTTATGTCGCATGAAATGAGTGATGCAAGATTAGCTCGCATTGAAATGAATTGGTAGTGTAACAAACAAGCTATGTGGGATTCAGCAAATGTTTGAAGACAAGCGCTGTTAAAAGGTTTTGAGATGATATGAATTTTATCACGTCATGTTCATGGATGTAACAGAATGAATGTCTCTACTGGTTGAGTGTATAAGATAGAACACATATCATAGTTGTTGCATGTAAACTGGAGGTTCATATTCGACGAAAGCAAAGATTGAGATTGCAAAGTTTAATGAATAGGTAGTGCACTAAACTGTTTGAATCAGTGACATAGTTAGAATAAACAACAATACCATTTCGAGATATAATCACACAGCATTAGGACTGTTGGTATATGAACGTAATTCATGTAAAAGTTATATAGAAGTAACTTGTTGATGGAGACAAGGTGTGCGAAAGTAGGAATAGCATGTAATGACTGGAGTATGGGTTGTGCCAACTGTACATGAAAAGCTGTTTCCAAAAGCAACCAAGTGACACGAATATATGAAGAGTTAAGTAAATGCAAGCCTTTCATATTGATCAGTATGTGGTAGAAGAATAACTGATGACATGAATGTGGGAATCAGGACAAGTTTTAAGTCAGCTACTGCTAAAGGTTTTATGATAGTATTTGATATCGAAGATTTAATGTAATGCATCATGTCTACAGATTCAATGTGTAATAGAATAAATGTCGTTGCAGGTTTTGAGTGTATAGGATGGAACACATGAAATAGTTGTTATATGTAAGTGCAAGTTAAAGTATCACAGTTGATTTACACCTGAAAGCTTATGTAAGTAAGACTTGATCATTGATAGACTTCACATTGTATGTTATGTTGAATGAATAGTTGAATTGATATTCATAAATGCAAGGTTGATCTATCGAGAAATAGCGATAAGTTTCGGTGTATATGTCGTAAATGTTTACATAATGCGCATGAAGCAGCATACTTATCAATCTGGTCAGTTGGACTTTGCCATCTAATATTTTTTTCTATATTGTCTTTCTCTCTGTCTGCCTGTGTGTGTGTTTTCTTTGCATCTAGTTGGGTAGGTGTTATGACTTCCTAACTTGGGTTCTTTTTATATTTGAAGGAATGTATTGATAGAGAATGATAGTAGGAAAATATCATGGATAGTATTTTTCTATATTGCAAGAGGTATAGTATCATGGTTAGTAAGGTAGCAGCCAAATGATGTCATTTGCTTCTTCTCATTTAGTATAGTGTTCATTAGTTTAATGTATATATAAGTCGGCATTTTATTCTAACACGCTCATACACGCATACACATACTCACACACATACACACACACGGAATTTGTATGCAAGGAGCTGCTACCTTACTAACCATGATACTATATCTCTTGCAATATACAAAAATACTATCCATGATATTTTCCTGCTATCATGCTCTATCAATACATTCCTTCAAATATAAAAAGAACCCATGTTAGAAAGTCATAACACCTACCCAACCAGATACAAAGAAAACACACACACAGGCAGACAGAGAGAAAGACAATATAAAGAAAAAATATTAGATGGCAAAGTCCAACTGACCAGATTGACAAGTATGCTGCTTCATGCGCATTATGAAAACATTTACGACAAATACACTTGTCGATATATCAACCTTGCCTTTATGAATATCAATTCAACTATTCATTCAACATAACATACAATGTGAAGTCTATCAATGATCAAGTCTCACTTACATAAGCTTTCAGGTGTAAATCAACTGTGATACTTTAACTTGCACTTACATATAACAACTATTTCATGTGTTCTATCCTATAGACTCAAAACCTGCAATGACATTTATTCTATTACACATTGAATCTGTAGACATGATGCATTACATTAAATCTTCGATATCAAATACTATCATAAAACCTTTAGCAGTAGCTGACTTAAAACTTGTCCTGATTCCCACATTCATGTCATCAGTTATTCTTCTACCACATACTGATCAATATGAAAGGCTTGCATTTACTTAACTCTTCATATATTCGTGTCACTTGGTTGCTTTTGAAACAGCTTTTCATGTACAGTTGGCACAACCCATACTCCAATCATTACATGCTATTCCTACTTTCGCACACATAGTGCCTTGTCTCCATCAACAAGTTACTTGTATATAACTTTTACATGAATTACGTTCATAAACCAACAGTCCTAATGCTGTGTGATTATATCTCGAAATGGTACTGTTGTTTATTCTAACTATGTCACTGATTCAAACAGTTTAGTACACTACCTATTCATTACACTTTGCAATCTCAATCTTTGCTTTCGTCGAATATGAACCTCCAGTTTACATGCAACAACTATGATATGTGTTCTATCTTATACACTCAACCAGTAGAGACATTCATTCTGTTACATCCATGAACATGACGTGATAAAATTCATATCATCTCAAAACCTTTTAACAGCGCTTGTCTTCAAACATTTGCTGAATCCCACATAGCTTGTTTGTTACACTACCAATTCATTTCAAAGCGAGCTAATCTTGCATCACTCATTTCATGCGACATAACTTTTCACTTTACTTATTCCTACAATGCTACTACTATATTGTGTTCTAAACTTTATGAGATCACTTTCACTTCTATCTCACACTTTCTCCATCATATAACTAAGTGAATAAAGTTGATGATACATTATCTGACTAAACTCATTGAGTCACATTCTACATGAACAGATATTGCTAACATGGAACATATAAAACGCTAAGTGTTGTCATAGGGTTGACTATGCTATGGACTTCGTGATTTATCAATGTAACTTGCACTTCTAAAACGCTAAATCCCTAAATCTTAACACAGGGATACCTCTCCTATGGTTTTAGTGATTGAGGAGTTTTGCTGTATAATTTAGTAAACTTATGTCTCTGTCAGCATACGACTTTTAAAATACAACACTGACTGATGAATGATGTTCATATATTCCTAGCTTGGATAACAAGAAACTTTCATGCGTTGACTTTTATATATTTTCCTAATCAACTCTTTACACACTTATTATTCCAATCACTAAGATACATGCAACTCTTCTATTGAACATGCATCAATCTTCTTTCAGCTGACCGCATCAAATGTAAAGTGTATAACATGATGAGTATGTAACTATCCCTTATCAACGATATGAAACCTGTCTTTTCACCAGGAAATTAATTAAGTTTTACATTCAAAGTCATTTTATAAAGCAAACATGTGCATCACGTATTCTACACTAAAAGAGATCTTTCATTTTTGTTATATAAAACCCTAAATCCGTAAATCCAACGGTAGGTAACCCTGCCCTTTAGATGATGGACTTTAGCAATTTGTAGGTAAAGTATAAATAAAGTGAGAAGCATTTCAGTGTTTGTAAGATAGGTAAAGTATAAAATATAGTCACAAGCATTTCACTGTTTGCAAAGTTAGAAATAAAGTTGGTGTTTGTAAAGTTTGAAATCATGATAGAATCCTTGCAGTGTTTGTAAAGTTAGAGATAATAGGTTTAACAAGCACGTTAGAGAGTTGACTGTACTGAGATCTAAGGATGCAATGGTAACATTAGAATTCAAGTAATTGAATGTCATCTTAATGAAGATAGAAATGTGTTTGTGGCTGCATGTGGTCCGAGGGTGGCTTCCCTTCATTCCATTTCATCATCATTATCCTTCCCCTCTGCATTCCATATCCGAAGATATGTGGCGAGCTTGGGACCGCTTTAGCTGCATTAGAAGGAAGTTCTTATAAGAACTCATGATGCATTCACGAGGAAATGTGGTGAAACAGTGTGCTGTATGTGTGCATGATGATTTTATGAACTAAAGAACGCCCATCACTCACTCCATCACTGAAAGAAAACATGAACGAGTTGAGATGAGAGCCATTCGTATGCATGTGTAAAACTCTTACTTCATCATCTGATATCACAATGACATCTTCACTCGCTTCCACTTCCTCACTTTCCGAGTCCTCACTCCACATCATCTCCTCTCTTTCCACCGTCTATGCCTCGCTTGTCACCCTCTCGGCCTCACTCGTCACCATCTCGGCCTCACTCGCCACCGTCTCGGCCTCACTTTCCACCGTCTCGGTCTCTTGTCGTACTCGACTCCTCATATCTTCATTCAAGGTGAAGTATGGATAATACTTCACAAATTCCACAGTGATATCCTCACCATAGATATCACTGTGGAATTCTTCTCCGCGGTGTATGATGCAAAATGGCATCACACACGCTTTCGGCTTCCCGGACATAACTATGATAGTAAAATGCAAGAGACTCTGCTTTATATGAGAATGATACAGCCTTTCAAATGTCTGGTTCGCGCAATCATATTGCTCTAAACTTATGGTTGGAGGAAAAATAGGGAAGACATATTTTCATTGACTGTCATCCTCAACCATTCAACGAACTTAGATGCATTTATCGCGTGAATCTCCCTTCCGGCGCGATTGCAATGAGCTGTGTGGGAATCAGCTAGGTGGGAGGTCTGAGATGACGATACAATCTTGCATCCTTGCTCGTGGGACAGATGCGATAGTTCTCTGTTTAATGTGACAGACGGATGCCAGAGAGAGAGAGCGTTATCATTCATCTTTGTGTTCTACTTTATCTGCTGAGGGGCTACCGCGACAGACAGGCGACAGAGTGCACTCGTGATTCTTTGTGTGCACAGGAGAGGAACATCTGTTTCACTGATATGTTTTATGATAAACGTTTTAGCTGCTTTTCAATGGCAGCGTGTTGAATATTGCAAGCAATGGTAAATGTCAATCCGTGTGTCATTTTCACATCGTCTCCATTCGCACAGAAAATCACTTGATGCAGGTTTCAATGTTGATTCTATTATCGATGCACGATTCGTTTAGAAATGAGACACGATGTATTCATTTGTCAAGGACATAAAAAGCAAACTTTGATTCTAGCCTTTAATGCTCATGGACAGTCCTAATGTAATGTTCGCTGTTTCATACTCATGAAATAATTCCACTGACGTGTCACTCAGTCTTGATCATTCAATGACATTGCATGCTTTGCTGTTTCCTACTGTGTGGTCACGGTAGGCCTGAGCAAACTTTTAGTCGAAAAAAATTGCTCAACAAAACTATTTGAAATTATGATTGTACTATCAGTTGCAAATACTTCTACGTAAAAACGAAAAAAATTGTCGGCATAGATATCGAGAAATTAAAGGGAACGTATTTTTTGAATTTTGAATTTTAAAATGTACGCTAAATATTAGAAATGTTGGACATAAGTAATTGCTCAATCATAGTACCTACTGAATTTCAGTCCTTGAACCTTCCAGCCCAATGTTTAATTAAAATATCAACTATCGTCGGCTTACTTTGGATAATAATTGGTTTATAGTCATACTGTGTTTATATTTGGATGCTTCAATAATCCCTTGTACACAGTGCTAACCATTCAGCATTATTTTGAGTTTCTATGACAACATTACAATGTTGAAATTATGACGGTAACCGTATATTATCAAAAACCACAATTCTATATTCAAAAGTCAATGCATCTTTTAAATTTGAACTGGTATCAAAATATCATTGCAATTATTAAATATGTCTGTTGCAGTAATCGCTTACTGCTGTAAGTAGTTGCTGACCATACCTATCATTGACATTAGAAACTGCGTGTCGATCCCAAGTTTTTTTGAAGTCACAATGAACTGACTCAGAGGCTTGCTCTGAGACCTGGCCGAGACCTCTTCCATGTGCCTCGCAATAGTCTTCAACATGGTGGAATATCGCATGCAACTTTGGGGTTATTCGAATGCCTTTTCCGTGGACTGCCAATCTGAAATCTTGTATCTTTTCTTTATAGTCAGGCCGAAGATTATAGCCAAAACATGCATGAACCACACGTTTAAGAGCAACAAAATTATTTATAAAACCATATTCTGAACAATTATAAGATTCGATCATCAACTTATCAATGTTTTCTAGAAGAGTTATGCAGTCATTTCCCGAGAAAGTTCCTCCATGGTAACGCTCCATCCGTACATTACAATCAATCGCCCATTTCTCTGCATTTGGAAAAATGCTTCGAAAATGCTTAAAGATTGTGGTGAATGATCCAATTAGCAAATGGAGCTCAGGAGGAGGTATAAGGTCCAAGATGAGCTTATCATCAGAGATATGCTTGAAAACTGGGGGATGAATGACGTTTCCAAACAATTTGGCCTTTTGTTTTTGAGCACCTGAGCCATGCCATGTCCAAAACAGTTCTCTGAGATTGCCAAACGTTCTGAGATTTCCTTTTTGACCATTTTGCATATCACTTCTCTCCACATCGCACCACGTACAAGGATGATTTGAGCTATGGCCCATAAGTCCACAAAGAATATTAGCAATTTTGAGGTCAGCTGCTACCGTGAACGGAATAGAGAGAGATTCCAAATTTAAATGGATCCACAATGCCAAAATATTCCGATAGTTTTCTGGCACATTAGGAATTATGCCGATGATGATGAGTTTATTCACACTGGTGTCTTTCCACCTGTCCACTGTCAAAATATCCCGGTAACATCGACGTTTACAATTCTCATCATCACTGAATGAATCCTGATCGAGGTTGAGAAGGTTAAGACAAACTTTCAAATAGCCTTGTCCACCGTCGATTCCAATTTTTACGTTCCTGTAAGTTTTATGACGAAGTGACTCAATATTCTGGATCAAAAGATTAACGTCAATGCAGTATACTAACTCTCTTGATTCTATTTCATTATCTGTAATGACAAACCGCCCCGTCGAAACCGTAAAATAATTATCTAGTAAATGATTTTTCATACTTAGTTTCTCTCTCAGACCTGACTCCACACAAGAACGGTCCTGAGCCCCAGCACGAATAAGTGTTGATAAATGGCGTGTTTGATTATTTGACAAATTTAAGTCTCTTTGAATCACAGAAAATGTCTCCAAGGATAGTGGTCTTTTTTTGAGAGGAACTTGAAAAGGAGATAGCTGAATTGGTTCACCGGTCGATGAAGATAAGGAAATGGGACTGCTGCATAGTAAGTTTTCCATCTTACGTTTCTCACGGATGACGGTTGAGCATAACTTTTCTTTTGTTGTAGGGGAACCAGCTTTAGTCAATAAATTGTGAAGGAGTGAAGATTTTGTGCATTGCTGGGAAATACCACGGCTTAATGTTGAGAAACATTTCGCACATACCTTAACTGATGTAGGTGCAGAATTTATCGAAGAAGAAACCAAGTGTGGCCTTCCAGAAGAAACACGTTTAGGCATTGGAATAACATTTGTAGTTGAGCCAGAAGCAATATTTTTTGGTACCGAATATGCAATGAGGCAAACTGAACATGAACAATTTTCATCAAACGTCGATGATCGGGTCGGTAATCCAATCTTAGAATAGTCATACATTTGAATACGACGTATAAAAATTGATCTCCCATATTCACTGACAACGTTTTGACAAGTACTACACAACGATGACGGAAGTCGAATATCTGACCGATCAAATCCAATGGCAAAATATCTCTCTATGATGTTCCACGAAGTGTCGGATATATTTTTCATCACTTTTGTTTTCCCGAAGCATATAATACAAACTTTTTTTCTCAGATCATCGTGAGACAATGGCATTTTTATAGTGAATTATAACAGTCGACTGTTCGATGAGATCAGAAGCTAGTGAATCACAGTTTGTTAAGTGAATTTGTACTTTCACTTGAAGCCGACGACGTATGTATGATAAACAATGGTGACTCATCGTTGACTACCAATCCCGTGACATCGGATGAATAGGAATGTTTCACAGATATTGCCTCATACAAGTTTCAAGGACGCCTCAGATCTACATGCAGATTGCTATGAATCAACATAGTAATCGGTACAAACTTGATGCTGGAATCATGTGTAGTCCACGTATCCGGGAATGTTAGATCAAGAGCGAGAATAACTTCTTCGGATACAAATTGTATTGGTTTCACACAACGTTTCGCTTAGGCAAGCTTGTTCACGTGTGAATATTGGACACAGAGATTCGCAAAGTTATAGCAATGAGGCATGTTTACAACAAAAGGTCAAGGTCAAAACTAGGGAAATTAATACATCACGTACGATAGGCCTAAGCTACATAATACTCACAAAGTAGGAAAGTAAGATAGTCATAAGATAAAATACAGGAAAAGAAGTAGATATTCACAAATAAAATCAAGAACTGTACATTAGATTACGTCCCACACAATGGTTCATCAGAAGAGAAGGATCGACCTTGGAAATGTACTTAGATTCCAAATAACATCTCCTAGTGACACTTCTCAGATTATCATGAAGAATCCTCCATATAACTGAACTCGTAGAAATGTCAGTGTTGTGTGTATCACGAAAATGTAATTTCACTGCTGAAAAAATATCCTTAAAAATGTGCTCACGGAGTCTGGTCTGTACTGACCGACCGGAGGATTCTTCATGATAATCTGAGAAGTGTCACTAGGAGATGTTATTTGGAGTCTAAGTACATTTCCAAGGTCGATCCTTCTCTTCTGATGAACCATTGTGTGGGACGTAATCTAATGTACAGTTCTTGATTTTATTTGTGAATATCTACTTCTTTTCCTGTATTTTATCTTATGACTATCTTACTTTCCTACTTTGTGAGTATTATGTAGCTTAGGCCTATCGTACGTGATGTATTAATTTCCCTAGTTTTGACCTTGACCTTTTGTTGTAAACATGCCTCATTGCTATAACTTTGCGAATCTCTGTGTCCAATATTCACACGTGAACAAGCTTGCCTAAGCGAAACGTTGTGTGAAACCAATACAATTTGTATCCGAAGAAGTTATTCTCGCTCTTGATCAAACTTGATGCTGTCCCAATACAGTAAAATGGATGTATAACAATGTAGTAAAATAATGCTGAATGGTTAGCACTGTGTACAAGGGATTATTGAAGCATCTAAATATAAACACAGTATGACTATAAACCAATTATTATCCAAAGTAAGCCGACGATAGTTGATATTTTAATTAAACATTGGGCTGGAAGGTTCAAGGACTGAAATTCAGTAGGTACTATGATTGAGCAATTACTTATGTCCAACATTTCTAATATTTAGCGTACGTTTTAAAATTCAAAATTCAAAAAATACGTTCCCTTTAATTTCTCGATATCTATGCCGACAATTTTTTTCGTTTTTACGTAGAAGTATTTGCAACTGATAGTACAATCAAAATTTGCAAATAGTTTTGTTGAGCAATTTTTTTCGACTAAAAGTTTGCTCAGGCCTACCGTGTGGTCCTCTACACAGACTTGTTCATTTTGTTAGTTCAATGGTCGAGTCGTTGAACTGCATCTAAGACTTATGCGTTTCTACAGGTTTTTATATCAACTTTAAACGCGACTGCAATCTATGAAAGTCTTACCAACATAAAGTATTTGTCATAAAGTTTTTTACACCACCATTCATGTTTACGAATTTCATTTGAATGTCAGAAAGTTGAAGTTAGACTATCTGTTCATCTGTCTATGATGAGTGTAAACGTTCTCGCTAAACAGTTCTCCTTTATTTCCCGTAAAATGGTTGTGACACTTTTGTGTTTCACTTAATCTTGCAGGTTGATTTTTATCTCACACATGCTTTGAGTGTTTCCTAACTCATATGCATTCGACTTACAACGTTAGAGGTTGTTATGTGTATACTTGTATGCTGTCGATGCAGAGTGTAAACACGTTTAACATTGTCTTTATTTACAAAAAAGTCTACACACGCATTCAATTTGATAAAGGCAAGCAACACATTTAGTAAAGCTGGTACGCTAACGAGTGTGACTGATGAAACATTTTATAAAACATTTTCAACGTTCGCTAAGTTTAACATCAGCCTGTCAAAGACTTCTTACAAAACTTATTTCAACATTTGCGTTTAGACTTTTAAGCGAACATGTGCTTCACGTATTCAACACGAACGGTTAACGCATGTGATATAAAACCCTAAATCCCTAAATCCAACCGTAGAGGAGCCTACCCTTGGATTATGGACCTTTACGACCCACGCGATTCAATGTCATGGAAGTAGCTCTCACACACTCAGCGTTTGTGACAAGACTTTACCTGGTTTTATAAAACATTCAACGCTTACTATAAGACCTTTTAACACTGTGAAACAATCTACACAGTGCAGTAAAACTTTCTAGCGCTGTAGTGAACACTGTTTTCATATAACATTCTAAACTCTCAGTCTCACTGCAGTAGAAAACTGTTTTAGTAAACCTGATGAAGTATTCAGCAATCTAACAGTCATGTAGTTTGAATTTTCTAATAGGGGAACATTTGGCAACTGTCTCCAATAAACTTTCTAACACTGTGAAAGTAAGTTACAAGACAATCTACAGTCTGTTTCAATTTACTTCTCACACGCAATATTTTTGTTGCTAAAACGAATTATAGTATAAAAGCTATTTCCAGGTCATCTAGCGGAACTCAAGCGTATATGAATAAGATAAATTGTGCAAAGTCAAGCCTTGTGGTAAAGTGGCGAGCCGTGCGTGAAGATATTGGCCCTCACAGAGCACTTTTTTTCCAAGTGAGACTTAATGCGAGATTCCAAGATGGTACGTGAAAATGTTGATTCATAATGTGCTAACATGCGCTGTTCTCGAACACTGTCTCGACTTGTTATCTTGTCTGCAATCTGGCTCACGTGATTGTTTACGGTTATCGTACTCCAAGCTGATTGGTCAATTTTGATTTGATGTCTCTTCAGTGGGGAGATTTCAGAAAAATCTCATAACACTGGTGATTGTGGTGATTCAGACAGGCTGTAACTTGATCGTAGCAATGCCGCAAGGAAAGGACCTCTCAAACAGCAAAGCTGCTGAAATAACGACCTTGTTCAAGAATGCGAACTATTCACACCGAGAAATAGCTCGTAGAACAGGAATTAGCAGTTTCACAGTGTCGAGAATTGCTAGGATGAAGACCAACGGACATTATGTAGGCCATCGAAAAGGAAGGTGTGGTAAGAAAAAAACCACTAGTAGTGCAGATGTCCGCTTCTTAGTTCGTGAAGTAAAGGAAGACTATGGTGTTGCAACTGCCAAGCTTCGAAAGCGGTTACAAGATGCACGGATCAACGTCAGTCGAACAACTGTGTGGCGGGGGTTGAAGGAAATGAAATGCGAATCCAAGAAGCCCAGAAAGGTCCCTCTACTTACCAAAGCAATGAAACAAAAGAGACTTCAGTTTGCTCTTGACCACGCTGGTTGGACTTCTGAGGATTGGAGAAGGGTAGGTGAATGTTTTTTTTTACAGGTGGCCTTTAGCGATGAATCGTCTTTTGAGTGTTCGTCAGTCCGTCCTAGGAGAGTCTAGACAGCTTGCTCATCGAAGAGTCCCTTAGAACCACGTTTGAAACATCCAGCCAAAGTTGTGGGGTATTATGAGTGCTGAAGAAGCCGGACGACTTCACGTATGCGAGGTGAGCATGAATCAACATTCATATCTGCACGTCTTGGAGTCTCGTGTGAGACCTCAAATGGAGCAATGGAATTCTGCTGGGATTACCATCTTTATCCACGACTCGGCACTGTGCCACAAGGCTAGACTGTGCACAAATTATCTTAATCAAATCAATCTGGATGCTTTGAAATGGCCTGGAAATTCGCCAGACATCAATCCTCTGGAGACACTTTGGGGGATACTGAAACAGAGACTTTGTGAATATGATTTGCCTACTGAACAGACATTAATTGCAAAAATTGTACAGTTGTGGCATAATGATGTCTCCCTTACCGAAACATGTGAAAAGTTAGTAGATTCCATGCAAAAAAGAATTCAAGCAGTGAACGAAGTACGAGAAGGACCCACCCGGTTTTAGCTTGAAATCTGTTCTGCCTTCGAGTCTATTTTTTCATTTACAGCAATTTGTAGCATTTAATTTTAATAAATGAGTTACATCAGTTCTTTTTTTTACTTGTCTGTTGACATAAAACACTATAATAGCGCCTCAAACTTCCAGGAATAGTTTAGATACTATGACTTGCATGAATCTGCAAAAATATGAGGTGTGAGAAGTAAACTGAAACAGACTGTACACTGTGCAGTAAAACCTTTTTGATAAAACTTTCTAGTGCTGTGATGAGTTGGGTCAGTCATAAAACTTCAATGATCAAACTTTACTTTCACAAACGTGTGTCACGGTAAAACTATTTGACTACACTAGCGCTTACCTTTTATGACATTTGTGTTTCATAAAACTTCGATGATCAACTTTATAACTATACATCAACCTGTGTTGCAGTAAAACTTTTGGACAACCTGATAAAGTTTCTGACTACAATCACAAGGGCTTGTTCACTAGCGAAAGGATAAATGAGCATGTGGTTGCGTGTGGCGCATAAATGCCCCTTCCAATTCTTTCCATTCATCATTTCGTCTCCGTGATAGAGACAAGCAGAACGCATGGTTCATCTTGCTCATGGTTCAGTTGCAGAACGCAACTATCGGGAGTGCAATGGAGATTTTATGAGGTAACCTGTGGCAGATAGCTAAATGTCGCACTGGCGGTCAGAGTAAAACGTTGAGACGAAAGGCAACCACTTGGAAACATGACGCAGAGAGGTTTCACAAGGATTACCATTGCCCACGTCCCGTGCAGTACTCATCGCTACGGACTTCACCGCTGTCTCGAAAGAAAGCCCACCAACAGGAAGTATGACACCGAAAATCTCCGTGACTTACACCGTCAATGACTTGATAGCCAAACATGAAAATCGGTGGAGTTATTTACAGGAGGTTGGCAGACTTTGATCAGCTTGATAGCAAGCCGTGATTCACAGGACATGAGAAGACTGGCTCGTACACACTTAACCATGCCTTCATTGACTTCAGCAGGGTCGAAAACCCCAGAAAACCTCCAAAATAATGAATTTAAATTTTTCAACTTTTTAGCACTACTTATGAAATTTTATAAGTAATCTGTCACTATAGGTCTGATCAGTTGCGATCGAACCTTTTTTGAATCAAGTCAAACGGACTTGTAGAAGCAAAGTTACAAGCCTTTAAAGTTTTGGAGTCTTTTATGGCCTGGAGACGAAGGCCATCTCCTGGCGAACCTTTAAGTCTGACGCCTTAGCTGATATCAGCATTGAAATTTTCTAAGTCGGTTTCTTACAGAACCCGAAATTTGGAATGTCCGATGCTATCATCAGAGCTCCGGAGTTTACCTACCCCAACCCAGTCGGGAAGAGAACTGATTTCCACAAGTAGAGTTTCCACTTATATATATGTAGTTTGTGACGATCAGCTGATTCCAAGTTCCAAAATCTTGGAAAATGCACGAAAACTCGATTTTCAACATGCTCTCATTTGGAAACGAAACCTTCCACGCATCTGAAAAGATAGGATCCTAGAGAACAAAGTGCGGTCTTGCCCCTAAAAGAAACCCGAGCTCTTCATTCACTTCCAATCCTCCGCTATTCATCGCCAAAGGTGGCCACAATTTAACATTTTCACGAAAAATCCCGTGTGGAGACTCAGTGTGAAGAAAATTTTCAACTTTTTCTCTCCGATTCACTTGAAACTCACCTTCTAGATGCAGAATGGCACGCTGATTCCAAATCTGGTCTCTGTTTTCCCGTCCGAGGCTTGGTTCACCCGCTAGAGCGATTTTTGTAAAAATTCTGACTCCGTGGTTTTTTCGACAATGTCCAAAATTTTAAATGGCGTCTCACATCCAAGCGGAGGCAGCTATGAACAAGCCGTGTCTTCCACTGAATTTGTCTCACTCTTAGCTTTCAAACGAGCTATTGCACGACTTTCTACGATCTCTAGAACCAAAGTTGGAAGTCTCGTTCCAAAGGGGGGGGTGGTCAGAGCTTTCTCTCCCCGATTGAGCTGGAAACAAATTCCTGGACCCAACAGTGGCCAAAACGTCCGCATTTGCACTCCGTTTCCCATCCGAGGCCTCCTTCATGTCGAAAAATGGACTTTCTCATCCCAAAACAACCAAAACCCGCCTTTTTCCAACTCTGGCGTTTTCCTGCCATTTTCCTCCCTAAATCCAGGAAAATAGGACCAAACTGAGCTTTCCACTGCATTTTTGTCACTCTTAGCTTTCAAATGAGCTATTGCACGACTTTCTACGATCTCTAGAACCAAAGTTGGAAGTCTCGTACCAGAGGGGGGGGGGAACGTCATCAAAACTTTTTCTCTCCGATGTCGCTGGAAACACCCTTCCTAACCCAAAATTTCACGTAGATTCCGAATCTGGCCTCCGTTTTCACATCCGAGACCTCCTTCATGGCGAATTCCGACCTTTCTCATCCCCAATTATCCAAAACCCGCCTTTTTTCACTCTATCCTTTCCACATTCCACCCCTTGCCTCACAGTTCCTCCTTCCTTCCTTCCAGAGGGGGAGGGGTAGGGACCAGTTTCCTCCTCTCGGACCCATTCCTCCCAACACATCCTTGGCGAACTCCCTCACCTTCCTTCTAGAGGGTTTAGTTAGAGAAATTAAATTACTGAAACATGCACCAGTCTTGAGGCAAGTCAACGTACTGAAAGATATTTCATCAAAATGATGCTTCTATAAGCAACTAAAGAACCTTAGGGACCTTGAATCTTTACGAGCCCACTGACAATTTGCCGCACTAAGAAGACTCTCGCGATTCCTCAGAAAGTCTTGCCATTATTACAAGATGACGAGATGAAAAGTAAGATGCATTCAGACATATTTTTCACTTTGTAGCTCCTAATTTATGTATTTTCAGCATCTATAAGTATCTTCAGCTCCTCTTAGTAATTTCAAGTTTCTTTATTAATAATATTTCTTTTAAGATTAATAATTATTTATATTTACCTTATTTCCTTGCTTCCTTTTCAGGGCGTGGTCTTAAATGTGGTGTCATCTTGGGAAAGAGGAACCATAGAGTTTACACCCGGATGTCAATCCATTCGGGCATCCCTGTTTTATCAACAGCTAATAATATTTTTAATCAACGTAGTTTAATATACGATCAAATTGAAAAACATTACTTTCCACACTATAAAGTTGACGAGGAGGCGAAAGATTCATTGAAATATTGTACAGAGTTGTTGATATCAAATTTATTGGTTCCAATAAAAGTAGCAGGGGACGGCAACTGCCTCTACAACGCAGTGTCAGTCCTTTTTTGTGCAACTGAACAAATGAACACCAGGTTAAGGTGCTTGACTTACGATGAACTGGTCAAGAATAAAGTAAGGTACGATAATTTGACGATAGGCCGCCTTCTCTGTGGAATGAGTGGTCAGACTTATAAAGAAGCTCTTTTATGTTGTGTTGATAGGACTTGGAGCAGTGCGTGGCATGTGCAAGCTCTGGCTAACGTAATCAAATTGAGTATTCGCTTGCACTGCCCAAACCCCGGTAATAATGATGAACAATTACGAAAACATAATATATTATTTAAACCAAGATCCAAAAAAAATGAAAAAGAACTTCACTTATTGTTCTATCAAACGGGGTTGGAAAAAATATCGCCATTTAAATCATATCGCCCTTATCACTTTGTGCCACTCATTTACAATGGAGGAACGTTGAGTGATCTTCTCATACCATGCTGTGATACCTCCACTACTGCACAGCAGGTCAGCTAATAGGATGAAGCAACGAACACCAAGATTTCTGGCAATACAGAACCGCTCTCAAGTGACTACTTCAGATAATGTTTGAAATGTTTGAATATTGTTGAATAAATGTTGAAGAATGTTATATAATGTATAATGTATAATGTGTAATGTATAATGTATGTTATATAATGTATAATGTATGTTATATAATGCATAAATATAAATCTATAAATGTATAAGTAAATAAATGTTGAAGAATGCATTCGTGAAAGGCTCTGGTTTCTTCATTAAAGCATCTATTTCTATGGTACAACTAGTTTTGTTATTACTGAAACAACTGATGTTAAGAAGTGGGATACTTCTGCGTGGTCTTCTAACCCGTTCTATGAAGACTTCTTCTTGTCCGTTCTACTGGCCCTTCAAAGCGCTGTTTCCGGTGCTATCTTCGAGCCCAACCAGATTAATTACATACGACGACTGATCACCTTAGCCGGCATTGTCATGAACACGCACTATCGGTCTTAACGATTGGCAGCCACATCAGACACACTCTTATTTTCCGACCAAACCATATGGTTCTTCTAAACTCTCCTTCAGTACGGCTAGTTGATCGCAAAGACTAAAAACCGTAAGGATTTTATTAAAGAGCTGTAAGGTGTGTAGGTTCATAAGTTGTAAGTCACGAGGACCTGTATAGATTAGCACTGACTAAAGATAAGGTCTGCTAATTTCTTAGCGGTTGTTCTACGCGCTTTTCAATAAGCAGTTAAAGACGAAACGGGTATAAATAACCCGTGTTCATGTTAATACATTTTGCGTCTTCTTATCGGTCCGTTTTGAGTGTTTTATCAGTAAATGGATCAACATGTTTGAAGATTGCCTAAAATAAAGATTTACATGTAGAGTATCGGTAATAATGTCCAATAATTATCAAATATGTATAAATAGGTCTACAGGTAAATGTAGGCTATTGATCAATTACAGTGCCTCCTTCTTTTTAGATTATCGCAGTCTAGTATATTCTAAAGTAGTTATAGATCATTGGTATTATTGATATTTAAGTCTGTTGAACATGTAATAACCCCGCCATGTACCGGTAGTCTATACATGTACATGCATCTATGACATTTCTGGAATCATGAATGAAATTGTGAATAAAACGCATAATTCCTGTAAAGACGTTACAAGTAGTTACAATTTTCAAGAGATGATAGTTAGAAAAGCTACATGCATTCCTTGCACAGGTCTGATCGATGACTATTGCAACGAGGCTTTTCATATTTTGCACAACGAACGAATGAATGTCCATCAATCAATGCGTGAAGAACAAAAAGCACATCGAATACTCTATTCCAAACGACGCCCCTCTACATGTTCAGATTGAGAAACCGCATAGTCCGCGAGTTTCATGGCAAGTTTTGTAGCTTCGCTGATTTCATCCTGTTATACTCGAGAACACACTAGGTGACATGCCACGCATGATTCACGCGTAATTAAGGAACACCCCAAACATCCGTGGTTAAGGACATTCTATTCTTCTACCCGCGTACATACGCGCTGCACTAAGAGTCAGAAATCACTTGATCTGATGCTGTTCAAACATGGGAAATGTTCATGAATACGCGCGGGCGAGCGCTTATAGTTTGCGCGTCGTCTACGGTTGTCTGCGCTGCCGCTTGAACCACGGATGAACCGCTAAGCATGTTCTTTCTTCCCTGAACATGAAATTGAGGTCCTATCACATTGTTTAGCCTCTGATACATGCAGACACATATGAGACGCAAAGTCTGTATAACAGGAATGCCAACTATACAGATATAACAGATATTGCAGCAATGTCCCGCATAGCCACGGATGTTTGGGGTCATGTGTAATTACGCGTGGGCATAAATTTTATCCCGAACTTTCCAGGCTTAGAGCTAATATAAAACTGAATCGGACTCTCCCGTGGAACTCGAGAAGTTGCTCGTCTACTGTCAAGTAGGGACTGGGAATGAAGAAGCGAGACAGATCAGTGTTGAATTCTAGAAATACATCCAGTACCGGTGCAAGTTTGTCACAACAATCGCGATGTAATGGGTCATCAAATCGCTGCACTGATTTTATTTGCAAGAATCTTTCGCGTGTCATGCCTGCTCTACAAATAGGAAAGCCATCACGTACACCAAAAGTTCCGTCACATCGCAATATCTCGGAGGAAGCTCCAAGTAAAAGAAGAAATCATACGAAGGCTTCAAGTTCTGTCAAATCGATGGGAGTAGATAGAATTTTCCCACTTGAAGCAGATTTAGTCCAAAGTGGGTCATGTTTTGAGGCATGACGTGCATAATTATTCATGTTTTCCAGGAATAAGTTACTTCGTAGTCATTTTGTTCATATTGCATAGTTAATTATATGCAACATTCGAGCTTCATGGATTTTGAAGTGTTCGAAATTATTTTTTGAAATCGGGTTGATATGGACATGTATGATACATGCTTCTCATTTTCATCAAACAGCTATCTATTGCAATTTGCTAATGCAAATTTGAACCAGATTTGATGACAGTGAACGTGCTGTAAATAACAACTATGGTCATATAGAATTATTCTTCCTGAACAAATTAATCCCGGGATTGAGTTAAACAGAATAATAATGTAAATATATACTGCAGTCTGGTGAGCAATTTGCCTCTTAAAGATCTCAATCCCGAGGATTAGTTCGATTCCTTATCCCGGTATTGTGTAGGCCTACTTCACCATCAATGCTCATCTTCAAATTGGTCATGCTCTAATATATTGTTTGCTTTTGGAAATAAAAAGCCCAATTTTAAGTCTCTACCTAATTCAAAAGTCTCATTAATGGATTATTGAAAACATAACGTTGACGATTATATTGAAATGTGAAGAGCCTATAACCATCGTGTGTGGATTTCTGGTAGCTTCACCTTCGCCAATCTGTCTTTCTTCAGACAGAATACAGCTATATTGTTAATTTCTCAATGCCGGGATTTTGAACCTCCAATCCCGGGATTTCGGGATTGGCATGAAGTCACTATTGCTTTGGAATCATCATGAAAAAGTGACAGGTCAGTTTATGAACTTTTACAATATGAAGTGAGCACAAATGACGCGACGGCTTATCATTTCATTAAAACAAAATTCTTGTTAAGCAGCCCTACAGAACGTTGTTGAATGATGTCGACATCAATTTATCTCAAAATGGACCTAGCACACGCAGAGTTGCCAACTCTCACGCATTGGGCGTGAGTCTCACGCATTCAGGCCTCTTCTCACGCTCTCACGCTGGAGGCAAAATTTCTCACGCCTGTTGGATTTATCTTACGCATTCGCATTTTTGATGTAATTCTTACCACATTTCCTGACAGAACTGCACTTTCGCGTAAAATCTATGCAGTTAAGCGAAATAACATGCTAACAGGCCTAGATATCTACTTCTTTGAGATGCAGAAAAATGCGAATACTCGTGTTAGACGTCTCAAGTATATTTATCTAATACAATAATATCACGCATTCCACTCAGCAAATATTGGCAACACTGCACACGTGTATGTCTAACACATGAGCATAATCATTAAATTATCCAATTTGTGAGACACATTTCTTGCCTGTCTATTGCAAGTGGTCATCATAGAAAACACCGATCGGCGGGCTTCAACGCCGTCAGCGTCAATTAGGGAGAGCAGTACATCCACAGAATTAATCTGTGGTCGACTGACGTCATCCCTCGAGTAAGCTGATAGACGGTAGCGAAGAATTGCTGTGTTGCCAATTCAAGTCAGGAAAGTCTGTATGCGTCGTGCGGGGGTAAGTTTCGTGCGTGCGTTTCAGATACAGTGGAGACCAGACTTGTGCTGGCTTCACTCGTTCGAGCAAGCAGATGGAAGTTCTTATCTTTATTAGTTGATGACGTCAGCCTTCTGCTCGGTATGGAAGCAGAGATACAGTCCGTTTCATAAAAAGTGGATCATCCTAAAATTTGACTAAATAAAACATAAGTATGATACAGAAAGCATTTTTCATGTTATTTCATGTCCCTAATATATTTAAATGTCCTTATATCATCTGATAAGCTATGATACAGTAACGGTTCTTAAGAAGCTAATATTTTGTGGCCCTACCCTTATTGTCAATGATATTACCAATTCGTCTCGGCATTGATTCGATGATATCGTTGATTTTTGACTGATCTAACTTTCTCCACTCTCTTTTTAACAGTGACGTAAGTTGTGATACTCCATCTGTAGGTAGCAGTGAACGACGAACGTTACGTTTTAGAATACTCCATACATTTTCTATGGGATTCAGATCAGGAGAACGAGCTAGCCAAGATAATGTCCTAAGCCCTAATTGAGACTTGCATAAGTTGACTCTACTACTCCTGTGACACGTAGCATTATCATCCATAAATAACCAAGTCGATGGATCACCAATTTCATCTGTCATTTGTCCAATGTTCATTCCTAAAACATTCACATAGCGTTCAGAATTCATGGTTCCTTGCTGTATGTGAAGTTCAGAGCGGCCATTGGTCCAAATGCCAGCCCAAATCAATAGAGTCGCACCACCTTGTACCCGGGGACGATGTAAATGTCTCGGAATTTCCTGATCAGATTTTATCCATAATCTCAATCGACCATCACTATCCTTCAGACGGACTGATGCCTAATCAGACCAGACAACCCGATCCCATTGATTTCGCCAGTGACAATGACTCATTGCCCATCTGAGACGTCTTTTTGTATGCTGATCTGATAATTCGATCTGAGAGGGCCTCTTACAGCTCTTGAA
Source organism: Prostheceraeus crozeri (assembly GCA_907163375.1). Lineage (NCBI taxonomy): Eukaryota > Metazoa > Platyhelminthes > Polycladida > Euryleptidae > Prostheceraeus > Prostheceraeus crozeri. The sequence continues at coordinate 9,713 of CAJQUW010016712.1, read as the reverse complement.
ATTCGACTCAATAAGTCTTCTACGAATAGTGGACTTAGAAATAGACTTTTACAAATCTCAAAATTAGGCGGTCTCTACGTTTGGATGTTTTGCGTGGACGGCCAGAGCCTTCTTTACTACAGAGTCGAAAATCATCATTATGACATCGATGCACATTTGTGTAATGGACATTTAGTCGCTTGCTTGTAGCTCGCAAAGTTCTAGCAAGGCTGACACTTTGCCTTTTGTGAATGCGATCTCGTTATTGTTCATTTGTGCTTTGTATCGTTTTCAACCGGTAAGAGACTGATTTGATTTGTAGCTGAAAGCAATCAGGAGTGCCGCCAACACCACCGCAACGAAGTCAGGAAGCTATGGAACATGAAGTCCAGTTAATCACATGTAGCAGTTACATTATTGTTGATGAATAATGGTGCTATACTGGCTCTGATTGACCGATTTTCTTTATTTTTGTTTTGCTTGATAGCTTTTGGCTTGTAGAACAACATATTACATAACAAAGGAAACAAATGTAATTTTATAAGAGTGAGGTATGATTTTGTGTAACATTGCTAAATGAAGATCAAATTATCTACTACTTTTTTATCTATAACAGGAAAACAAGTCAATATTCATGCTTGAAATTTCCAACAATGATATTAGTAAGCACAACTGACATATCTTCCTAATTTCAGAAAAATTCGTTCAAGTTTGGCGGAGTTAGACAAAGTTGAAGTTAAGGCGATGTTTAAGCGTGATCCATTTTTTATGAAACAATCTGTAGTAAGGGAAAGACAGTTAACTGTCTCCACAGATCTAGAACTGTGACTGTCTCGGACTGCAATATTAAGGAAGTGAAACGTGGAAAGAGATGACACGCACCCACAAATGGTGCGACATGCAAACGCTGATGAAGTGATGAGGTAATTGCAAATTAACTAAACTTTAACTCGAGTTTGAAAGTCACACAGTTATCTGATCATGATAAGACTAATACAAACCGTTTCAAAAGTAATTGCGCAAAAAAAGCTAGGCCATTTTCAAATGAAATTTTCGTGTTGAAGTCCAGGGTCAATTTTGATAAACGGCATATCACATGAAACCTTATGTTCCATAGATTGTTTTGACATATATTTCGTTTTCATGTGTGGTCAGTAGGCCTTACGAAAAAAAATTGAGCGTTTTCTTTGATGCAGGATTTCAACATGAAGACGACAAAATTTTTTTATGAAAGTTGGCAGACAGCATGAACTATCAGTCAGCTTCATCATAATACACGGTTTTTAGGATTGGCTGTATGTGCAAAAAGATAAAATACTAATAAGTTTTATCAAAAAATGTTGCTAATAAAATCTCACAAGATTTTCTCATTGATGAAGATGTTCAATTTCAATAACCTTCTTACCAGGTGAAAGGTTTTGTCAAGTACTTTAATTTGGCAAAGCGTTTAGGTTGCGTCTGGTCAGAAGACTTCAAAGTATGAATGTTTGGTCAATTCGTTCACCGACACCTACAGACAAAACTATACAATACAGAAAATTGAGATTATCACCATTGAATCAGGCTCGTGTTAAGCTTTTAGATGATATATTGTTTTTCGAATTCGGACATCAATTTGTGCAATTTCATTCAATTTACACTTCTACCTAATTTTACGCCACTTTCGCGTTAACAATGTTCAACAACGGTCAACTGCACACAACTTAACAACTTCTGTTGTATTAACGCTGGTGCCTTCGAGTTTGGATTTAAAATAATGCTGGTATTATCAGCTCCAAAAATATGTAAGTTTTATCAAAATCGGCCCATCCGTTCACTGACTAACTTCAAATTTGTATTATTCCCACAGTCAGCCATTGCGTGAGTCATCATTAGGATTTATAATCTCGAGCCGTTTTCTTAATCCCGGGATTTTCGAGACTGGCTAATTGCAATCCCGGGATCTCGATCGAGATTTATATATACTGTATACTGGGTGTTTCAAAAGTTTTAGTACACGAATTTTACTAATATTATATAAGTTTAATCGGTGTTGAATCAAGTCAAAAAGGTAGCCTAAACTATTCAGTCAATCTACATGACTGTGGAGGATGAGATGTTCGATAGCTATTCAGATAGTTTGAAATTCTTGAATTGTTGAATAAGATGTCTATGATCGATTCAATACTAGAACACAGCAGCGGAATCGACGATGATTTTGAATTTTTGAATTTTTGTTAATGAAAGTTGACGATGCAATTATCATCATGAAGTCATTCGCAATTGTATTCGCTTGAAGAGTACCTACGTTTAGACCGCTTATAGTCATTTTGATTGAGATTTCTATACCTTAAAGGATCATACGTTTAAACCTTCCGTAGACCTTATATGATATACTTCAGACCTTTCAACGGTAATTGTAGACCTTAAATGATCTACATTCAAAAATTCTTAGACCTTTTAGTACCTACATGTAGGCCTTTCTATTTGGCAAAAAGACCTTAAATGAAATGTCGGAGACCTCTAAAAGTTTCATGTTTAGACCCTTATGTTACCTCCCCTAGTTCCATAAGTCATATCCTGCAGACCCCTTTTGGTTACGTGGAGATCCCTGAAGAGGGTCTAGACGTATGCAGCTAGACCTTTGTTTATTAAATTTTAGACTTTAAGGGCCCTTTTGGTATTAAAATTAAGTATTTGGCAATACCTTTAGACCCTTCAATTTTGCGCATTTAGACCTTTTTTTTAGCCCTTCCAGAGACCTTTCCCATTTACAGTGTGGGCTCTCGCCTTTGAAAATTCAGGCGAAAGTCAGCGAAAGTTTGAAGAGAAGTACTGACGAAATCCTCCATCAAGATCACAGATTAATTATTGGAAATTGAAACTGTTGGAAACCGGTTCGTTATCGAAAGACAGACCAAGATCAGGGCGTCCTGTAACGGCATCCGGTGATGATTCACTTGAACCCGTTCAAGAAGAAGTGAATGAAAATCCACAATCATCGATACGCCAAATTGCTCGTGAGAATGACATCTCTCCATCTAGTGTGTTTCGTTGCCTAAATAAATCTGGAATGAAGCCCTATAAGGACAGCTGTTGCCAATTGCTCTTTGATGGGGATGAGGACAGGCGCCTGCAATTCTGCGAAATAATGATTGACCGATTTCGCGGAGATCCTTCATGGTCAAGAAAAATTGTCTTCTCTGATGAGTGCAATTTCTATCTGTCGGGAAGCATCAACAAACACAATACTCATTATTGGGCAGCTGAAAATCCTCATTGGAAATTGCAGAGTAAGACCCATGCTACTCAGTACCTTACTGTATGGGCAGCAATAGGATGGAATGGGCTAATTGGTTTGGATATTTCGGAACAAACAATGACTGGGGACAGATACTGTGTGATTTTGACTGAACATGTTGTCCCTTACTTCTCCCGAAACATAAGTTCACATTGTCAGCAAGATGGCGCTTCTTCACATTACGCAGTGAAAGTGAGAGAAATTCTTGACACCAAGTTGAATGGTCGATGGATTGAACGTCGAGGCCTGATCGAGTGGCCTGCCAGGAATCCCGACTTAACTCCCTTTGACTTTTGGTGTTGGCCATTTCTCAAATCTTTAGTGTTTGCCAACAATAGACGCTACGAAAATCGTCAGTCCCTAAGATCGAATGAATTGAAGACAAAATTCACGGAATTCATTTGCGAATGTATCGAGACACCATGAGAGATTTTGAGAAGAGAGTGTATCTGTGTCGTGAATCACGAGGAAATGTTTTCGAGTAATGTGCTAGTATGTTTGAATTTCTCTATAATGCTATTATACAGTTGATTCAACACCGATTAAACTCATAAAATATTAGTAAAGTTCTTGTACTAAAACTTTTGAAACACCCGGTATGTTTTTAATCATTAAGTTTCAAGAAATATTTCAAAAGACGATGCGTGCTTGTAAAATGTATATCTTTCAACGTGAACTAAACAAACATCTACAGTAGGTAAAACTAGTCAGTAGTAAGAAAACGGCGAACACCAGATAGCGCAAGATGGCCGCCATCGCTGACTCCCCCCCCTCCCCCTCCCCTCCCCCTCCCCCCCCCTCTGGAACGGCAGAGTGTCGTGGTCGGCCGCCGTGGTGCTTTGGGTCTGAGTGTCGTGGTGGACTTGGGCGACCGCCAGGATTAGTCTTGAGGCTATAGTGTGTGATGTTTTTCGTGCTGAATGTTGGGTTGTAAAATGGGTTGTTTCGAGTGGAAGGAGTGGTCGGATGAGAAAACGGAGGTCGGATTCGTGTTCAGCGTGAAATTCTGCATCGGTAGGGTGAGTTTCAAGGCAATCGGAGAGAAAAAATTTTCAACATTTTTCGAAAAAACGACAGAGTTAGAATTTGGGACGTTTTGGTGTGTAGCGTCCAAACGAAGCATCGGATGAGAAAACGGAGGCCAGATTCGGATTCAAAGTGAAATTCTGCATCGGTATGGTGAATTTGAACGCCATCGGAGAGAAAAATTTTCGCTGACTCCCCCCCCCCCTCCCCCTCCCCCTCCCCCTCCCCTCCCCCCCCTCTGGAACGGCAGAGTGTCGTGGTCGGCCGCCGTGGTGCTTTGGGTCTGAGTGTCGTGGTGGACTTGGGCGACCGCCAGGAGTAGTCTTGAGGCTATAGTGTGTGATGTTTTTCGTGCTGAATGTTGGGTTGTAAAATGGGTTGTTTCGAGTGGAAGGAGTGGTCGGATGAGAAAACGGAGGTCGGATTCGTGTTCAGCGTGAAATTCTGCATCGGTAGGGTGAGTTTCAAGGCAATCGGTGATTCAACATTTTTCGAAAAAACGACAGAGTTAGAATTTGGGACGTTTTGGTGTGTAGCGCCCAAACGAAGCATCGGATGAGAAAACGGAGGCCGGATTCGGATTCAGCGTGAAATTCTGCATCGGTATGGTGTATTTGAACGCCATCGGAGAGAAAAATTTTCGCTGACTCCCCCCCCCTCTGGACAGCTTGCTTCGATTTTGGCTTCCAGTGAACGGATTTTGTCGTGCCATAGCTCGTTTGAAAGCTAAGAGTGAGACAAATTCAGTGAAAGAATCGGCTTGTTCCTATCTGTCTTCATTTAGATGTGAGACGCCATTTAAGATTTTGGGACATTGGCGAAAAACGACAGAGTTAGAATTTGGGACGTTTTGGGCTGTAGCTTCAAAACGAAGCATCGGATGGGAAAACGGATTTCAGATTTGGAATCAGCGTGAAATTCTTTATCTGTATGGTGAGTTTCAAGGCAATCGGCGAGAAAAAATTTTCAACATTTTTCGAAAAAATGACAGAGTTAGAATTTTTGCGATGGCTGCCTACTGTACAGCCAAAACGAAGCATCGGATGGGAAAACGGAGGCCAGATTCGGATTCAGCGTCAAATTCTACATGGAAATGGTATATTTCCAGCTCAATCGGAGAGAAAAAATTTTCGCTGACTCCCCCCCCCTCTGGACAGCTTGCTTCGATTTTGGCTTCCAGTGGACGGATTTTGTCGTGCCATAGCTCGTTTGAAAGCTAAGAGTGAGACAAATTCAGTGAAAGAATCGGCTTGTTCCTATCTGTCTTCATTTAGATGTGAGACGCCATTTAAGATTTTGGGACATTGGCGAAAAACGACAGAGTTAGAATTTGGGACGTTTTGGGCTGTAGCTTCAAAACGAAGGCTCGGATGGGAAAACGGATTTCAGATTTGGAATCAGCGTGAAATTCTTTATCTGTATGGTGAGTTTCAAGGCAATCGGCGAGAAAAAATTTTCAACATTTTTCGAAAAAATGACAGAGTTAGAATTTTTGCGATGGCTGCCTACTGTACAGCCAAAACGAAGCATCGGATGGGAAAACGGAGGCCAGATTCGGATTCAGCGTCAAATTCTACATGGAAATGGTATATTTCCAGCTCAATCGGAGAGAAAAAATTTTCGCTGACTCCCCCCCCTCTGGACAGCTTGCTTCGATTTTGGCTTCCAGTGGACGGATTTTGTCGTGCGATAGCTCGTTTGAAAGCTAAGAGTGAGACAAATTCAGTGAAAGAATCGGCTTGTTCCTATCTGTCTTCATTTAGATGTGAGACGCCATTTAAGATTTTGGGACATTGGCGAAAAACGACAGAGTTAGAATTTGGGACGTTTTGGGCTGTAGCTTCAAAACGAAGGCTCGGATGGGTAAACGGAGGCCAGATTTGGAATCAGCGTGAAATTCTTTATCTGTATGGTGAGTTTCAAGGCAATCGGCGAGAAAAAATTTTCAACATTTTTCGAAAAAATGACAGAGTTAGAATTTTTGCGATGGCTGCCTACTGTAGAGCCAAAACGAAGCATCGGATGGGAAAACGGAGGCCAGATTCGGATTCAGCGTCAAATTCTACATGGAAATGGTATATTTCCAGCTCAATCGGAGAGAAAAAATTTTCGCTGACTCCCCCCCCCCTCTGGACAGCTTGCTTCGATTTTGGCTTCCAGTGGACGGATTTTGTCGTGCGATAGCTCGCTTGAAAGCTAAGAGTGAGACAAATTCAGTGAAAGAATCGGCTTGTTCCTATCGGTCTTCGTTTAGATGTGAGACGCCATTTAAGATTTTGGGACATTGGCGAAAAACGACAGAGTTAGAATTTGGGACGTTTTGGGCTGTAGCTTCAAAACGAAGCATCGGATGGGAAAACGGATTTCAGATTTGGAATCAGCGTGAAATTCTTTATCTGTATGGTGAGTTTCAAGTCAATCGGAGAGTTTCAAGTCAATCGGCGAGAAAAATTTTCAACATTTTTCGAAAAAACGACAGAGTTAGAATTTGGGACGTTTTGGTGTGTAGCGCCCAAACGAAGCATCGGATGGGAAAACGGAGGCCAGATTCGGATTCAGCGTGAAATTCTGCATCGGGATGGTGAATTTGAAAGCAATCGGAGAGAAAAAATTTTCGCTGACGTCCCAGGCCCCCCCCCTCCCCTTCCCCTTCCCCATCCACCTCCCCCCCTCTCTGGAACGGCCAGAGTGGTCGTGGTCGGCCGCCCCCCCTCCCCCCGTGGTGCTTTGGGTCTTGATGTGTCGTGGTGGACTTGGGCGACCGCCAGGAGTAGTCTTGAGGCTTATAGTGTGTGATGTTTTTCGTGCTGAATGGTTGGTTGTAAATTGGGTTGTTGTTTTTCGAGTGGAAAGGTGGTGGTAGATGAGAAAACGGATGTCGGATTCGGTTCAGCGTGAATTCTGCATCGTAGGGTGAGTTTCAAGTCAATCGGTGAGAAAATATTTTCAACATTTTTCGAAAAAACGACAGAGTTAGAATTTGGGACGTTTTGGTGTGTAGCGCCCAAACGAAGCATCGGATGAGAAAACGGAGGCCAGATTCGGATTCAGCGTGAAATTCTGCATCGGTATGGTGAATTTGAACGCCATCGGAGAGAAAATTTTCGCTGACGTCCCCCCCCTTTCTGGACAGCTTGCTTCGATTTTGGCTTCCAGTGGACGGATTTTGTCGTGCCATAGCTCGTTTGAAAGCTAAGAGTGAGACAAATTCAGTGAAAGAATCGGCTTGTTCCTATCTGTCTTCGTTTAGATGTGAGACGCCATTTAAGATGTTGGGACATTGGCGAAAAACGACAGAGTTAGAATTTGGGACGTTTTGGGCTGTAGCTTCAAAACGAAGCATCGGATTGGAAAACGGATTTCAGATTTGGAATCAGCGTGAAATTCTCTATCTGTATGGTGAGTTTCAAGGCAATCGGCGAGAAAAAATTTTCAACATTTTTCGAAAAATGACTGAGTTAGAATTTTTGCGATGGCTGCCTACTGTAGAGCCAAAACGAAGCATCGGATGGGAAAACGGAGGCCAGATTCGGATTCAGCGTCAAATTCTACATGGAAATGGTGTATTTCCAGCTCAATCGGAGTGAAAAAATTTTCGCTGACGTCCCCCCCCCTCTGGACAGCTCGCTTCGATCTTGGCTTCTAGTGGACGGATTTTGTCGTGCCATAGCTCGTTTGAAAGCTATGAGTGAGACAAATTCACTGAAAGAATCGGCTTGTTCCTATCTGTCTTCATTTAGATGTGAGACGCCATTTAAGATTTTGGGACATTGGCGAAAAACGACAGAGTTAGAATTTGGGACGTTTTGGGCTGTAGCTTCAAAACGAAGCATCGGATTGGAAAACGGATTTCAGATTTGGAATCAGCGTGAAATTCTCTATCTGTTTGGTGAGTTTCAAGTCAATCGGCGAGAAAAAATTTTCAACATTTTTCGAAAAAACGACAGAGTTAGAATTTTTGCGATGGCTGCCTACTGTAGAGCCAAAACGAAGCATCGGATGGGAAAACGGAGGCCAGATTCGGATTCAGCGTCAAATTCTACATGGAAATGGTGTATTTCCAGCTCAATCGGAGAGAAAAAATTTTCACTGACGTCCCCCCCCCTCAGGACAGCTTGCTTCGATTTTGGCTTCCAGTGGACGGATTTTGTCGTGCGATAGCTCGTTTGAAAGCTAAGAGTGAGACAAATTCAGTGAAAGAATCGGCTTGTTCCTATCTGTCTTCGTTTAGATGTGAGACGCCATTTAAGATTTTGGGACATTGGCGAAAAACGACAGAGTTAGAATTTGGGTCGTTTTGGGCTGTAGCTTCAAAACGAAGCATCGGATTGGAAAACGGATTTCAGATTTGGAATCAGCGTGAAATTCTCTATCTGTATGGTGAGTTTCAAGTCAATCGGAGAGAAAAAATTTTCAACATTTTTCGAAATACGACAGAGTTAGAATTTTTGCGATGGCTGCCTACTGTGGCGCCCAAACGAAGCATCGGATGGGAAAACGGAGGCCAGATTCGGATTCAGCGTCAAATTCTACATGGAAATGGTGTATTTCCAGCTCAATCGGAGAGAAAAAATTTTCGCTGACGTCCCCCCCCCTCTGGACTGCTTGCTTCGATTTTGGCTTCCAGTGGACGGATTTTGTCGTGCGATAGCTCGTTTGAAAGCTAAGAGTGAGACAAATTCACTGAAAGAATCGGCTTGTTCCTATCTGTCTTCGTTTAGATGTGAGACGCCATTTAAGATTTTGGACATTTGCGAAAAAAAGACAGAGTTTTTTTTTTTTTTTTTTTTTTTTTTTTTTTTTTTTTTTTTGGAATTGTGGGACGTTTTTGAGGCTGTAGCTTTACTAAAAACGAAACATGGCTTTTCGGCTGGGTAAACGGAGGACCAGATTTGAAGTCCAGCGTGAAATTCATTATCTCTGTATGGTGAGTTTCAAGTCAATCGGAGAGAAAAAATTTTCAACATTTTTCGAAAAAACGACAGAGTTAGAATTTTTGCGATGGCTGCCTACTGTAGAGCCAAAACGAAGCATCGGATGGGAAAACGGTGGCCAGATTCGGATTCAGCGTCAAATTCTACATGGAAATGGTGTATTTCCAGCTCTATCGGAGAGAAAAAATTTTCGCTGACGTCCCCCCCCTCTGGACAGCTTGCTTCGATTTTGGCTTCCAGTGGACGGATTTTGTCGTGCGATAGCTCGTTTGAAAGCTAAGAGTGAGACAAATTCAGTGAAAGACTCGGCTTGTTCCTATCTGTCTTCGTTTAGATGTGAGACGCCATTTAAGATTTTGGGACATTGGCGAAAAACGACAGAGTTAGAATTTGGGACGTTTTGGGCTCTAGCTTCAAAACGAAGCATCGGATTGGAAAACGGATTTCAGATTTGGAATCAGCGTGAAATTCTTTATCGGTATGGTGAGTTCAAG
>CAJQUW010016711.1:0-37500 GCA_907163375.1 Prostheceraeus crozeri | reverse complement strand
TTTATCAAAAGTTAAGTAAACGAAATTCATTCTAAGATAAATGAAATCAATGCAGCTAGCATCGGTCACGTCAAAATTCCTTTTTTTGATATACACCGATGACATTGTGCTAATGAATAACGATAAAACTGAATTAATGGATCAAATCAAAATTGTTCACACCTTTTGTCGGAAAAATGGACAGAAAATTAATTATGAAAAACAAAAATAATTATTCAAAATGATAAATATGATAGTAGTAAGTAGAGGTCCATAATAAACACAGCGCGCCCCCCCTCCCCCTCCCCCCCTCTGGAACGGCAGAGTGTCGTGGTCGGCCGCCGTGGTGCTTCGGGTCTGACTCCCCCCCTCTGGAACGACAGAGGTTGTAGTCTGTCGTGGTGTGCCGGCCAGGTGGGTCCACGTTCACAAACTGTTCGCTGACTCCCCCCCCCTCTGCAACGACAGAGTGTGAGACTCGGGTGAGTTGGTCCGACCGCCTGGTTGACGTGGGCGACCGTCCAGGTTGACGTGGGCGACCGTCTAGGTTGACGTGGGCGACCGTCTAGGTTGACGTGGGCGACCGTCTAGGTTGTCGTGGACGGTGAAATGGCTGCCAGATTCGGATTCAGCGTAAAATTCTGCATCTGAGGTGTGATTTCCAGCTCAATCGGCGAGAAAAAATTTTTCTTCAAAATTTTAACAGAGTTAGAATTTGGGTCGTTTTGGGCTGTAGCTTCAAAACGAAGCATCGGATGAGAAAACGAAGGCCAGATTCGGATTCAGCGTGAAATTCTCTATCTGTATGGTGAGTTTCAAGGCAATCGGCCAGAAAAAATTTTCAACATTTTTCGAAAAAACGACAGAGTTAGAATTTGGGACATTTTGGTGTGTAGCGCCAAAACGAACCATCGGATGAGAAAACGGAGGCCAGATTCGGATTCAGCGTGAAATTCTGCATCGGTATGGTGAATTTGAACGCCATCGGAGAGAAAAATTTCGCTGACTCCCCCCCCCTCTGGACAGCTCGCTTCGATTTTGGCTTCCAGTGGACGGATTTAGTCGTGCCATAGCTCGTTTGAAAGCTAAGAGTGAGACAAATTCACTGAAAGAATCGGCTTGTTCCTATCTGTCTTCGTTTAGATGTGAGACGCCATTTAAGATTTTGGGACATTGGCGAAAAACGACAGAGTTAGAATTTGGGACGTTTTGGGCTGTAGCTTCAAAACGAAGCATCGGATTGGAAAACGGATTTCAGATTTGGAATCAGCGTCAAATTCTCTATCAGCATGGTAAGTTTCAAGTCAATCGGAGATTTTGAAGTTAATCGGAGAGAAAAATTTTCAACATTTTTCGAAAAAACGACCGAGTTAGAATTTTTGCGATGGCTGCCTTCTGTAGAGCCAAAACGAAGCATCGGATGGGAAAACGGAGGCCAGATTCGGATTCAGCGTCAAATTCTACATGGAAATGATGTATTTCCTGCTCAATCGGAGCACTAGAACCGGAGATAGACGGGTTTTTAGTGTTTGGATGATGGGTATTACGTCATCAGCTGATCGCCACACACTATATAAGCTGGGAACCGACAAAGACTTGTCATTTAGAGGAGAACGATTGTCAGAGGTAGGTCGTCTCTCTGAGCTCCGATGATAGCTTCGGACATTCCAAATTCCGGGTTTCTGTAAGAAACCGACTTAGAAAATTTCATTGCTGATATCAGCTAAGGCGTCAGACTTAGAGGTTCGCCAGGAGATGGCCTTCGTCTCCAGGGCATAAAAGACTCCAAAACTTTAAAGGCTTGTAACTTTGCTTCTACAAGTCCGTTTGACTTGATTCAAAAAAGGTTCGGTCGCTATTTACCTGCCCTAAGTGATGGACTACTTATAAAATTTCATAAGTAGTGCTAAAAAGTTGAAAAATTTAAATTCACTAGTTTTGAGGTTTTCTGGGGTTTTCGACCCTGCTGAAGTCAATGAAAGCATTTTTAATGATGTCTGAGCCAGTCTTCTCATGGTATAAGCGGCTTTTCACTGAAAGCGAGCAAGACACGGAGAGTTTTGCTGTAATATTCCACTGACTGGGTGTTCCTTCGGGACGGCGGACGATGCCGTAGTGATAAGTGTGGCAAGGGAATGTGTCATATTTGAGACCGTAACCGCTGGGACAACTCATGTCTCATGTTGGGCATTTGACACAGCTCTCAACGTAGCACTTTGAACGCCAATCGGTTGAGTCTTAGCTATATTGTCATGGGTGGCCTCTAAACATCTCCATTGCAAAACGCTGGTGAATCAAACTCTCTACGGCTTGCTATCAAGCTGCTAAAAGTCTGTCCACCTCTTACCAACTCTACAGGTTTTCATGTCTGAGCCAGCCTTCTCATGGTATAAGCGGCTTTTCACTGAAAGCGAGCAAGACACGGAGAGTTTTGCTGTAATATTCCACTGACAGGGTGTTCCTTCGGGACGGCGGACGATGCCGTAGTGATAAGTGTGGCAAGGGAATGTGTCATATTTGAGACCGTAACCGCTGGGACAACTCATGTCTCATGTTGGGCATTTGACACAGCTCTCAACGTAGCACTTTGAACGCCAATCGGTTGAGTCTTAGCTATCTTGTCATGGGTGGCCTCTAAACATCTCCATTGCAAAACGCTGGTGAATCAAGCTCTCTACGGCTTGCTATCAAGCTGATCAAAGCAATAACTTGGGATGTTTCCTCAAGGTTTTCAAGTATGCTGAGTTCAAATCTGCTATCAGATTTCGAATTTAACTAAGTCTAAGGCAGCTTTGAGGGGTTAGCACTTTGTACTGTGGCTACTGTACAGCTACTGTTCACTACCTTTGACTCGACGTTGCTGTTACCACTTCGGGGCAGTGACAATGATGTCTTAAGCTGTAAATAGCGGGTATCGGGGAAGATCTCTCACTTCCCTAGTGATCAGTACAAGGCCTTCGGGCTGTCGACGGGATCGAGTGCCACTCACTACACTCAAATCTATCATTCCTCACTAAGTGTAAATTACTGACTATACATTTGTCCTGCTATCAGGTTGTTTTGACTTGCTATCTAGTTGAATAGTCTCTTGCTATCAAGAGATTCACTTCTGCCCATAAAGCACATCATCGCTGTAATACCTCCTTTGCTCGAGAGTTCCTTCGGGACGGCGGGTACTGCCGTAGAGGGATTGTGTTGCACGGGTTGTTCGTCGTTTGTTAGACCGAAACCTCTGAGCCGTTGCTCATGTTGAGCGTTCGACTTCATACTCAACGTGACGCTTTCTCTCACCAGGTCAGAGTACTTCAGCCATTCGACAAAGGTTAGTCTTTATGATATGGAGTAGAGTGAAATGTAATTCATTAGATGTCCCTTCAATGATTGCTCCCATGATAAACGTTGATCAGACAAATGACATGATTCTCATCTTCCCTTTTCAATGATTGAAATCTACTAACACACTACCGTATAATCGTCCACTATGGGGCAAGACATGATAGAGCCTCCACGCGGTTTGCCCTGGGCAGTCTTTAGACTGGCGAATACTATCATTAAGTTGAATCTGCTATCAGTCAACTTAAACGTTGCAAATGAAGTTCGGTGTAATACTTCCTTTCGACGGGCGTTCCTGTAAAGGGCGGCGGTGAAACCCGTAGCTATGTATACCGCAAGGAGCATTCGGCAATGGTCAATCTTGTTAAACCTCTCTGCGTCATGTTTGCAAGTGATTGCCTCTGTCTCAACGTAGTATGCATTCGCGCCAGGGCGACATTTAGCCAACTGTCGAAGGTTGCCTAAAACTATCCATTGCATACGTTATGAGAACCATGAGTTCTACCTGTCTCTATCAATGAGATGAATTGATGAATGGAATGAAATGGGAGGACACTCACGCGCCACACGCAACATAACACACTTCTCTCTTCCGTAGTCTAACAAGCTCTTTACACATGGATCGCAGTCGATTGCTATCCCTACATCATGTAAGCTATCTTAATTTTATCTAACACTATTTCATCTACCATTATCATCCATATGAAATGTTATAAGAATTGCAAGTTAAACTAAGTGTGCTACTATTTCCAAATGAATAAAGTATACATGGTTAAATCATCCACTTAAGCCCATCCGTAGTCTAACAAGCTCTTTACACATGGATCGCAGTCGATTGCTATCCCTGTATCATGTAAGCTATCTAAATTTTATTTAACACTATTTCATCTACCATCATCACCCATATGAAGTGTCATAAGATTTGCAAGTTAGACTAAGCGTTCTACTATTTGTAAATGAAAGATATAGTTTCAACAGTTTACAGATTGAAAATAAAGTTTCAATAGTGTGTGCATTAGAAATAAAGCTTTATCTGTTTGTATGTTAGAAACAAAATAAAGTTTACAAGATAAAAAGTAAAGTTTCACCATTTTACAAGTTAAAAAATAAAGTTTCAATAGTGTATGCGTTAGAAATAAAGGTGTAACTGTTTGTAAAAATAAGATCGCAAGATTTACTAGTTTACAAGTTAGACTAAGTGTAAATTAAAAATAAAATTATAACTGCTTCAAGAGTTTACAAGTTAGAAATTAAGTTTCAATGGTGTATACGTTAGAAATAAAGTTTTAGCTGTTTGTATATCAAAATAAAGTTTCAAGAGTTTACAAGTTAGAAATAAAGTTTCAATAGTGTATGCGTTAGAAATAAAGTCTTAGCTGTTTGTATATCAAAATAAAGTTTCAAGAGTTTACAAGTTAGAAATAAAGTTTCAATAGTGTATATGTTAGAAATAAAGGTGTAACTGTTTGTAAAAATAAGATCGCAAGATTTACTAGTTTACAAGTTAGACTAAGTGTAAATTAAAAATAAAATTATAACTGTTCACGAGTTAAAGCGTTGATGCAACGATGAACAATTAATAAGCTGAAAAGTTTTAGATTCACTTTAACATTATCATATGTTTACAGATAGAAATGTATCACAGCAAAGCTACTTCATGAGTTAGTTTGCCAGGAGTGTATCATCTCAAACTTTTACTCCGACTGTGGAACATTGATTTCCATGATGAAGATTTAAATAGTTAGTTCGATGACGAACAAGATTTACTAGTTTACAAGTTGGACAAAGCGTTCTACTATTTGTAAATGAAAGATATCATTTCAACAGTTTACCAGTTAGAAATAAAGTTTCAACCGTTAACAAGTTAAAAATAAAGTTTCAATAGTTTGCAAGTTAAAACTAATGTTTCAATAGTGCATATGTTAAGAATAAAGTTTTATCTGTTTGTATGTTAGAAATAGAATGAAGTTTCACCAGTTGGCAAGTTAAGAATGAAGTTTTATCTGTTTCTATGATAGAAGCGAAACAAAAGTTTCAACCGTTTACAAGTTAAAAATAAAGTTTCAATAGTTTACAAGTTAAGAATAAAGTTTCAATAGTGTGTATGTTAAGAATAAAGTTTTATCTGTTTGTATGTTAGAAATAGAATGAAGTTTCATCAGTTTACAAGTTACGAATAAAGTTCTATCTGTTTAAGTTTGCAAGTTAAGAATAAAGTTCTATCTGTTTATATGTTAGAAAATAAAATGAAGGTTTACCAGTTTACAAGTAAAGAATAAAGTTCAATCTGTTTATATGTTAGAAATAAAATGAAGTTTCACCAGTTTACAAGTTACGAATAAAGTTCTATCTGTTTAAGTTAACAAGTTAAAAATAAAGTTTCAATAGTTTGCAAGTTAAAACTAATGTTTCAATAGTGCATATGTTAAGAATAAAGTTTTATCTGTTTGTATGTTAGAAATAGAATGAAGTTTCACCAGTTGGCAAGTTAAGAATGAAGTTTTATCCGTTTTTATGATAGAAGTGAAACAAAGTTTCAACCGTTTACAAGTTAAAAATAAAGTTTCAATAGTTTACAAGTTAAGAATAAAGTTTCAATAGTGTGTATGTTAAGAATAAAGTTCTATCTGTTTGTATGTTAGAAATAGAATGAAGTTTCATCAGTTTACAAGTTACGAATAAAGTTCTATCTGTTTAAGTTTACAAGTTAAGAATAAAGTTCTATCTGTTTATATGTTAGAAATAAAATGAAGGTTTACCAGTTTACAAGTTAAGAATAAAGATCTATCTGTTTATATGTTAGAAATAAAATGAAGTTTCACCAGTTTACAAGTTACGAATAAATTTCTATCTGTTTAAGTTAACAAGTTAAAAATAAAGTTTCAATAGTTTGCAAGTTAAAACTAATGTTTCAATAGTGCATATGTTAAGAATAAAGTTTTATCTGTTTGTATGTTAGAAATAGAATGAAGTTTCACCAGTTGGCAAGTTAAGAATGAAGTTTTATCTGTTTCTATGATAGAAATGAAAGAAAGTTTCAACCGTTAACAAGTTAAAAATAAAGTTTCAATAGTTTACAAGTTAAGAATAAAGTTTCAATAGTGTGTATGTTAAGAATAAAGTTTTATCTGTTTGTATGTTAGAAATAGAATGAAGTTTCATCAGTTTACAAGTTACGAATAAAGTTCTATCTGTTTAAGTTTACAAGTTAAGAATAAAGTTCTATCTGTTTATATGTTAGAAATAAAATGAAGGTTTATCCAGTTTACAAGTTAAGAATAAAGTTCTATCTGTTTATATGTCAGAAATAAAATGAAGTTTCACCAGTTTACAAGTTACGAAAAAAGTTCTCTCTGTTTAAGTTAACAAGTTAAAAATAAAGTTTCAATAGTTTGCAAGTTAAAACTAATGTTTCAATAGTGTATATGTTAAGAATAAAGTTTTATCTGTTTGTGTGTTAGAAATAGAATGAAGTTTCACCAGTTGGCAAGTTAAGAATGAAGTTTTATCCGTTTTTATGATAGAAGTGAAACAAAGTTTCAACCGTTTACAAGTTAAAAATAAAGTTTCAATAGTTTACAAGTTAAGAATAAAGTTTCAATAGTGTGTATGTTAAGAATAAAGTTCTATCTGTTTGTATGTTAGAAATAGAATGAAGTTTCATCAGTTTACAAGTTACGAATAAAGTTCTATCTGTTTAAGTTTACAAGTTAAGAATAAAGTTCTATCTGTTTATATGTTAGCAATAAAATGAAGGTTTACCAGTTTACAAGTTAAGAATAAAGATCTATCTGTTTATATGTTAGAAATAAAATGAAGTTTCACCAGTTTACAAGTTACGAATAAAGTTCTATCTGTTTAAGTTAACAAGTTAAAAATAAAGTTTCAATAGTTTGCAAGTTAAAACTAATGTTTCAATAGTGCATATGTTAAGAATAAAGTTTTATCTGTTTGTATGTTAGAAATAGAATGAAGTTTCACCAGTTGGCAAGTTAAGAATGAAGTTTTATCCGTTTTTATGATAGAAGTGAAACAAAGTTTCAACCGTTTACAAGTTAAAAATAAAGTTTCAATAGTTTACAAGTTAAGAATAAAGTTTCAATAGTGTGTATGTTAAGAATAAAGTTCTATCTGTTTGTATGTTAGAAATAGAATGAAGTTTCATCAGTTTACAAGTTACGAATAAAGTTCTATCTGTTTAAGTTTACAAGTTAAGAATAAAGTTCTATCTGTTTATATGTTAGAAATAAAATGAAGGTTTACCAGTTTACAAGTTAAGAATAAAGATCTATCTGTTTATATGTTAGAAATAAAATGAAGTTTCACCAGTTTACAAGTTACGAATAAAGTTCTATCTGTTTAAGTTAACAAGTTAAAAATAAAGTTTCAATAGTTTGCAAGTTAAAACTAATGTTTCAATAGTGTATATGTTAAGAATAAAGTTTTATCTGTTTGTATGTTAGAAATAGAATGAAGTTTCACCAGTTGGCAAGTTAAGAATGAAGTTTTATCTGTTTCTATGATAGAAGCGAAACAAAAGTTTTCAACCGTTTACAAGTTAAAAATAAAGTTTCAATAGTTTACAAGTTAAGAATAAAGTTTCAATAGTGTGTATGTTAAGAATAAAGTTTTATCTGTTTGTATGTTAGAAATAGAATGAAGTTTCACCAGTTTACAAGTTACGAATAAAGTTCTATCTGTTTAAGTTTACAAGTTATGAATAAAGTTCTATCTGTTTATATGTTAGAAATAAAATGAAGTTTCACCAGTTTACAAGTTACGAATAAATTTCTATCTGTTTAAGTTAACAAGTTAAAAATAAAGTTTCAATAGTTTGCAAGTTAAAACTAATGTTTCAATAGTGCATATGTTAAGAATAAAGTTTTATCTGTTTGTATGTTAGAAATAGAATGAAGTTTCACCAGTTGGCAAGTTAAGAATGAAGTTTTATCTGTTTCTATGATAGAAATGAAAGAAAGTTTCAACCGTTAACAAGTTAAAAATAAAGTTTCAATAGTTTACAAGTTAAGAATAAAGTTTCAATAGTGTGTATGTTAAGAATAAAGTTTTATCTGTTTGTATGTTAGAAATAGAATGAAGTTTCATCAGTTTACAAGTTACGAATAAAGTTCTATCTGTTTAAGTTTACAAGTTAAGAATAAAGTTCTATCTGTTTATATGTTAGAAATAAAATGAAGGTTTACCAGTTTACAAGTTAAGAATAAAGTTCTATCTGTTTATATGTCAGAAATAAAATGAAGTTTCACCAGTTTACAAGTTACGAAAAAAGTTCTCTCTGTTTAAGTTAACAAGTTAAAAATAAAGTTTCAATAGTTTGCAAGTTAAAACTAATGTTTCAATAGTGTATATGTTAAGAATAAAGTTTTATCTGTTTGTGTGTTAGAAATAGAATGAAGTTTCACCAGTTGGCAAGTTAGAATGAAGTTTTATCCGTTTTTATGATAGAAGTGAAACAAAGTTTCAACCGTTTACAAGTTAAAAATAAAGTTTCAATAGTTTACAAGTTAAGAATAAAGTTTCAATAGTGTGTATGTTAAGAATAAAGTTCTATCTGTTTGTATGTTAGAAATAGAATGAAGTTTCATCAGTTTACAAGTTACGAATAAAGTTCTATCTGTTTAAGTTTACAAGTTAAGAATAAAGTTCTATCTGTTTATATGTTAGAAATAAAATGAAGGTTTAACCGTTTACAAGTTAAGAATAAAGATCTATCTGTTTATATGTTAGAAATAAAATGAAGTTTCACCAGTTTACAAGTTACGAATAAAGTTCTATCTGTTTAAGTTAACAAGTTAAAAATAAAGTTTCAATAGTTTGCAAGTTAAAACTAATGTTTCAATAGTGTATATGTTAAGAATAAAGTTTTATCTGTTTGTATGTTAGAAATAGAATGAAGTTTCACCAGTTGGCAAGTTAAGAATGAAGTTTTATCTGTTTCTATGATAGAAGCGAAACAAAAGTTTCAACCGTTTACAAGTTAAAAATAAAGTTTCAATAGTTTACAAGTTAAGAATAAAGTTTCAATAGTGTGTATGTTAAGAATAAAGTTTTATCTGTTTGTATGTTAGAAATAGAATGAAGTTTCACCAGTTTACAAGTTACGAATAAAGTTCTATCTGTTTAAGTTTACAAGTTATGAATAAAGTTCTATCTGTTTATATGTTAGAAATAAAATGAAGTTTCACCAGTTTACAAGTTACGAATAAATTTCTATCTGTTTAAGTTAACAAGTTAAAAATAAAGTTTCAATAGTTTGCAAGTTAAAACTAATGTTTCAATAGTGCATATGTTAAGAATAAGTTTTATCTGTTTGTATGTTAGAAATAGAATGAAGTTTCACCAGTTGGCAAGTTAAGAATGAAGTTTTATCTGTTTCTATGATAGAAATGAAAGAAAGTTTCAACCGTTAACAAGTTAAAAATAAAGTTTCAATAGTTTACAAGTTAAGAATAAAGTTTCAATAGTGTGTATGTTAAGAATAAAGTTTTATCTGTTTGTATGTTAGAAATAGAATGAAGTTTCATCAGTTTACAAGTTACGAATAAAGTTCTATCTGTTTATATGTCAGAAATAAAATGAAGTTTCACCAGTTTACAAGTTACGAAAAAAGTTCTCTCTGTTTAAGTTAACAAGTTAAAAATAAAGTTTCAATAGTTTGCAAGTTAAAACTAATGTTTCAATAGTGTATATGTTAAGAATAAAGTTTTATCTGTTTGTGTGTTAGAAATAGAATGAAGTTTCACCAGTTGGCAAGTTAAGAATGAAGTTTTATCTGTTTCTATGATAGAAGCGAAACAAAAGTTTCAACCGTTTACAAGTTGAAAATAAAGTTTCAATAGTTTACAAGTTAAGAATAAAGTTTTATCTGTTTGTATGTTAGAAATAGAATGAAGTTTCACCAGTTTACAAGTTACGAATAAAGTTCTATCTGTTTAAGTTTACAAGTTAAGAATAAAGTTCTATCTGTTTATATGTTAGAAAATAAAATGAAGGTTCATCAGTTTACAAGTTAAGAATAAAGTTCTATCTGTTTATATGTTAGAAATAAAATGAAGTTTCACCAGTTTACAAGTTACGAATAAAGTTCTATCTGTTTAAGTTAAGAAGTTAAAAATAAAGTTTCAATAGTTTGCAAGTTAAAACTAATATTTCAATAGTGCATATGTTAAGAATAAAGTTTTATCTGTTTGTATGTTAGAAATAGAATGAAGTTTCACCAGTTGGCAAGTTAAGAATGAAGTTTTATCTGTTTCTATGATAGAAGCGAAACAAAGTTTCAATCGTTAACAAGTTAAAAATAAAGTTTCAATAGTTTACAAGTTAAGAATAAAGTTTCAATAGTGTGTATGTTAAGAATAAAGTTTTATCTGTTTGTATGTTAGAAATAGAATGAAGTTTTACCAGTTGGCAAGTTAAGAATAAAGTTCTATCTGTTTAAGTTCACAAGTTAAGAATAAAGTTCTATCTGTTTATATGTTAGAAATAAAATGAAGGTTCACCAGTTTACAAGTTAAGAATAAAGTTCTATCTGTTTATATGTTAGAAATAAAATAAAGTTTCACCAGTTTACAAGTTACGAATAAAGTTCTATCTGTTTAAGTTAACAAGTTAAAAATAAAGTTTCAATAGTTTGCAAGTTAAAACTAATGTTTCAATAGTGCATATGTCAAGAATAAAGTTTTATCTGTTTGTGTGGTAGAAATAGAATGAAGTTTCACCAGTTGGCAAGTTAAGAATGAAGTTTTATCTGTTTCTATGATAGAAATAAAACAAAGTTTCAACCGTTTACAAGTTAAACATAAAGTTCTATCTGTTTGTATGTTAGAAATAAACTTCTATCTGTTTATATGTTAGAAATAGAATGAAGTTTCACCAGTTTACAAGTTAAGAATAAAGTTCTATCTGTTTATATATTAGAAATAAAATGAAGTTTCATCAGTTTACAAGTAAAGAATAAAATTTCAATAGTTTACAAGTTAAGAATAAAGTTCTATCTGTTTATATGTTAGAAATAAAATGAAGTTTCACAAGTTTACAAGTTACGAATAAAGTTCTATCTGTTTAAGTTAACAAGTTAAAAATAAAGTTTCAATAGTTTGCAAGTTAAAACTAATGTTTCAATAGTGCATATGTCAAGAATAAAGTTTTATCTGTTTGTATGTTAGAAATAGAATGAAGTTTTACCAGTTGGCAAGTTAAGAATAAAGTTCTATCTGTTTAAGTTCACAAGTTAAGAATAAAGTTCTATCTGTTTATATGTTAGAAATAAAATGAAGGTTCACCAGTTTACAAGTTAAGAATAAAGTTCTATCTGTTTATATGTTAGAAATAAAATAAAGTTTCACCAGTTTACAAGTTACGAATAAAGTTCTATCTGTTTAAGTTAACAAGTTAAAAATAAAGTTTCAATAGTTTGCAAGTTAAAACTAATGTTTCAATAGTGCATATGTTAAGAATAAAGTTTTATCTGTTTGTGTGGTAGAAATAGAATGAAGTTTCACCAGTTGGCAAGTTAAGAATGAAGTTTTATCTGTTTCTATGATAGAAATAAAACAAAGTTTCAACCGTTTACAAGTTAAACATAAAGTTCTATCTGTTTGTATGTTAGAAATAAACTTCTATCTGTTTATATGTTAGAAATAGAATGAAGTTTCACCAGTTTACAAGTTAAGAATAAAGTTCTATCTGTTTATATATTAGAAATAAAATGAAGTTTCATCAGTTTACAAGTAAAGAATAAAATTTCAATAGTTTACAAGTTACGAATAAAGTTCTATCTGTTTAAGTTAACAAGTTAAAAATAAAGTTTCAATAGTTTGCAAGTTAAAACTAATGTTTCAATAGTGCATATGTCAAGAATAAAGTTTTATCTGTTTGTGTGTTGGAAATAGAATGAAGTTTCACCAGTTGGCAAGTTAAGAATGAAGTTTTATCTGTTTCTATGATAGAAGCGAAACAAAAGTTTCAACCGTTTACAAGTTGAAAATAAAGTTTCAATAGTTTACAAGTTAAGAATAAAGTTTTATCTGTTTGTATGTTAGAAATAGAATGAAGTTTCACCAGTTTACAAGTTACGAATAAAGTTCTATCTGTTTAAGTTTACAAGTTAAGAATAAAGTTCTATCTGTTTATATGTTAGAAAATAAAATGAAGGTTCACCAGTTTACAAGTTAAGAATAAAGTTCTGTCTGTTTATATGTTAGAAATAAAATGAAGTTTCACCAATTTGCAAGTTACGAATAAAGTTCTATCTGTTTAAGTTAACAAGTTAAAACTAATGTTTCAATAGTGCATATGTTAAGAATAAAGTTTTATCTGTTTGTATGTTAGAAATAGAATGAAGTTTCACCAGTTTGCAAGTTAAAAATGAAGTTTTATCTGTTTCTATGATAGAAGCGAAACAAAGTTTCAACCGTTAACAAGTTAAAAATAAAGTTTCAATAGTTTACAAGTTAAGAATAAAGTTTCAATAGTGTGCATGTTAAGAATAAAGTTTTATCTGTTTGTATGTTAGAAATAGAATGAAGTTTCATCAGTTTACAAGTTACGAATAAAGTTCTATCTGTTTAAGTTTACAAGTTAAGAATAAAGTTATATCTGTTTATATGTTAGAAATAAAATGAAGTTTCACCAGTTTACAAGTTACGAATAAAGTTCCATCTGTTTAAGTTAACAAGTTAAAAATAAAGTTTCAATAGTTTGCAAGTTAAAACCAATGTTTCAATAGTGTGTATGTTAAAAATAAAGTTTTATCTGTTTGTATGTTAGAAATAGAATGAAGTTTCACCAGTTGGCAAGTTAAGAATGAAGTTTTATCTGTTTCTATGATAGAAGTGAAACAAAGTTTCAATCGTTTACAAGTTAAAAATAAAGTTTCAATAGTTTACAAGTTAAGAATAAAGTTTCGATAGTGTGTATGTTAAGAATAAAGTTTTATCTGTTTGTATGTTAGAAATAGAATGAAGTTTCACCAGTTGGCAAGTTAAGAATAAAGTTCTATCTGTTTAAGTTCACAAGTTAAGAATAAAGTTCTATCTGTTTATATGTTAGAAATAAAATGAAGGTTCACCAGTTTACAAGTTAAGAATAAAGTTCTATCTGTTTAAGTTAACAAGTTAAAAATAAAGTTTCAATAGTTTGCAAGTTAAAACTAATGTTTCAATAGTGCATATGTCAAGAATAAAGTTTTATCTGTTTGTGTGGTAGAAATAGAATGAAGTTTCACCAGTTGGCAAGTTAAGAATGAAGTTTTATCTGTTTCTATGATAGAAATAAAACAAAGTTTCAACCGTTTACAAGTTAAAAATAAAGTTCTATCTGTTTGTATGTTAGAAATAAACTTCTATCTGTTTATATGTTAGAAATAGAATGAAGTTTCACCAGTTTACAAGTTAAGAATAAAGTTCTATCTGTTTATATATTAGAAACAAAATGAAGTTTCATCAGTTTACAAGTAAAGAATAAAATTTCAATAGTTTACAAGTTAAGAATAAAGTTCTATCTGTTTATATGTTAGAAATAAAATAAAGTTTCACCAGTTTACAAGTTACGAATAAAGTTCTATCTGTTTAAGTTAACAAGTTAAAAATAAAGTTTCAATAGTTTGCAAGTTAAAACTAATGCTTCAATAGTGCATATGTCAAGAATAAAGTTTTATCTGTTTGTGTGTTAGAAATAGAATGAAGTTTCACCAGTTGGCAAGTTAAGAATGAAGTTTTATCTGTTTCTATGATAGAAATAAAACAAAGTTTCAACCGTTTACAAGTTAAAAATAAAGTTCTATCTGTTTGTATGTTAGAAATAAACTTCTATCTGTTTATATGTTAGAAATAGAATGAAGTTTCATCAGTTTACAAGTAAAGAATAAAATTTCAATAGTTTACAAGTTAAGAATAAAGTTTCAATAGTGTGCATGTTCAGAATAAAGTTTTATCTGTGTGTATGTTAGAAATAGAATGAAGTTTCACCAGTTTACAAGTTACGAATAAAGTTCTATCTGTTTAAGTTTGCAAGTTAAGAATAAAGTTTTATCTGTTTATATATTAGAAATAGAATGAAGTTTCATCAGTTTACAAGTTAAGAATAAAGTTCTATCTGTTTGTATGTTAGAAATAAAACAAAGTTTCAACCGTTAACAAGTTAAAAATAAAGTTTCATCAGTTTACAAGTTAAGAATAAAGTTTCAATAGTATGCATGTTCAGAATAAAGTTCTATTTGTTTATATGTTAGAAATAGAATGAAGTTTCACCAGTTTACAAGTTACGAATAAAGTTCTATCTGTTTAAGTTTACAAGTTAAGAATAATGTTCTATCTCTTTGTATGTTAGAAATAAAACAAAGTTTAAAAACCGTTTACAAGTTAAAAATAAAGTTTCAATAGTTTACAAGTTAAGAATAAAGTTTCAATGGTTTACATGTTAAGAATAAAGTTTTATCTGTTTGTATGTTAGAAATAAAATGACGTTTCACCAGTTTACAAGTTAAGAATAAAGTTCTATCTGTTTGTATGTTAGAAATAAAACAAAGTTTCAACCGTTAACAAGTTAAAACTAATGTTTCAATAGTGTATATGTTAAGAATAAAGTTTTATCTGTTTGTATGTTAGAAATAGAATGAAGTTTCACCAGTTGGCAAGTTAAGAATGAAGTTTTATCTGTTTCTATGATACAAGTGAAACAAAGTTTTAACCGTTTACAAGTTGAAAATAAAGTTTCAATAGTTTACAAGTTAAGAATAAAGTTTCAATCGTGTGTATGTTAAGAATAAAGTTTTATCTGTTTGTATGTTAGAAATAGAATGAAGTTTCACCAGTTTACAAGTTACGAATAAAGTTCTATCTGTTTAAGTTTACAAGTTAAGAATAAAGTTCTATCTGTTTGTATGTTAGAAAATAAAATGAAGTTTCACCAGTTTACAAGTTAAGAATAAAGTTCTATCTGTTTATATGTTAGAAATAAAATGAAGTGTCACCAGTTTACAAGTTACGAAAAAAGTTCTATCTGTTTAAGTTTACAAGTTAAGAATAAAGTTCTATCTGTTTATATGTTAGAAATAAAATGAAGGTTCTCCAGTTTACAAGTTAAGAATAAAGTTTCAATAGTATGCATGTTCAGAATAAAGTTCTATTTGTTTATATGTTAGAAATAGAATGAAGTTTCACCAGTTTACAAGTTACGAATAAAGTTCTATCTGTTTAAGTTTACAAGTTAAGAATAATGTTCTATCTGTTTGTATGTTAGAAATAAAACAAAGTTTCAACCGTTTACAAGTTAAAAATAAAGTTTCAATATTTTACAAGTTAAGAATAATGTTTCAATGGTGTGCATGTTAAGAATAAAGTTCTATCTGATTATATGTTAGAAAATGAATGACTTTTCATCAGTTTACAAGTTAAGAATAAAGTTCTATCTGTTTATATATTAGAAATAAAATGAAGTTTCATCAGTTTACAAGTAAAGAATAAAATTTCAACAGTTTACAAGTTAAGAATAAAGTTTCAATAGTGTGCATGTTCAGAATAAAGTTCTATTTGTTTATATGTTAGAAATAGAATGAAGTTTCACCAGTTGACAAGTTACGAATAAAGTTCTATCTTTTTAAGTTTGCAAGTTAAGAATAAAGTTTTATCTGTTTATATATTAGAAATAGAATGAAGTTTCATCAGTTCACAAGTTAAGAATAAAGTTCTATCTGTTTGTATGTTAGAAATAAAACAAAGTTTCAACCGTTAACAAGTTAAAAATAAAGTTTCAATAGTTTGGAAGTTAAAACTAATGTTTCAATAGTGCGCATGTTAGAAATAAACTTCTATCTGTTTATATGTTCGAAATAGAATGAAGTTTCACCAGTTTACAAGTTGAGAATAAAGTTCTATCTGTTTATATGTTAGAAATAGAATGAAGTTTCATCCGTTTACAAGTTAAGAATAAAGTTTCAATAGTTTACAAGTTAAGAATAAAGTTTCAATAGTATGCACGTTCAGAAGAAAGTTCTATTTTTTTATATGTTAGAAATAGAATGAAGTTTCACCAGTTGGCAAGTTACGAATAAAGTACTATCTGTTTAAGTTTACAAGTTAAGAATAATGTTCTATCTCTTTGTATGTTAGAAATAAAACAAAGTTTAAACCGTTTACAAGTTAAAAATAAAGTTTCAATAGTTTACAAGTTAAGAATAAAGTTTCAATGGTTTACATGTTAAGAATAAAGTTTTATCTGTTTGTATGTTAGAAATAGAATGAAGTTTCACCAGTTTACAAGTTAAGAATAAAGTCTATCTGTTTGTATGTTAGAAATAAAACAAAGTTTCAACCGTTAACAAGTTAAAACTAATGTTTCAATAGTGTATATGTTAAGAATAAAGTTTTATCTGTTTGTATGTTAGAAATAGAATGAAGTTTCATCAGTTTACAAGTAAAGAATAAAATTTCAATAGTTTACAAGTTAAGAATAAAGTTCTATCTGTTTATATGTTAGAAATAAAATAAAGTTTCACCAGTTTACAAGTTACGAATAAAGTGCTATCTGTTTAAGTTAACAAGTTAAAAATAAAGTTTCAATAGTTTGCAAGTTAAAACTAATGCTTCAATAGTGCATATGTCAAGAATAAAGTTTTATCTGTTTGTGTGTTAGAAATAGAATGAAGTTTCACCAGTTGGCAAGTTAAGAATGAAGTTTTATCTGTTTCTATGATAGAAATAAAACAAAGTTTCAACCGTTTACAAGTTAAAAATAAAGTTCTATCTGTTTGTATGTTAGTAAAACTTCTATCTGTTTATATGTTAGAAATAGAATGAAGTTTCATCAGTTTACAAGTAAAGAATAAAATTTCAATAGTTTACAAGTTAAGAATAAAGTTTCAATAGTGTGCATGTTCAGAATAAAGTTTTATCTGTGTGTATGTTAGAAATAGAATGAAGTTTCACCAGTTTACAAGTTACGAATAAAGTTCTATCTGTTTAAGTTTGCAAGTTAAGAATAAAGTTTTATCTGTTTATATATTAGAAATAGAATGAAGTTTCATCAGTTTACAAGTTAAGAATAAAGTTCTATCTGTTTGTATGTTAGAAATAAAACAAAGTTTCAACCGTTAACAAGTTAAAAATAAAGTTTCATCAGTTTACAAGTTAAGAATAAAGTTTCAATAGTATGCATGTTCAGAATAAAGTTCTATTTGTTTATATGTTAGAAATAGAATGAAGTTTCACCAGTTTACAAGTTACGAATAAAGTTCTATCTGTTTAAGTTTACAAGTTAAGAATAATGTTCTATCTCTTTGTATGTTAGAAATAAAACAAAGTTTAAACCGTTTACAAGTTAAAAATAAAGTTTCAATAGTTTACAAGTTAAGAATAAAGTTTCAATGGTTTACATGTTAAGAATAAAGTTTTATCTGTTTGTATGTTAGAAATAAAATGACGTTTCACCAGTTTACAAGTTAAGAATAAAGTTCTATCTGTTTGTATGTTAGAAATAAAACAAAGTTTCAACCGTTAACAAGTTAAAACTAATGTTTCAATAGTGTATATGTTAAGAATAAAGTTTTATCTGTTTGTATGTTAGAAATAGAATGAAGTTTCACCAGTTGGCAAGTTAAGAATGAAGTTTTATCTGTTTCTATGATAGAAGTGAAACAAAGTTTTAACCGTTTACAAGTTGAAAATAAAGTTTCAATAGTTTACAAGTTAAGAATAAAGTTTCAATCGTGTGTATGTTAAGAATAAAGTTTTATCTGTTTGTATGTTAGAAATAGAATGAAGTTTCACCAGTTTACAAGTTACGAATAAAGTTCTATCTGTTTAAGTTTACAAGTTAAGAATAAAGTTCTATCTGTTTATATGTTAGAAATAAAATGAAGGTTCTCCAGTTTACAAGTTAAGAATAAAGTTTCAATAGTATGCATGTTCAGAATAAAGTTCTATTTGTTTATATGTTAGAAATAGAATGAAGCTTCACCAGTTTACAAGTTACGAATAAAGTTCTATCTGTTTAAGTTTACAAGTTAAGAATAAAGTTCTATCTGTTTGTATGTTAGAAATAAAACAAAGTTTCAACCGTTTACAAGTTAAAAATAAAGTTTCAATATTTTACAAGTTAAGAATAATGTTTCAATGGTGTGCATATTAAGAATAAAGTTCTATCTGATTATATGTTAGAAAATGAATGACTTTTCGTCAGTTTACAAGTTAAGAATAAAGTTCAATCTGTTTATATATTAGAAATAAAATGAAGTTTCATCAGTTTACAAGTAAAGAATAAAATTTCAACAGTTTACAAGTTAAGAATAAAGTTTCAATAGTGTGCATGTTCAGAATAAAGTTCTATTTGTTTATATGTTAGAAATAGAATGAAGTTTCACCAGTTTACAAGTTACGAATAAAGTTCTATCTTTTTAAGTTTGCAAGTTAAGAATAAAGTTTTATCTGTTTATATATTAGAAATAGAATGAAGTTTCATCAGTTCACAAGTTAAGAATAAAGTTCTATCTGTTTGTATGTTAGAAATAAAACAAAGTTTCAACCGTTAACAAGTTAAAAATAAAGTTTCAATAGTTTGGAAGTTAAAACAAATGTTTCAATAGTGTATATGTTAAGAATAAAGTTTTATCTGTTTGTGTGTTAGAAATAGAATGAAGTTTCACCAGTTGGCAAGTTAAGAATGAAGTTTTATCTGTTTATATGTTAGAAATAGAATGAAGTTTCATCCGTTTACAAGTTAAGAATAAAGTTTCAATAGTTTACAAGTTAAGAATAAAGTTTCAATAGTATGCACGTTTAGAAGAAAGTTCTATTTTTTTATATGTTAGAAATAGAATGAAGTTTCACCAGTTGGCAAGTTACGAATAAAGTTCTATCTGTTTAAGTTTACAAGTTAAGAATAATGTTCTATCTCTTTGTATGTTAGAAATAAAACAAAGTTTAAACCGTTTACAAGTTAAAAATAAAGTTTCAATAGTTTACAAGTTAAGAATAAAGTTTCAATGGTTTACATGTTAAGAATAAAGTTTTATCTGTTTGTATGTTAGAAATAGAATGAAGTTTCACCAGTTTACAAGTTAAGAATAAAGTCTATCTGTTTGTATGTTAGAAATAAAACAAAGTTTCAACCGTTAACAAGTTAAAACTAATGTTTCAATAGTGTATATGTTAAGAATAAAGTTTTATCTGTTTGTATGTTAGAAATAGAATGAAGTTTCACCAGTTGGCAAGTTAAGAATGAAGTTTTATCTGTTTCTATGATAGAAGTGAAACAAAGTTTCAACCGTTTACAAGTTAAAAATAAAGTTTCAATAGTTTACAAGTTAAGAATAAAGTTTCAATCGTGTGAATGTTAAGAATAAAGTTTTATCTGTTTGTATGTTAGAAATAGAATGAAGTTTCACCAGTTGGCAAGTTAAGAATAAAGTTCTATCTGCTTATATGTTAGAAAATAAAATGAAAGTTCACCAGTTTACAAGTTAAGAATAAAGTTCTATCTGTTTATATGTTAGAAATAAAATGAAGTTTCACCAGTTTACAAGTTACGAATAAAGTTCTATCTGTTTAAGTTTACAAGTTAAGAATAAAGTTTTATCTGTTTGTATGTTAGAAATAGAATGAAGTTTCACCAGTTTGCAAGTTAAGAATGAAGTTTTATCTGTTTCTATGATAGAAGCGAAACAAAGTTTCAACCGTTAACAAGTTAAAAATAAAGTTTCAATAGTTTGCAAGTTAAAACTAATGTTTCAATAGTGCGCATGTTAGAAATAAACGTCTATCTGTTTATATGTTAGAAATAGAATGAAGTTTCACCAGTTTACAAGTTAAGAATAAAGTTCTATCTGTTTATATGTTAGAAATAGAATGAAGTTTCATCACTTTACAAGTTAAGAATAAAGTTTCAATAGTTTACAATTTAAGAATAAAGTTTCAATAGTATGCACGTTCAGAATAAAGTTGTATTTGTTTATATGTTAGAAAAAGAATGAAGTTTCACCAGTTTACAATTTACGAATAAAGTTTTATCTGTTTAAGTTTACAAGTTAAGAATAAAGTTCTATCTGTTTGTATGTTAGAAATAAAACAAAGTTTCAACCGTTTACAAGTTAAAAATAAAGTTTCAATAGTTTACAAGTTAAGAATAAAGTTTCAATGGTGTACATGTTAATAATAAAGTTTTATCTGTTTGTATGTTAGAAATAGAATGAAGTTTCACCAGTTTACAAGTTAAGAATAAAGTTCTATCTGTTTGTATGTTAGAAATAAAACAAAGTATCAACCGTTAACAAGTTAAAAATAAAGTTTCAATAGTTTGCAAGTTAAAACTAATGTTTCAATAGTGTATATGTTAAGAATAAAGTTTTATCTGTTTGTATGTTAGAAATAGAATGAATTTTCACCAGTTGGCAATTTAAGAATGAAGTTTTATCTGTTTCTATGATAGAAGTGAAACAAAGTTTCAACCGTTTACAAGTTAAAAATAAAGTTTCATCAGTTTACAAGTTAAGAATAAAGTTTCAATAGCGTGTATGTTAAGAATAAAGTTTTATCTGTTTGTATGTTAGAAATAGAATGAAGTTTCACCAGTTTACAAGTTACGAATAAAGTTCTATCTGTTTATGTTTACAAGTTAAGAATGAAGTTCTATCTGTTTATATGTTAGAAATAAAATGAAGGTTCACCAGTTTACAAGTTAAGAATAAAGTTTCAATAGTATGCATGTTCAGAATAAAGTTCTATCTGTTTCTATGTTAGAAATAGAATGAAGTTTCACCAGTTTACAAGTTACGAATAAAGTTCTATCTGTTTAAGTTTACAAGTTAAGAATAAAGTTCTATCTATTTGTATGTTAGAAATAAAACAAAGTTCCAACCGTTTACAAGTTAAGAATAAAGTTTCAATGGTGTGCATGTTAAGAATAAAGTTCTATCTGTTTATATGTTAGAAACAGAATGACGTTTCACCAGTTTACAAGTTAAGAATAAAGTTCTATCTGTTTGTATGTTAGAAATAAACTTCTATCTGTTTATATGTTAGAAATAGAATGAAGTTTCACCAGTTTACAAGTTAAGAATGAAGTTTTATCTTATTCTATGATAGAAATAAAACAAAGTTTCAACCGTTTACAAGTTAAAAATAAAGTTTCAACAGTGTGTATGTTGGAAATAAAGTTGAAGCTGTTTGTAGATTAAAATAAAGGTTCAACAGTGTGTACGTTAGAAATAGAGTTTTAGCTGTTTGTATGTTAAAAGTAAAGTTTCAACAGTGTGTACGTTAGAAATAGAGTTTTATCTGTTTGTAAAATGAGATTGAAGGATTTACTAGTTTGCAAGTTAGACTAAGCGTTCTACTACTTGTAAATGAAAGATTTAGTTTCAACAGTTTCCAGATTAGAAAATAATGTTTCAATAGTGTACAAGTTGGAAATAAAGTTTTAATAGTTTATACTCTTGAAATATAGTTATATCCGTTTATGTCTTGGAAATAAAGTTCTAACAGTTTGTATGTTGCAGTCTAACTTGCAAACTAGTAAATCCTGCAATCTCATTTTACAAACAGATAAAACTCTATTTCTAACGTACACACTGTTGAAACTTTACTTTTAACATACAAACAGCTAAAACTCTATTTCTAACGTACACACTGTTGAACCTTTATTTTAATCTTTAAACAGCTTCAACTTTATTTCCAACATACACACTGTTGAAACTTTATTTTTAACTTGTAAACGGTTGAAACTTTATTTCATTTCTGACATACAAGCAAATAAAACTTTATTTAAACTTGTAAACGGTTGAAACTTTGTTTTATTTCTATCATAGAAACAGATAAAACTTCATTCTTAACTTGTAAACTGGTGAAACTTCACTCTATTTCTAACATGTAAACAGATAGAAGTTTATTTCTAACATACAAACAGATAGAACTTTATTCTTAACTTGTAAACTGGTGAAACGTCATTCTATTTCTAACATATAAACAGATAGAACTTTATTCTTAACATGAACACCATTGAAACTTTATTCTTAACTTGTAAACTATTGAAACTTTATTTTTAACTTGTAAACGGTTGAAACTATGTCTTATTTCTAACATACAAACAGATAGAACTTTATTCTTAACTTGTAAACTTAAGCAGATAGAACTTTATTCGTAACTTGTAAACTGGTGAAACTTAATTCTATTTCTAACATACAAACAGATAAAACTTTATTCTTAACATACACACTATTGAAACTTTATTTTTAACTTGTAAACGGTTGAAACTTTGTTTCACTTCTATCATAGAAACAGATAAAACTTCATTCTTAACTTGCCAACTGGTGAAACTTCATTCTATTTCTAACATACAAACAGATAAAACTTTATTCTTAACATATACACTATTGAAACATTAGTTTTAACTTGCAAACTATTGAAACTTTATTTTTAACTTGTTAGCGGTTGAAACTTTGTTTTATTTCTAACATACAAACAGATAGAACTTTATTCTTAACTTGTAAACTGGTGAAACTTCATTTTATTTCTAACATACAAACAGATAAAACTTTATTCTTAACATGTACACCATTGAAACTTTATTGTTAACTTGTAAACTTAAACAGATAGAACTTTATTCGTAACTTGTAAACTGGTGAAACTTCATTCTTTTTCTAACATATAAACAAATAGAACTTTATTCTGAACGTGCATACTATTGAAACTTTATTCTTAACTTGTAAACTATTGAAACTTTATTCTGAACTTGTAAACTGATGAAACTTCATTCTATTTCTAACATATAGACAGATAGAACTTTATTCTTAACTTGCCAACTGGTGAAACTTCATTCTATTTCTAACATATAAACAGATAGACGTTTATTTCTCACATGCGCACTATTGAAACATTGGTTTTAACTTGCAAACTATTGAAACTTTATTTTTAACTTGTTAACGGTTGAAACTTTGTTTTATTTCTAACATACAAACAGATAGAACTTTATTCTTAACTTGTAAACTGATGAAACTTCATTCTATTTCTAATATACAAACAGATAAAACTTTGTTCTTAACTTGCAAACTTAAACAGATAGAACTTTATTCGTAACTTGTAAACTGGTGAAACTTCATTCTATTTCTAACATATAAACAAATAGAACTTTATTCTGAACATGCACACTATTGAAACTTTATTCTTAACTTGTAAACTATTGAAATTTTATTCTTTACTTGTAAACTGATGAAACTTCATTTTATTTCTAATATATAAACAGATAGAACTTTATTCTTAACTTGTAAACTGGTGAAACTTCATTCTATTTCTAACGTATAAACATTTAAAACTTTATTCTAACATACAAACAGATAGAACTTTATTTTTAACTTGTAAACGGTTGAAACTTTGTTTTATTTCTATCATAGAAACAGATAAAACTTCATTCTTAACTTGCCAACTGGTGAAACTTCATTCTATTTGTAACATACAAACAGATAAAACTTTATTCTTAACATATGCACTATTGAAACCTTAGTTTTAACTTGCAAACTATTGAAACTTTATTTTTAACTTGTTAACTTAAACAGATAGAACTTTATTCGTAACTTGTAAACTGGTGAAACTTCATTTTATTTCTAACATATAAACAGATAGAACGTTATTCTTAACTTGTAAACTTAAACAGATAGAACTTTATTCTTAACTTGCCAACTGGTGAAACTTCATTCTATTTCTAACATACAAACAGATAAAACTTTATTCTTAACATACGCACTATTGAAACTTTATTCTTAACTTGTAAACTATTGAAACTTTCTTTTTAACTTGTAAACGGTTGAAACTTTGTTTCACTTCTGTCATAGAAACAGATAAAACTTCATTCTTAACTTGCCAACTGGTGAAACTTCATTCTATTTCTAACATACAAACAGATAAAACCTTATTCTTAACATATACACTATTGAAACATTAGTTTTATCTTGCAAACTATTGAAACTTTATTTTTAACTTGTAAACTTAAACAGATAGAACTTTATTCGTAACTTGTAAACTGATGAAACTTCATTCTATTTCTAACATACAAACAGATAAATCTTTATTCTTAACATACACACTATTGAAACTTTATTCTTAACTTGCAAACTATTGAAACTTTATTTTTAACTTGTAAACGGTTGAAACATTTGTTTCGCTTCTATCATAGAAACAGATAAAACTTCATTCTTAACTTGCCAACTGGTGAAACTTCATTCTATTTCTAACATACAAACAGATAAAACTTTATTCTTAACATATACACTATTGAAACATTAGTTTTAACTTGCAAACTATTGAAACTTTATTTTTAACTTGTTAACGGTTGAAACTTTATTTCATTTCTGACATACAAGCAGATAAAACTTTATTTTTAACTTGTAAACTGTTGAAACTTTGTTTTATTTCTATCATAGAAACAGACAAAACTTCGTTCTTAACTTTTAAACTGGAGAAACTTCATTCTATTTCTAACATATAAACAGATAGAAGTTTATTTCTAACATACAAACAGATAGAACTTTATTCTTAACTTGTAAACTGGTGAAACGTCATTCTATTTCTAATATACAAACGGATAAAACTTTATTCTTAACTTGCAAACTTAAACAGATACAACTTTATTCGTAACTTGTCAACTGGTGAAACTTCATTCTATTTCTAACATGTAAACAAATAGAACTTTAATCTGAACATGCACACTATTGAAACTTTATTCTTAACTTGTAAACTATTGAAATTTTATTCTTTACTTGTAAACTGATAAAACTTCATTTTATTTCTAATAAATAAACAGATAGAACTTTATTCTTAACTTGTAAACTGGTGAAACTTCATTCTATTTCTAACATATAAACAGATAAAACTTTATTCTAACATACAAACAGATAGAACTTTGTTTTTAACTTGTAAACGGTTGAAACTTTGTTTTATTTCTATCATAGAAACAGATAAAACTTCATTCTTAACTTGCCAACTGGAGAAACTTCATTCTATTTCTAACATACAAACAGATAAAACTTTATTCTTGACATATGCACTATTGAAACTTTATTCTTAACTTGTAAATTATTGAAACTTTATTTTTAACTTGTAAACGGTTTAAGCTTTGTTTTATTTCTAACATACAAACAGATAGAACATTATTCTTAACTTGTAAACTTAAACAGATAGAACTTTATTCGTAACTTGTAAACTGATGAAACTTCATTCTATTTCTAACATATAAACAAATAGAACTTTATTCTGAACATGCACACTATTGAAACTTTATTCTTAACTTGTAAACTATTGAAATTTAATTCTTTACTTGTAAACTGATGAAACTTCATTTTATTTCTAATATATAAACAGATAGAACTTTATTCTTAACTTGTAAACTGGTGAAACTTCATTCTATTTCTAACATATAAACAGATAGAATTTTATTTCTAACATACAAACAGATAGAACTTTATTTTTAACTTGTAAACGGTTGAAACTTTGTTTCACTTCTATCATAGAAACAGATAAAACTTCATTCTTAACTTGCCAGCTGGTGAAACTTCATTCTATTTCTAACACACAAACAGATAAAACTTTATTCTTTACATATGCACTATTGAAACATTAGTTTTAACTTGCAAACCATTGAAACTTTATTTTTAACTTGTTAACTTAAACAGATAGAACTTTATTCGTAACTTGTAAACTGGTGAAACTTCATTTTATTTCTAACATATAAACAGATAGAACTTTATTCTTAACTTGTAAACTTAAACAGATAGAACTTTATTCTTAACTTGCCAACTGGTGAAACTTCATTCTATTTCTAACATACAAACAGATAAAACTTTATTCTTAACATACACACTATTGAAACTTTATTCTTAACTTGTAAACTATTGAAACTTTATTTTTAACTTGTAAACGGTTGAAACCTTGTTTCACTTCTATCATAGAAACAGATAAAACTTCATTCTGAACTTGCCAACTGGTGAAACTTCATTCTATTTCTAACATACAAACAGATAAAACTTTATTCTTAACATATACACTATTGAAACATTAGTTTTAACTTCCAAACTATTGAAACTTTATTTTTAACTTGTTAACTTAAACAGATAGAACTTTTTTCGTAACTTGTAAACTGGTGAAACGTCATTTTATTTCTAACATATAAACAGATAAAACTTTATTCTTAACTTGTAAACTGGTGAACCTTCATTTTATTTCTAACATATAAACAGATAGAACTTTATTCTTAACTTGTAAACTTAAACAGATAGAACTTTATTCGTAACTTGTAAACTGATGAAACTTCATTCTATTTCTAACATACAAACAGATAAAACTTTATTCTTAACATACACACTATTGAAACTTTATTCTTAACTTGTGAACTATTGAAACTTTATTTTTAACTTGTAAACGGTTGAAACTTTGCTTTATTTCTATCATGGAAACAGATAAAACTTCATTCTTAACTTGCCAACTGGTGAAACTTCATTCTATTTCTAACACACAAACAGATAAAACTTTATTCTTGACATATGCACTATTGAAACATTAGTTTTAACTTGCAAACTATTGAAACTTTATTTTTAACTTGTTAACTTAAACAGATAGAACTTTATTCTTAACTTGAAAACTGGTGAAACGTCATTTTATTTCTATCATAGAAACAGATAAAACTTTATTCTTAACTTGCCAACTGGTGAAACTTCATTCTATTTCTAACATACAAACAGATAAAACTTTATTCTTAACATATACACTATTGAAACATTAGTTTTAACTTGCAAACTATTGAAACTTTATTTTTAACTTGTTAACGGTTGAAACTTTATTTCATTTCTGACATACAAGCAGATAAAACTTTATTTTTAACTTGTAAACTGTTGAAACTTTGTTTTATTTCTATCATAGAAACAGATAAAACTTCATTCTTAACTTGTAAACCGGTGAAACTTCATTCTATTTCTAACATATGAACAGATAGAAGTTTATTTCTAACATACAAACAGATAGAACTTTATTCTTAACTTGTAAACTGGTGAAACGTCATTCTATTTCTAACATATAAACAGATAGAACTTTATTCTTAACATGCACACCATTGAAACTTTATTCTTAACTTGTAAACTATTGAAACTTTATTTTTGACTTGTAAACGGTTGAAACTTTGTTTTATTTCTAACATACAAACAGATAGAACTTTATTCTTAACTTGTAAACTTAAATAGATAGAACTTTATTCGTAACTTGTAAACTGGTGAAACTTCATTCTATTTCTAACATATAAACAAATAGAACTTTATTCTGAACATGCATACTATTGAAACTTTTTTCTTAACTTGTAAACGGGTGAACCTTCATTTTATTTCTAACATATAAACAGATAGAACTTTATTCTTAACTTGTAAACTTAAGTAGATAGAACTTTATTCGTAACTTGTGAACTGGTGAAACTTCATTCTATTTCTAACATACAAACAGATAAAACTTTATTCTTAACATACACACTATTGAAACTTTATTCTTAACTTGTAAACTGTTGAAACTTTATTTTTAACTTGTAAACGGTTGAAACTTTGTTTCACTTCTATCATAGAAACAGATAAAACTTCATTCTTAACTTGCCAACTGGTGAAACTTCATTCTATTTCTAACATACAAACAGATAAAACTTTATTCTTAACATATACACTATTGAAACATTAGCTTTAACTTGCAAACTATTGGAACTTTATTTTTAACTTGTTAACGGTTGAAACTTTGTTTTATTTCTAACATACAGACAGATAGAACTTTATTCTTAACTTGTAAACTGGTGAAACTTCATTCTATTTCTAACATACAAACAGATAAAACTTTATTCTTAGCATGTACACCATTGAAACTTTATTCTTAACTGGTAAACTATTGAAACTTTATTTTTAACTTGTTAACGGTTGAAACTTTGTTTTATTTCTAACATACAAACAGATAAAATTTTATTCTTAACTTGTAAACTTAAACAGATAGAACTACATTCGTAACTTGTAAACTGGTGAAACTTCATTCTTTTTCTAACATATAAACGAATAGAACTTTATTCTGAGCGTGCATACTATTGAAACTTTATTCTTAACTTGTAAGCTATTGAAACTTTATTCTTAACTTGTAAACTGATGAAACGTCATTCTATTTCTAACATATAAACAGATAGAACTTTATTCTTAACTTGTAAACTGGTGAAACTTCATTCTATTTCTGACATATAAACAGATAGAAGTTTATTTCTAACATACAAACAGATAGAACTTTATTTTTAACTTGTAAACGGTTGAAACTTTGTTTTATTTCTATCATAGAAACAGATAAAACTTCATTCTTAACTTGCCAACTGGTGAAACTTCATTCTATTTCTAACATACAAACAGATAAAACTTTATTCTTAACATATGCACTATTGAAATATTAGTTTTAACTTGCAAACTATTGAAACTTTATTTTTAATTTGTTAATTTAAACAGATAGAACTTTATTCGTAACTTGTAAACTGGTGAAACTTTATTTTATTTCTAACATATAAACAGATAGAACTTTATTCTTAACTTGTAAACTGGTGAACCTTCATTTTATTTCTAACCTATAAACAGATAAAACTTTATTCTTAACTTGTAAACTTAAACAGATAGAACTTTATTCTTAACTTGCCAACTGGTGAAACTTCATTCTATTTATAACATACAAACAGATAAAACTTGATTCTTAGCATGTACACCATTGAAACTTTATTCTTAACTGGTAAACTATTGAAACTTTATTTTTAACTTGTTAACGGTTGAAACTTTGTTTTATTTCTAACATACAAACAAATAAAATTTTATTCTTAACTTGTAAACTTAAACAGATAGAACTACATTCGTAACTTGTAAACTGGTGAAACTTCATTCTTTTTCTAACATATAAACGAATAGAACTTTATTCTGAGCGTGCATACTATTGAAACTTTATTCTTAACTTGTAAGCTATTGAAACTTTATTCTTACTTGTAAACTGATGAAACGTCATTCTATTTCTAACATATAAACAGATAGAACTTTATTCTTAACTTGTAAACTGGTGAAACTTCATTCTATTTCTGACATAGAAACAGATAGAAGTTTATTTCTAACATACAAACAGATAGAACTTTATTTTTAACTTGTAAACGGTTGAAACTTTGTTTTATTTCTATCATAGAAACAGATAAAACTTCATTCTTAACTTGCCAACTGGTGAAACTTCATTCTATTTCTAACATACAAACAGATAAAACTTTATTCTTAACATATGCACTATTGAAATATTAGTTTTAACTTGCAAACTATTGAAACTTTATTTTTAATTTGTTAACTTAAACAGATAGAACTTTATTCGTAACTTGTAAACTGGTGAAACTTTATTTTATTTCTAACATATAAACAGATAGAACTTTATTCTTAACTTGTAAACTGGTGAACCTTCATTTTATTTCTAACCTATAAACAGATAAAACTTTATTCTTAACTTGTAAACTTAAACAGATAGAACTTTATTCTTAACTTGCCAACTGGTGAAACTTCATTCTATTTATAACATACAAACAGATAAAACTTGATTCTTAACATACACACTATTGAAACTTTATTCTTAACTTGTAAACTATTGAAACTTTATTTTTAACTTGTAAACGGTTGAAACTTTGTTTCACTTCTATCATAGAAACAGATAAAACTTCATTCTGAACTTGCCAACTGGTGAAACTTCATTCTATTTCTAACATACAAACAGATAAAACTTTATTCTTAACATATACACTATTGAAACATTAGTTTTAACTTGCAAACTATTGAAACTTTATTTTTAACTTGTTAACTTAAACAGATAGAACTTTATTCGTAACTTGTAAACTGGTGAAACGTCATTTTATTTCTAACATATAAACAGATAAAACTTTATTCTTAACTTGTAAACTGGTGAACCTTCATTTTATTTCTAACATATAAACAGATAGAACTTTATTCTTAACTTGTAAACTTAAACAGATAGAACTTTATTCGTAACTTGTAAACTGATGAAACTTCATTCTATTTCTAAGATACAAACAGATAAAACTTTATTCTTAACATACACACTATTGAAACTTTATTCTTAACTTGTGAACTATTGAAACTTTATTTTTAACTTGTAAACGGTTGAAACTTTGCTTTATTTCTATCATGGAAACAGATAAAACTTCATTCTTAACTTGCCAACTGGTGAAACTTCATTCTATTTCTAACATACAAACAGATAAAACTTTATTCTTAACATATGCACTATTGAAACATTAGTTTTAACTTGCAAACTATTGAAACTTTATTTTTAACTTGTTAACTTAAACAGATAGAACTTTATTCGTAACTTGTAAACTGGTGAACCTTCATTTTATTTCTAACATATAAACAGATAGAACTTTATTCTTAACTTGTAAACTTAAACAGATAGAACTTTATTCGTAACTTGTAAACTGATGAAACTTCATTCTATTTCTAACATACAAACAGATAAAACTTTATTCTTAACATACACACTATTGAAACTTTATTCTTAACTTGTAAACTATTGAAACTTTATTTTTAACTTGTTAACGGTTGAAACTTTGTTTTATTTCTAACATACAAACAGATAGAACTTTATTCTTAACTTGTAAACTGGTGAAACTTCATTCTATTTCTTACATACAAGCAGATAAAACTTTATTCTTAACATACACACTATTGAAACTTTATTCTTTACTTGTAAACTATTGAAACTTTATTTTTTACTTGTAGACTGTTGAAACTTTATTTCTAACTGGTAAACTGTTGAAATGATATCTTTCATTTACAAATAGTAGAACGCTTTGTCCAACTTGTAAACTAGTAAATCTTGTTCGTCATCGAACTAACTATTTAAATCTTCATCATGGAAATCAATGTTCCACAGTCGGAGTAAAAGTTTGAGATGATACACTCCTGGCAAACTAACTCATGAAGTAGCTTTGCTGTGATACATTTCTATCTGTAAACATATGATAATGTTAAAGTGAATCTAAAACTTTTCAGCTTATTAATTGTTCATCGTTGCATCAACGCTTTAACTCGTGAACAGTTATAATTTTATTTTTAATTTACACTTAGTCTAACTTGTAAACTAGTAAATCTTGCGATCTTATTTTTACAAACAGTTACACCTTTATTTCTAACATATACACTATTGAAACTTTAAATTTCTAACTTGTAAACTCTTGAAACTTTATTTTTATATAATAACAGATAAAACTTTATTTCTAACGTATTCACAATTGAAACTTTATTTATAACTTGTAAACTCTTGATACTTTATTTTGATATACAAACAGCTAAAACTTTATTTCTAACGTTTATACTATTGATACTTAATTTCTAACTTGTAAACTCTTGAAGCAGTTATAATTTTATTTTTAATTTACACTTAGTCTAACTTGTAAACTAGTAAATCTTGCGATCTTATTTTTACAAACAGTTACACCTTTATTTCTAACGCATACACTATTGAAACTTTATTTTTTAACTTGTAAAATGGTGAAACTTTACTTTTTATCTTGTAAACTTTATTTTGTTTCTAACATACAAACAGATAAAGCTTTATTTC
This sequence comes from Prostheceraeus crozeri, assembly GCA_907163375.1. Taxonomy (NCBI): domain Eukaryota; kingdom Metazoa; phylum Platyhelminthes; order Polycladida; family Euryleptidae; genus Prostheceraeus; species Prostheceraeus crozeri. The sequence continues at coordinate 5,536 of CAJQUW010016711.1, read as the reverse complement.
TAATGCACACACTATTGAAACTTTATTTTCAATCTGTAAACTGTTGAAACTATATCTTTCATTTACAAATAGTAGAACGCTTAGTCTAACTTGCAAATCTTATGACACTTCATATGGGTGATGATGGTAGATGAAATAGTGTTAAATAAAATTTAGATAGCTTACATGATACAGGGATAGCAAGAGGTTTAACAAGATTGACCATTGCCGAATGCTCCTTGCGGTATACATAGCTACGGGTTTCACCGCCGCCCTTTACAGGAACGCCCGTCGAAAGGAAGTATTACACCGAACTTCATTTGCAACGTTCAAGTTGACTGATAGCAGATTCAACTTAATGATAGTATTCGCCAGTCCGAAGACTGCCCAGGGCAAACCGCGAGGAGGTTCTATCATGTCTTGCCCCATGGTGGCCCTTAAGAGAGCCGATGGTTCGTTCTCGGGAGTAACGTCATCTTACACCCTACCAATTCTGCTGAGAGAGTCTTTGACTCTCTCTTTGGTAGCAGTGTCGACTTCCACACTAATTGGCACATGGCTAAAAAGTGGAATGTAGCGCCATTCCGTTGGATTGACAACAGTTGCTGTCATCGGATTGCCAATCCGAGCAAGATTATTGTGGACTCTGTCTTACTCCTCTAGCCTGACAAACTCCTCAAATAAATTTCGCGGCCTTAACTGCGGTCCGCGAGGAGAGCTGACTTGACTGTTCGGCGTCTGCATGATTGAAATGAAATGAAATGAGAGGCAGTGGTTTATATACCCTCTAACACGACGAAACGTTCAAGTTGACTGATAGCAGATTCAACTTAATGATAGTATTCGCCAGTCTAAAGACTGCCCAGGGCAAACCGCGTGGAGGCTCTATCATGTCTTGCCCCATAGTGGACGATTATACGGTAGTGTGTTAGTAGATTTCAATCATTGAAAAGGGAAGATGAGAATCATGTCATTTGTCTCATCAACGTTTATCATGGGAGCAATCATTGAAGGGACATCTAATGAATTACATTTCACTCTATTCCATATCATAAAGACTAACCTTTGTCGAATGGCTGAAGTACTCTGACCTGGTGAGAGAAAGCGTCACGTTGAGTATGAAGTCAAACGCTCAACATGTGCAACGGCTCAGAGGTTTCGGTCTAACAAACGACGAACAACCCGTGCAACACAATCCCTCTACGGCAGTACCCGCCGTCCCGAAGGAACGCTCGAGAAAAAGGAGGTATTACAGCGATGATGTGTTTTATGAGCAGAAGTGAATCTGTTGATAGCAAGAGACTATTCAACTAGATAGCAAGTCAAAACAACCTGATAGCAGGACAAATGTATAGTCAGTAATTTACACTTAGTGAGGAATGATAGATTTGAGTGTAGTGAGTGGCACTCGATCCCGTCGACAGCCCGAAGGCCTTGTACTGATCACTAGGGAAGTGAGAGTTCTTCCCCGATACCCGCTATTTACAGCTTAAGACATCATTGTCACTGCCCCGAAGTGGTAACAGCAACGTCGAGTCAAAGGTAGTGAACAGTAGCTAGGATCTAACCCCTCAAAGCTGCCTTAGACTTAGTTAAATTTGAAATCTGATAGCAGATTTGAACTCAGCATACTTGAAAACCTTGAGGAAACATCCCAAGTTATTGCTTTGATCAGCTTGATAGCAAGCCGTAGAGAGCTTGATTCACCAGCGTTTTGCAATGGAGATGTTTAGAGGCCACCCATGACAAGATAGCTAAGACTCAACCGATTGGCGTTCAAAGTGCTACGTTGAGAGCTGTGTCAAATGCCCAACATGAGACATGAGTTGTCCCAGCGGTTACGGTCTCAAATATGACACATTCCCTTGCCACACTTATCACTACGGCAACGTCCGCCGTCCCGAAGGAACACCCTGTCAGTGGAATATTACAGCAAAACTCTCCGTGTCTTGCTCGCTTTCAGTGAAAAGCCGCTTATACCATGAGAAGGCTGGCTCAGACATGAAAACCTGTAGAGTTGGTAAGAGGTGGACAGACTTTTAGCAGCTTGATAGCAAGCCGTAGAGAGTTTGATTCACCAGCGTTTTGCAATGGAGATGTTTAGAGGCCACCCATGACAAGATAGCTAAGACTCAACCGATTGGCGTTCAAAGTGCTACGTTGAGAGCTGTGTCAAATGCCCATCATGAGACATGAGTTGTCCCAGCGGTTACGGTCTCAAATATGACACATTCCCTTGCCACACTTATCACTACGGCATCGTCCGCCGTCCCGAAGGAACACCCTGTCAGTGGAATATTACAGCAATACTCTCCGTGTCTTGCTCGCTTTCAGTGAAAAGCCTCTTATACCATGAGAAGACTGGCTCAGACATCATTAAAAATGCTTTCATTGACTTCAGCAGGGTCGAAAACCCAAGAAAACCTCCAAAACTAGTGAATTTAAATTTTTCAACTTTTTAGCACTACTTATGAAATTTTATAAGTAGTCCATCACTTAGGGCAGGTAAATAGCGACCGAACCTTTTTTGAATCAAGTCAAACGGACTTGTAGAAGCAAAGTTACAAGCCTTTAAAGTTTTGGAGTCTTTTATGCCCTGGAGACGAAGGCCATCTCCTGGCGAACCTCTAAGTCTGACGCCTTAGCTGATATCAGCAATGAAATTTTCTAAGTCGGTTTCTTACAGAAACCCGGAATTTGGAATGTCCGAAGCTATCATCGGAGCTCAGAGAGACGACCTACCTCTGACAATCGCTTTCCTCTAAATGACAAGTCTCTGTCGGTTCCCAGCTTATATACTGTGTGGCGATCAGCTGATGACGTAATACCCATCATCCAAACACTAAAAACCCGTCTATCTCCGGTTCTAGTGCTCCGATTGAGCTGGAAATACACCATTTCCATGTAGAATTTGACGCTGAATCCGAATCTGGCCTCCGTTTTCCCATCCGATGCTTCGTTTTGGCTCTACAGAAGGCAGCCATCGCAAAAATTCTAACTGTCGTTTTTTCGAAAAATGTTGAAAAATTTTTCTCTCCGATTGACTTGAAACTCACCATACAGATAGAGAATTTCACGCTGATTCCAAATCTGAAATCCGTTTTCCAATCCGATGCTTCGTATTGAAGCTACAGCCCAAAACGTCCCAAATTCTAACTCTGTCGTTTTTCGCCAATGTCCCAAAATCTTAAATGGCGTCTCACATCTAAACGAAGACAGATAGGAACAAGCCGATTCTTTCAGTGAATTTGTCTTACTCTTAGCTTTCAAACGAGCTATGGCACGACTAAATCCGTCCACTGGAAGCCAAAATCGAAGCGAGCTGTTCAGAGGGGGGGACGTCAGCGAAAATTTTTTCTCTCCGATGGCGTTCAAATTCACCATACCGATGCAGAATTTCACGCTGAATCCGAATCCGGCCTCCGTTTTCTCATCCGATGGTTCGTTTGGGCGCTACACACCAAAACGTCCCAAATTCTAACTCTGTCGTTTTTTCGAAAAATGTTGAAAATTTTTTCTCGCCGATTGACTTGAAACTCACCATGCAGATAGATAATTTCACGCTGATTCCAAATCTGAAATCCGTTTTCCAATCCGATGCTTCGTTTTGAAGCTACAGCCCAAAACGTCCCAGATTCTAACTCTGTCGTTTTTCGCCAATGTCCCAAAATCTTAAATGGCGTCTCACATCTAAACGAAGACAGATATGAACAAGCCGATTCTTTCAGTGAATTTGTCTTACTCTTAGCTTTCAAACGAGCTATGGCACGACTAAATCCGTCCACTGGAAGCCAAAATCGAAGCGAGCTGTCCAGAGGGGGGGGACGTCAGCGAAAATTTTTTCTCTCCGATGGCGTTCAAATTCACCATACCGATGCAGAATTTCACGCTGATTCCAAATCTGGAATCCGTTTTCCAATCCGATGCTTCGTTTTGAAGCTACAGCCCAAAACGTCCCAAATTCTAACTCTGTTAAAATTGTGAAGAAAAATTTTTTCTCGCCGATTGAGCTGGAAATCACACCACAGATGCAGAATTTTACGCTGAATCCGAATCTGGCAGCCATTTCACCATCCACGACAACCTAGACGGTCGCCCACGTCAACCTAGACGGTCGCCCACGTCAACCTAGACGGTCGCCCACGTCAACCTGGACGGTCGCCCACGTCAACCAGGCGGTCGGACCAACTCACCCGAGTCTCACACTCTGTCGTTGCAGAGGGGGGGGGGGAGTCAGCGAACAGTTTGTGAACGTGGACCCACCTGGCCGGCACACCACGACAGACTACAACCTCTGTCGTTCCAGAGGGGGGGAGGGGGAGGGGGCGCTGTGTTTATTATGGACCTTTACTTACTACTTATGATCATGATTATCTTGACATTGACTTCAACGTCGAAAAGAGACGAATTGAAATAGTAGAGGAATATAGATATCTGGGTCTATGGCTCTCACATAACACTAAAAAGCACCTTGAATACTTGTGTAAGAAGGGTAACAAATTTGCCTATTTGACAGCGTAAAATTGTAGAGAATTTGGACATGTAAATGGATTAGTCGTGAAGACTTCGTTCGACATGCTAACTTTATCGAAAATGAAATACGGTGGAGAATTTTGTTTTCACAATAAACTATCTGATCTCAATAAAATCCAAGCACAGTTGTGCAAACGGTTCTATCATTTGAATAACTCAACAGCAAACTATGGCCTGAATGGCGAATTTGGTCTGGTGGCATTTGAATATCACTTTTATTAAGCAGCAACAAATTATTGGATTAAATATTTTTTTGTGATACCAATAAAATCAAAAAAATGTGTTTCAACCACATAAAAGAAAATTTAGTTGAAATGAAATATTCTTATACCTGGTGTTGGCGTATACAGAAACTCCGGAAACAGTTGAACTTATTATACACTGTAAATCGCTCAATACCAATCACATACGAAGGATGCATAACAAAATGTTTTTTTGGAAAATTTCTGTATTCTCTTGGTATATATTTGTATGCTTTTCGTATGTTATTTCAAATGTGGTATGCTTTACATACTAAATACATAACAGCACAATGTTAAAGGAAAGCATCATTGATTTCTAATATATGTTAATTTATGGCCTTTTGTCAATAAGGATCACACTGATGTTACTACTGTTTTCTAAGTACTAAGATAATGACATTTAATAGTCAAACTTACAATACTGAATTCGATTTTAATACATGTAAGTCTAAGACATTTCATGAATAAACAATCAATATTCAACCATCAACAATTATGCATTATGTAATTTTGGAAATAAACATATTATCAATCCGAAATAAAAGCACATTATAATTTATGAACGCAAAAATAGTTATGTTTGAGATATATAAGTCAACATGGTTGCTCGAAAACTATCGTTTTATAGAAATAATATTTATCAACTTAATTCATGGAAATGAGCTAAATATGAGACTTTTGAGTGCCATAAGACAAGTAGCAACGATCACATGCGGCGTTACTTTAACAATAATTTCAATCTAGTTAAATACCACACTTTCACAACGAAATATTCACGACTG
>CAJQUW010016710.1:0-223491 GCA_907163375.1 Prostheceraeus crozeri | reverse complement strand
AGTTAATCTAGTTTACCAGAAATTAACCAAGTTAAGTTAAACTCGGTATACTGAGTTTTCGAAAAAAACTCGGTTATAACTCAGTAAAATAATTCGCTAAAACTCAGTTAACTCAGTTACATAAAAATCCATGTAAAACTGTCAGTATAGGCATAGGCCGTCTGAATTTGATTCTGAAAAATTGCATGTTATAAGCGCTCCAGTCAATAACTTTTTCATGAAAGTTTGGGCGTATTCACAGGCAGTTGTAGTCTAAGTATAAAAGCAAAATAATAAGATACGCAATAGGTAGATGAAGTAAAGATGGAAACTTAGAAAATGAAAAGCATTATTTTGCTAGGTTTAAGAACGTAGCAAAAGAGCTGATCTAAATTCGCACAAAAATATAAGGCTAGAATGACTGCTACTTATAAAAGTAACCAATGTGTAGACTTTCTATGAAGGATGAGTCTGTATGTTTATACAAAAAAGATCTGTTTTAGCAGGCACAAGCCTGCTACAGCCTATATACCTAAACTAAGCTGTATAGCTTCAAAGTTGCGGTACATGATTTTGTCTATAATTGAGATCTAAACTTCATTACTTGTTGTAGCTAAGTTACAGCATCTTCCAGTATAAGCAAAATTATCTTGATAATATCTAAAAGGGACATTCTGCACCTGATTGCTCAGCTTATCTCAACTTTGGTCTCGCGCATTTTTTACTCATCCCTGCCCAACCCAAGGCACGAAGCCATGATGGAAGCTAGGGATAGGACAGCGCGGCCCTTAGCCAACTGAGCTATCCCACCACCTTAGTATGAACAATACACAAGCTAAAATAATCCTACGAAATGCACCAATATAAATGAAGATCCTTTAAAAAATAAATTAGACTAAAAAAATAATTCGACAAAACCATTTTCTATTCTTCTTCTGTTTCCTACCATGGCAGTTCCTAAAATCCGTATTCATACATCCAAGTGATTACATTTGCATCACTGCTATAACTGTTTATCAGAGAAGCGGTTTTTCTTTATATTTAGACTGCGAAGCAAGCATAATATCATATAGAAAAACAATACAAATGTCACGCATTAGTATTACTTTGAACTGTGACATAAATCATCAATTACGCTTCCATGATAATGCGATCGAAGCAAGAGCACATTTATCACAACAAATACCTTCAAAAACAAAAGCCGGATAGAACAAATAAGGGAAGTTCAGAAGAAAGTTTTATTATGTCGCAACATGACAGATGCCTCCAATAATTCCAACTTTAATGCACCTCTTCGATCTTCGGAAGATGCCACAGACACACCCTCATATTCATTGCATTACTTTTGTTGTGCAAAAATATATTTAATTCATGCCTAGAAAATTTTTTAAAAAACATTTTATGCGGTACGTAAATTGTGACAAGTTTCACAAAATCAAGTTAATGTAGCCTAAATATTTATAACCAGCGAACTCATTTCGCCTTGTTCGAATATTACCTTGTTGCTGTTTTCTTGAATTGTTAGAATACTCGCGTTCAATAATGAAGTCGTCGTTTCTAAAACGTTTGGAGCACAAAAAAGCATTCTTTGCTTTATCCCGCGTGAATCCGTCATCTTGATGACGTACTCTTCGGTACAATTCATCAAAAACCTCGTTCTTTCGAAGTTTATGAAGTTGAAGAGAAACTCCAGGAGACTGATGTCGCAGAAACACTTTTATAAAAAAATTGCAATTCGGAGCTGAGCACAGTTAGGCGTCGTCAAACCTTCACATACGCGAAGTATAAAATGTAACTAAGGAAAGGAAGGCATGTAAACGTATATCTTATCGACTTTACGTCTTATAATTCCTGATGAAGTTAAAGCTTTCAACCGTAATGTGTTGTAGAACGGGAACATTGTTTATTTATTTTGCTTATTCCTCCCTTTGATTTGGCCACTGACCAACAGGCTGTAGGTTTCAATGTTCATCACTTGGTCAGAGGTTCTGTCTGTTTCGCGATAGCGCACAGGTTTGAGGGAAAATCTGCTTCTCAAAAAGTGACCCTTCTTCCGTATAGCCGCGATGAGAGAAATTTCACAGTTTCCCATCCCGGCCACTACTATTAAGGAATCCATGCCTAATCCTAGGTATGCGGGCTTTACAAACATTGATGTAGAAATGCTTTCCTACATCAATGTTTACAAGTCACTGTTTACAATATCCGACAAATATGAAGATAACATTTCCTTTCCCTCAATATGGAAAGGAAGACAACGTGCAAACATCAGTAGTCAATGACTCATGGAATGGTGTTGAAGCCAGTGGTTGTAGCTGTTGAAGGCATTGATTGAAGGAGCCTGATTGACGCTCCCTCCCTATCAAAGACCTGTTTAGTGATTTATAGTTAACAAACGGCATGTAGGAGCTTGAAACATCTTTCTTTGTCTTGTGGTGACGCAACTGGACATGCCAAGTTACTTTCTGCTAGGCAAACTGTCTGACTCATTTTGCTGAACATGTTATGTTATGACCAGAGATAGTTCGTTCAACCCTCTCGGACTGCAATGTTAAAGCAGTGAAACGCGGAGAGAAGGACGCCTTGCACTATGGTGCGACTTGCAATCTCTGAGGAAGTGATGATGCAATTGCAAATTAACTCAACTTCAGTTTGAAAGTCACACAGTTATCTGATCATGATAGGACTAACATATCTGCAATAATGCTTGTAAAATTGCGATTTTCATGACACCAAAATAGACCAATTCAATTAAAATATTTTAGCAGCTACATTTCATTCAATTTCTAAAAACATTGAATTATATTTCATAACCGATGTCAATTATTCCTTCGAACGAAAAAAGAAATTTTTACTAATTGTTGGCACTTGCATAAGTCACATTTATCGTGCATGATGTCAATGTAGTGTCAGGTATATGAATATCAGTGAGTGAATAATTTGATTAATCCCATTCAAATTACTATTTACCTATTCAGACAACTTCTTTTGAACGGCTAATGTTGAGACACCTGATGAATGAATCTTTGTAAGTGAAAGGGACTGTTGTTGAAAAGTTTATAATCACTAATCGGCTGTGGATATCCAACCTTTTGTTTCTTTTGTCCCTTTGTTGATGGTAATATTTTAAGCAAAGTGTTTAACAATAGTACGAATGGAAATATTGAGGTTTGCAAATATTGAGTGGTCTGTTTGAGTTTGTTGTTATACTGAAGGGGACGAAATGATATTTTGTGTAAGTTTGATTAGGTACATATGTATATTCCTTTTCTCGACAAATAGCATGCTGCTTCTATCAGACTCAAAATTCATTGAAAGCATAGTGATCGAATGCAAACGCCGATTTTAAGCCTATGTAGTTGATCATAGGAACGCGCTTCAAATTAAATGAGTTCGTGACAATGCCCGGTGGAGGAAGATTGTGTCAAGGCTTCGGATGTGATCGACGAAGCTCACACCCTACACGCTCCTTTGATCCTGAATCTGGCATACCATTGTGATTCTTCGGGTTTCCATCAAGTGATCCTGAGAGATGCCGACAATGGATTACAAAGTCGAAGAATGCTGTGCTTGGTAAATATATCAGGCAAACACACTGTACAGGGACATTTAAGGTCAATTTAAGGGACATCTCAAAAGAAGTGGTGGTCTATCAAGTCAATGGTACCAACATTGAATTTCCCGAGTTCGTCAATATCAATACCTACAAGTACGCGAAAACCTCCAAAAAAATCGTGACATGAGTAATATCAAGAGGCGACTGGACTTCGACGACTCAATGGATGAACCATCCCTGCTCAGTCAAGTACGCCATTGATCAAGCGCTTGAAAGGGTGGTCCTGCTTCATACCGACTCAAACATCATCGAACATTGATGCGACTGCGCAAAACCCGGATGATACTTCATGAAGCCAACTCTACGACTGCTCTTCTACGTCAAAGAGTGAACTCCTGTGTCTGTGAACACCAGCAGAATTTAAGCAGTCTTCAGCAGCATTTCTTTGGTTTGCAAGTCGAAAGTTTATCAAAAGAGAAGCGCGGCATTCGCTATTCTCCTGTCATAAAACAACTTGGTCTTGCTATGTACTTCCGAAGCCCCTCGTACAGATTCTTACGAACTTTTTTCCGTTTACCCACCATTGGTGTACTCAAGCGGTCTCTTCGGAATGTGTTTTATGACGCAGGAGTTTGCCATACATGTACAATTGTACATATAGTCGATAAATTGAGCAAATGGCCGCCTCGTGAACAGATTGCATCGTCGTATCCTCCAGCTGCACCTAGCTGCGCGCGCGTCGTTCAATTTCGCGTTTCACCTTTTAGGGAAGAGTGAACTATCTCGTTAACTACCGGTATCTGTGTTACGACCACATGACACCGACTTGACTAAGAAGCAAGGATTTATTCTACAGGGTGAGTAAAAAGTAACGCCCGATTTCAGCTACCTCATTTAATATGCAAATACTGATGTCTCTCTTATCTTTTATCGCATATCCCCGGTGAAATCATGAAATTTTTTAGTGCAAAGTAAGAAGGTCTACTTTAATAAAATTTATTTTCAGAAAGATGAAAAGATTGTCTATTAAAAGTGTTCAAACTGTTCGCCGTTGTGCTCGATACACAGTTCCAGTCGAGTAACAACACTTCGGCACACTTTCTCGCACATTTCAATACCAATTGTTCTCATCTGGTTGGTAATGACATCTCGAAGTTCAGGTAGTGTACGAGGCCTCCTTGAATAAACGAGATCTTTTAAAACTCCCCACATGAAAAAATCCATGGGAGTTAAATCAGGTGATCTGGCTGGGAATTCAATAGGGCCTCGTCGTCCTATCCATTTTCCTGTGAAGTTGTTGTCTAACCATTCACGAACACGTGTAGCATAGTGCGCTGGGGCGCCATCTTGTTGGAAGTAAAATTGTTGATCTTGCACTAAAGGATGGAATTGTTCTTTTAACATGTCCATGTAGTTACTTCCGTTCACAGCATGGTCAAAGAAGAATGGTCCGATAATTCCTCGGGAAGATATGGCTGCCCAAACAGTTACTCCTGGCAGATTTACCTCCTGCTCAATCGTCATATAAGGATTGTCTGTCGCCCAATACACACAATTGTGCTTGTTGATATGGCCATTTAGTTTAAAAGTGGCCTCATCGGACCACCATATCCGGTCGAGAAGAGATTCGTCCTGTCGTAAAAGGGTGAGGAAACCTTCAGCATACTGAAGGCGTCTGTCTGCATCTCCGTCGTAGAGGGCGTGAACCAATCGGGGCTTGTATGGTCGGAATCCGTTCTTTCTTAGTAAGTTCACGACACTTTTTGACATATTCCTAACTCTAAAGATAATCTCCTAGTGGACTTCTGAGGGCTGCGTTGAAGACTTGCAAGCAGTTGATCGTGTTTTTCGTCTGAGGTGGCAGAGATGGGCCTTCCTGAACGATGCGCGTCTGCCACAGAACCAGTAAGTTCAAATTTATTGACGATGGATCTGAGGTTGCGACCTTGCACAGGAGGAATGTTAAATTCTTGACTGAGTCGTCTGCTTGCTTCGGCAGCATTTTCACTAGACAAGTAGAAAAATTTCACAGCAACTACTCGTTGCTCTGTAGTAAGTCGCACAGCCATTATAGCAAAGCAAGGAAAAGCGACAATAAAATTTCGTTCTTAACCATATCAATTTTATAGCTGAAGAGAAAGTCTGACCGAACGCTGTTCACATTGAAGAATCGATTGGAAGACACACACGCGTACTTGCACCTAGAGAGCCTAAAACTTGCACGCGCAGGGTCGATTTCCAATTCAACATTGTCACCGACTCTCAAGTCAGATTACTGTGCAAAGATCGGGCATTACTTTTTACATTTACCTGATTTAACTCCCATGGATTTTTTCATGTGGGGAGTTTTAAAAGATCTCGTTTATTCAAGGAGGCCTCGTACACTACCTGAACTTCGAGATGTCATTACCAACCAGATGAGAACAATTGGTATTGAAATGTGCGAGAAAGTGTGCCGAAGTGTTGTTACTCGACTGGAACTGTGTATCGAGCACAACGGCGAACAGTTTGAACACTTTTAATAGACAATCTTTTCATCTTTCTGAAAATAAATTTTATTAAAGTAGACCTTCTTACTTTGCACTAAAAAATTTCATGATTTCACCGGGGATATGCGATAAAAGATAAGAGAGACATCAGTATTTGCATATTAAATGAGGTAGCTGAAATCGGGCGTTACTTTTTACTCACCCTGTACATCGAACAGATGTAAAAATGAAGCACAAATTTAATTTCTTCAGCGTATGACAGGCGAAATGCTAGACAGACAGACACGCATCTACACATACGACACAACGTAACCCAAGCGTCGAGTATATATAGTATGTTAGGCAATCTATGTGAAGCGGACTACAGGAAAAACATGTGTAAACATCAAATGCTGTATAATAGCTCAGTGGATATTATTCTTACTTTTTGCATATTCCTCCAAGTAGTCATGAAACTTCGCTTTATTGTGAGAGCCGGTTCGATATATTCTAAGCTGCAAATCCAGCCATATTTTCATTGGGATGCAGTAGGCTTTCCTTCTTCATCCAAGATAACTAAATCAAATGAAAGAAAAGATAGTACACTCACTTATTTCCTTGTCTTGTGAAATTGAAAAATATCAGTCTGATACCAATAAATTGGTCATTTATAATGAATAAGCAACTACATGAATTTTTCAATGAGTCTAACTTCAATGATGTAAGGTGCTTGGATGCGATGCAAAGACCAATGACAGTTCAATACATAAAAGTTCACTTACGATACCGTTGAAATGGTAGCCAAAACACACAAAAGAAAAAATCAAATAGAACTTACTGTGTGCTAAATTTATGAGCGACGTATTTCATGAGCAATAAAATGACAACAGTAAAATTTAATAGCTTTAATCTAATTTCAAATACCGGTAATTTACAAATAAAAAATAAATAAAGCCTTCATTGTATTACAAATAACACATCTTTATCATATCTAGTTTCAGTAGCAGATGGTCTTAGCCTACTCCAGTTTATAAATCTCATCATCATTTGCCGATTTTCTTGAGAGAGTCAAAGAATTCTTTGTGCAAAATGGTCTTGACAAAACTTCCAAGGAAGTTTTATAAATGAAAATTTTGACAACAAAAAGTTTTCAGCTCGATAGAGCCTATAGGTTCTGTTAAAATGCAAGTCTAAAACTGGATAACCTCTGACAGCTTGAAAAGTAGGCTTATCTAGGCCTATTTCCGCGAAATGTCAGAAACTATTGACTTTCTGGCTTAAATTTTAACAGAAACTTAAGTTTTATATACTGCTAAAAATGCTTCTGTTACTTAAATTCCAGTTTGTGGCTTTCCTTAGGACAATTTTACCAAAACTTGGTTTTAGGACCATTTTGACCAGGAACCGTTCTGAACATTGGAAATCTTTCAGCAATAAGGTATAGGTTGATGAAATTGATAACCATACACAAAGACTCAAGTTAATTTCCCTAGTAATTCGCAACGGAATATATACTATCTACTCAGCTCTTTCAATATTGAGCACTACACACCTATCGTCGGATGACGGTGACCCGGCGGAAATTCACATTTTATGGAGCCCCAAATATTTAAATAAGGAATATACTATTTTCCAAACAAATACAAAATTCTCATCCGTGAAATTGAAACAATATCAGCAAATATAAGTAGAATGATATAACCATGCAACTTTGTAAACTCATGAATATATGTTATCGAAATTGCTGTACAGCAGCTTCATTTCACACAACAAGATAGCCCTTGGTGCTGCCGAGTTCCGACGCATTTAATACACGCAGATTGTTCAAATAAAAAGAAGCTGTACAAAATGCTTTTAGTACAAAAAATAATATAGCTCTATATAGCTTTTCTAATAGAGAATTTCGGAGTTATGATTGAATATTTGTCTTTTCAATTGCCACAGTAGGAACTGTTGTGTTCTCCCAGACCTTACTGCTACAAAAACAAGCCATTCAAAGCACGAATAAATTTGCGAATTTCATGTGAATTCTCTATCTCAATAAAGCATACGTACTGCCAATCAGAAAATGGAGCAATGCATACTTACTATTGATTTAATTTTCAAAATGTTAACGCGGCAATTCATCGGATAACTTGGAAGAAGAGGCAAAACCAACGTCAAATTAGGATTCAGAGGAAACAGCAACTTCTACAATAAGACAAGCAATGTCAATAAATAGTGCAAAAATGCATGTAGATTTGAAAAATTAGTTGTTTAAAGTACATGTGGATATGCTTCAAGTTTCATGTGATTCATAACCTTTCAGCAATAACGCTAAAGATTGCGTTCGCACACGAGTGTGTAGATCAAATAACAGCCAATTAGAGCGGTATGAAAGGTTATTAATCATAATTAATTCAAATGAAACTGTTTAAGATTATTCTGCCATTCATAAGACAGAATAAAGGCTTTATTGGATGAGAGTAGACACTGATTGTAAAAAATCCCAATCTATCCATGCAGATAAAATAGAAAAATGAAATATGCAGATTTTAAACCAGTTATTAATGATTTCAATTTATGACTAGTTTGTACAACATTTTAAGGGATATGCTTACTTACATATTGACTAGCATAATAATTATTCTGTCCATTGACACAATTTTTCAAATGAATTTGTAAATATAAAACAAGTTCATTATGACCAGCAATAGTTCATCGACAAACAATATTTATTCGCTAAAAAAGTGATGGGTTCTCTTCGTTGCGTTACCCCATCTCGTAGATGCTTGTAAAAATTCATAAATAAATAAATTTGACCGATATTTCAGACAGCACCGCTGTCCATCGTCAGGGCCTTCATGCATAAAGTGACATACCGACAATCGCGACCACAGTGAACAGAATTCTAGTCATGAAAAATGACACACAACACAGCAAAGCGGATGATGAAGATCACAGGCCTTTTTCACACTACATAGAAATCGTGAACTACCAGTACCAATACTGACATTATTAATTATTATTACTGTACCAATTAGGTTTTTCCTATTCACTGAATACTGTGCCGCGGAGACGTGAAATACCAGGTTGGTGTCTGGCGCGAGTTATCTCACTGTCAGTATTAAGCTCATAATAGAAGATAATAGATCATAGATCACAGAAGATAATGCTCATAATTCTTGAAATTATTGAAGCAAAATTGATATTTTATTAGATGAGCATTGTTGCAAACGTTAATTCAGATGTAAAAGTGTCAACCTGTATATTTACTATCAATGAAATTGATATTGCTCAATTATGCTGCCCTGTAGTGATTAGATGATAAAATGGATTAAATGGAATTTTTCCGACAATAGACGGCTGCCAAAGAGAGAAAATTATGTAGTCAAAGATTTACATTCCATTGGGTACATTCGACCCCTTCCGTAAAGCTCTTGACCGTAACTCGCGTGTTCCAGAGATCAAAACTGCCTGTTATGAGACATATATTAGTATTTTTCAATCAAAACTTTGAAGTGTAAATATACGTCAATATCATAAATCTAAATTGAGGAAAGCCGATGATAAATGATGATATTGGCTAAATCTTTGAAAATATTCCATGAAAAAACTAACACCATGCAGACTACTTCAAAGGCCAATTATCAAGATCATGCTCCATGCACTTCTGCTAAAATATGCAACTAAGTCCAAGCTTTGAATTGAATTGGAGATAGCCAATATTGAAAAATAATGACTTTATTTTCGTCTTCGTTATTCTGTAATAAATAGCGAAAACGAAAATAAAATCAATGTCTTTCAATATTGGCTCTTTCCAATTCGATTCAAAACATGACAAATAGCCAAGATAATTTAGCTAAAACCAAGTCCAAGCTTTACGATGCAAGGTTCTCATTGTCTTGGATCGGAATTGACACCACATTCTCTCGTTGAATTTTATGTGGGATTCCTATTTACTGACACATTTGCCAGATGTCACGAGTTGCTGAAGCACACAGATAAGTCGATATCGTATAGCTCAGCACACAGAAGCTATGAAAATACATGTATATTGCGGGTTATGTATGACGTAATCGGTATGACTGCAGTAATGTAAACGGTGGTCAAATTATTTACAAAATAGTGCTTTACTGGTAGATCTAGTATTCATCAATCTATAACTCAGAAAGTTTCAGGTGGTTATAAGAAAATGGGCTACACATGTCCGATCATATCAGCATCATATTTATGTCTTCATCAGTAGATGCAAAATGATTAATGTACACCAACTTTTTGCCTAGTTAGTTATACGTACTTCACGAAAATCACAGTGAAAGTGACACTACAATGAAAAATTCAACAAAAAATATTCCATTGTGTATATTATCATCTCAATTTCTTAGGCCTCAATCATTACATCAATATTATGCAATGCACTTCACTCATTCTCATAAACTGAACCGTTTGTTTCACTAATCCAACATCAATCTTCTAAGAAAACTCGGTAGTAGGCCTCCCGTTGTGTATCAGGCAAGCCAGCATGGATTAATGTCTCGAATTCCTTGACTGATAAATTCAATGACATTCATTTGTAGCATGTACTGTTCACATGCATCAATTCAGACTCGTGTAAAAGCTATTAGCTCCATGGCCTCAAAATTACTGTAAAAGCTTGTGTATTTACCGGAACGCACTACGACAAGGCTTTGCTTTCAAGAATTGCTACATGACTTTTTTGCTAATAAGGGAACATAAGGGGAATTCCTATATAATACAGCTATTAGATGAGATTATACAATCTTCAAGTTATGCATTCAATTGTGAACACATGGATGATAGCATGACTAAAGTAAAGGGTAACATGACAAAAAGTCAGGTTGCGTTGTCAACATGTGAAAAAGGCCTGTACTACGAAACGCTATTTTCCTGCTCCACCAAAAAAGCGAAAAAAACGAATGCCACTCGGTAAAAGCAAAAATTCAGGCATATTTTCGAAAAAGCGAATAAAAGCGAATGTCTGGGTGGTCTGCAAAATAGCTCTAAATGACTTTTCTGCACAGAAAAATGAACCGCGTCTTTACTTGTGATCATGCAGTGAGGATGTTTCCAAAGAGGTTTAAGCAGTGTTAAGCATCCTTGGCTGTTTCTCTGTTATAGGTATTACCGGTGCGCGGCCCAACGCCACTAACGAGAGACGCGATTGCCAAGATTGGTATTAATCTAACGTGTATTTGTCATTTTGCTGTAAAAAATTACATGATACAACAGAAAAAACAAAATTGAACTATCAAAAATTTTGTATATAGTTGGTTTAAGCAAATAAAAAGACAGCCTATACTAAGTATGCGATGCTATGTAAATTGTAAATAGTCATAATTTTGATGATCGATTGCGCCTGAAGGTTGTCCCTAAAATGCATTCTGTCAATTATTTGCAATAAATAGATCAATATTGTAGTTTCTGCCCGGTGAATGGTTCGAAGAGCGCAGGTGACATGGGTGAGCCTTATTATATAGCCTATTCCTTAGTGTAATATTCGCATACTCACTGAATTGCTAATACTCATCTACAGAGAGGGTGTTTATCGATCAGTCTTCATGCAAATATTTTTCCTTCCTTTTGGATTGATACTACTGCATTAAATTGCTGTATATTACCGATGTTATCGTTAAAAAATTTTCAGAGAAACTACTGAATGACAATTCTTGAAACTTAACACATAATATCAGTGACTTACGCTTTATATAATATATGCCAAATCGTACAGCCAAAAATTAATAATTTATGTCCCATTGCCGTAATAATAACTTTGGAACCTACATTTCCATAGTATGCATTTAATTTTTGACAGATGCATCATACTGCTTCAAAACTAACACCTGCTCCTACTAAATCGATAGAGAAAATTGAAATATGTATTCACACTATTATCTAGCAACGGCTGCAAGAGACTCAGATGGCTACTAATTTTGAATCAGATAGACCTCGGCCCAAAAATTGAAAAAAAACTAGTCGGCCCTGACCGAATAATTAAATCTTCAACGGGACCAAAGAATCCGGAACTTGGCTAGCGGGTCAAAATATAGAACTAGGTTCGGCGAAAAAACATTGAGTATATGTATTTATACAAATAACTTTTTTTACCAGCATTTATGATCATTATGAAAATCTAGTCTATGGAAGAATTCAGTTCTGAATTATTGGAATGACAAAAGGAAGTCGTTCGAATTTAGATTAGTAGTTCAATGCATAATGTGCATGTAGAGCTAGGTTTATCTGAAGATTTCTAAAAATTCGGTGTTTCGATCAGTCCCTAAATTTGAATGAAAATTTGCAAAAATCCTCAAAAGTCCATGATTATCGCTCTGCCGTTTCAGTTATCAGCCGATTAATCGGTGCACGCCTATGATGAATGCAATTGGCCGAAGTAGCCCCAACCTACCCGATTGTGCAGAATTCAATGTCCATCCTGCGATGTTGTCTTGCTGTCTCGACAAGAGCAATTCCAGGTCAGCGAAATTCGATACACATATAAAATACGCGCCGCAACCTAAAGGTGAAGGAAGCCGGGATTTTGAGAGTCATTCCTCCTATACATCGCCGTCTTTTATATAGTATGAAGCTCAGATTCTGTCAAGTAGATACTCCAAATATTTCTTTAAAGTGTTCAGAACAGCAGATCTGATTGTCTGCAGATTTTGAAAATTTGCATCGAAGGAGTACCTATATATGTTCCCTTTTGTTTCTGAAGTGTTTTGGACTACAGTGATTCATTTGCATTCACCATGCTTTCATCTGAGACACAAGGTCAAGACTACTATTCCCAATTTCGTCCAACGATCTTTCAACTTTGAATACGTCTGTTAACAGTTGATTCAGTACAAGCAAGCTTTTTAGAAATGTTTGTGTCTATAATGTTAACGTGAGACACCAATGCTAGAATTTCGATAAGAATAGTAACCTAGCCCCCTTTTTGAAGAATCTCCAAAGGAGAGGGGAAGACCCGGGATTTTGGGATTGAAAGCTGTAGTTAATGCGACAAAACTCCACCGAGTACCGGTGCCTCAATAATTGACATTCCTCATGTCTACATTTCATTTGATGACTAGCATCAGTCAACACCTTCACTCATGCTTGTAGGAAACCTCAATTAAGGAGAGGTGTGTGATGCTCCACTCACAGGAGAAATCAGGGACGCGCGTGTAGGCTACATGGGAATAAAAAGGCAAAATCGCCAAAATCACGGTGGGAGGGGAGCTCGCCATCTCTTGCCTGAAACCCATAGATTGCATCGTCGGGCAAGGTGAATTCGTAGACGTCCACCAAAATGAATACGATTTAACACAGCAGTCAACTCGTGGAGTTCAGAGAATGGTACACAAGAAACTCTAGGCCTCCTGACACTAGGTCCATGCATACACGTGAGGTAAATTTAAGTCTAGAGAAAAGTGTGTAGTTATCAAGTTGAACATTATTTATAGTATTTTCATGCAGCATCTCCACATCTACACTGATTGTCGGCTACACTATTAAAAGAAACCGATTTATCGCCGCTCTGACGATTTAACTTTTGAAACAGGTATCAATTGCATTGTTGCTGACATAAAGCTGTTGCACACGAGTGGGGTCGCAGCTCCACCTCTACCAGGTTAAAAAACCACAGTAATTGCCGCTATTCCTCAATACAAATAAAGTTCACTCCATCGCTAAAGAATGAGAAGTGGATGACTTGCAATTCCGTACCTGTATGCCTTGCATTGGACAGTAACCCGTGGGAAAAGAGTGATTTAATAACTACAATGATTTCGAAAATGAGAAATTACATCTTGTGTGACTCATGTTTACCGAAATTAATGACAGCATTAATGTTGAATGGAATTCCGAAATTCAATAACACTTCCATGCACTCAGAACAACTTTATACTCTGAATGCATCTCTTCCTAACAACTCGGACCTTTCACTCTTAAAAAAGTTTCTTTATCAGATAGCGCATTACATCTTTTGATGTTGTTTAATGTTTATAATAGGTGCCGTCGTTTTCTGAAACATAATGCATGACATTTTTATCAAGTAAATATTTCTGAAAGGTTTATTACGCACATCAACTTGTGATCACAAATACCAACAGAACACAACCAAATATTCATTATCTTATTGAATAAGCACTGTTAGAGTCAAAAAAGACGGAGTCACAATGGGACTCCTGATTGGTCTATCTGCCTGTATAAAATTGATAGTTGCAATAAACCTCCAGCACAAATTCTAAATCCGGGCCGGACAGCTATGATGCATCCTTTTCTTGCCGTCCAGCTTCCATCGGTTAAAACTTAAAATGCGAACAATTGACTGTCAAACTGTAGCTATGTTGTTAAATGAAGACAAAGGAAGCAAAGGAATGAGATTTAGACAACTTTTCAAATGATTAAAAGAAAAATGATTGATGTGGAAGAGAATCGACTACAATTTTGACATACTTTACAAGGAGAGCTCTCTGCTTCTGATGTTCCAAGAGACCGAAATTTAACTAAGCTAATAAAACAATTGCCATCAAAATGATTGAATAACCAAGTCCTCTTCACAACAGTGACATGCTTTAGTCGGTTTTTTCACTGATCAACTGATCGGAAATGAGAATCAATAATAAACGCTTAATTTCTAACAATGCGTTATATTGATCGCACGTTGGTCATATCAAATAGCACCTTCATAAAAAATCTACATCAATCATCATCATCAAAATCTACCTTCAACATCGCGAATGAATTAGTCCAAATGTATCTGACCCTTTTCTATCATTTCTGGATGACATGCTTCACACGTAGAAGCCGAATGTCAGCGTACTATACATGTCCATGCCGTTGTGATTGAAAATTCAGCACCAGCTGCAGATCCTCTAATTTTGAAAATGTCATCATTTTTGTTCAATCAATTTGTTTAGGATGTTTAAACAATTCTTCGCACAGTCTATTCAAACGATGTTATTCTCAAAATGTGAGAGATTGATCATACCAATCGTTCAAAACAGAGCATAAAGTTGCTTGATTAAGTCGATTTTATATTCTTTCTTGCGAATTCATGCACCATGTTTTCCATAGCGCTATTTAGAGACATAAATATCCTGATGTGTTTCTTGTAAATCAGAGCTTTGCTGCATAATTCAATTATCTTGATGTTGACATTCATTACTGCGAACATCCTCTAATAGCAATGGGAAAGTTCTGTTACTGCCTATTTTTCCTATAAAACATTTGAAAGAAACAACCCGTATCATGCCCTTAGCTAACCCTGATGTGTGAAATGCCCTGAGGCAGCCCTGAGCTAACCCTAGCCCTTAGCCAACCCGAAGCTACCCCTGATACAAAAAAAGCTGTAATTGCTAAAAAATAGAGCTTTTAAGCAATTTTCTGGAGAAATCATGCAGCGATCAGTGCTTCCAACCAGAAAAGATAAAAAGTATGTTTGCCCAAAAATACCCCTGATACCCTTAAGGGCCCCTTACCGGACCCTGAGAAGATTTAGCAGCGGGTATTTGTAAAATAATAGTCAAAAATGTATCAAAAATTATTAAAAAATATGGAATATGCAGTATTTGATTGTTTTATAAAACAATTATCTAATATTTGTAAAATTTATCACCATCAGTCATATATTAGATAAATTATCTCGGTTTTTTCAACCCGGGTAATGTATGATATATACTCAGTTCACTGTGATCTCGATGCTGATTCCGTCACAGATGCCAAGAAGCAAAATAGTCCACGCCAAGGTCCACGCACAGACTATTATGATCAGGAGTATGTGCTAAAACTATGCACATTCATCGGAGACTGACAATATATATGTTTTAAAGAAACACACGGCGAAGATCACATGGTTAAGGAACCGACAGCTCGAGCCAAGCTTGTTTGTTGAGGTTAATCTCTCCAGCTCCAGCTGTCATGTCTCTCTCTGCTACGTTGCTGTCACAGATTGTTGCCGTTAAACCAACTTTGCCACTTATTTATACGAATTTTTTGCACTCCAAAGTAAAAAGACGCTATATATATGGTCATAGACATCGGATTACATTATTAATAATGTTGTCCGATGTCTATGTCCATATCTATGACTTTGAGGCGATCGCAAATGTCATAAACGAGAAATAGCAAATTGTATGCATAAATTATAATTTTGAAAATTAATACATGCAAGACTGAACATCTCATTAAAAAACGTGGAGGGAGATAACAAAGCCAATGGATTTTTGTGGAATACACTGGCGGGGTTCATGGCATTTCGTTCATGCAATCGGCAATAAATCTACATATTTCCAGAAAAGCACATGTTACATCAAAATTTTTGTAGAGGTCCATTGAAACAGTATCAAGGATTGTAGCAAAAGTAGGACTAATGAAGAAAACCTGCCGCCAAAAGTTGAATATCCGTAAAAGATCATCACCTTTTGGACGACCAATTTTTGTTTGTTTAAGTGAGAAAACAGCAAAAATAAGCATGTGAGTTTAGATTCAAAAAATGTGCATTTTACCGGTAGCAAACGAAGGTCATGGCATCAACTGAGCTGCTGTTCATCGTTGGCGAGCTGTTAAATGTCGATCAGATTGAATTGTTAGGACAGGGGATAGTAGAAGGTTTGTATACTATATTTATTGTATACGAAATTTTGAAAATTGATGCTAATAATTGAAACTCAGTAACACAACAGGCTCATGAATTGTGTGCATTGCTAGCGCGGCCTGTTCCCTGATGATGGTGTATAGCCTGGAATTGAGGCGTAATGCCAAGTTTCGACAATCCCATGTGCAGGACTAATGACGTGCCTACCATCACGGAGCCTTCCTATATATTTGTTCATGGGCCGTATAGGATCTGAATTTCTGGACCTTTTGATTTCTGGACACTACCTCGAACCTCGACGGTAGCTATCAGTTTATGCAACTGATTGCTTAATGAAAAGTATGAACCGCGTATGTTTTAGCATAGGTATTTTTGGACAGTAGTGTAAAAGTGCGAATTTTGTCTAACAATATGTGCCTACTGCATATGCTTAAAAAGGAAAAGATAGACAGTTGGACTGTCAGGATCAGGGTTGGAAACTGTCCATCCATCTTTGAGAAAATCCCTCCAATGTATTAAATGGTTGTGTAGTGAGTTAAATGGGATGATATAGTGGTCTTTTTTTGAAGCACGGTTTTTCGAATCCATTTTCAAGTTTCGAAAGATGAGATTACTGCACTGCAGTTTGTGGCCATGTTGAATTTCGCTGTTACAATGCTGCATAAATAACAAGGGCTGTTGATGATGAAATGTGAAAGTAAGATATTATGCATGGGACAAAGAAACAAATTTAAAGGCGCAGTAGCGTGTGAATTCCTTTTGTGTCCCTGGAATTTTTTGTGACTTGCATGTGGAAGGGTGGTTAAGTTTAATTCTTAAATTCATTTGAATACTCTATCTCTCCCATCTCTAGAATGTGATTTCTGAGGAACAGAGGTTTCGAAGAAACATAATGACTTGAAATGCCGCATTTTCTCGAATGGAACTCGCACCTTATTAGATTGAGGATTCTGCGAGATATATTATAAAACCGCTGCCACTGGATTGTGTGACGACATGCAAGTATATCACTTTTAAGACTGAAAATGTCTTTCAAGTGTGAACAAAGACTCAGTCTTTCGTGAATACCTCTGTATATTCCATCACGTGAGGACGCTGTTTGAAGGGATAGGCGATAGCCAATTCTTTGGAAGACTGATCAATCATTATTGCCCCAAGTGCAGTTAACGGAAACTGCCAACGGCACAGTGCCACCCCAGTTCAACACACTTCGATTAGTTCTCACCTCTTCGTGTCCTCAGCCAAATCAGGAGCAGATTCTGCGGTGACTCTCGCTGACAACAATCAATTAGAATTTAGCGGAGGAGTCACCATGAGATCAATTGCCGCTGAACGACCAAGGTGCCATGAGCGTAAACAGCGAATTATATTTAAGAAAGCACGATTATCTATTGCGAAAAATTTATGCAACGAAATGGGCACTTTCAGAAATAAACTGGGAATAAGTACATGTCTATCATATACCAGAACCAGTAAGGACTGGACAGTACGCTTCTTTCTAAATGACTTAAGTTTCGACGAGAAGAACAGTGAAAGTTGACTGCATACTTTATGTATGTAGGTCTAAGCTAAATATGATGCCTCACGCATGATTGGTTATAATATTGTAAGCTCTATACCTAATCAGTCATCGGTCCGATATGCGTTAAAGGGAAGTTTCCATAAATAACACACGGACGTTCTGACACATATTCGTCATTTCTCATCATGAAGCAATGTGACTTTATCCATGAGATGAGAATTGCACCATGCCGTGCCAAATAGTTTGAAATATTGATCATTTTTCAAATATTTAACAGTATTCCCTCTAGCGTCAAAAGAGGGACTGTTGTTAGGTAACTGAAAAGTGATAAATATTTCAGACTAATGTGGAATGGCATGGTACAATTTTCATGGATAAAGTCGCATTGCTTCGTGATTAGAAATGATGAATATGTCAGAATGTCAGTGCGTTATTTATGGAACTGCCCTAAACCTTTCGGGTTTCTATGTCATTGTAGACTTTGACATCGTTCTCGCTGATATTGTATTTTAGAATCTACGAAAACCGGCATTCTTTTTTCGCTGCCCAGTTGGTCATAGCAACTTCAAGCGATATTTCCTGACCCGGTCAATTTTGCTCGGTCTATTTCTTCGTTTACTTTTGATTTCAGGTGTTCGAGTTTTGACCACTGTCTTTACATGCATGTCTTCCATCTTTTATTAATTGGGTGCTTTGCAAATGGAGTGATCCACTCCTTGGCTATATTACTCAGATGCACTTCATGCGTTGGATTGGAAGATGATTATCAACTAAATTTTTTTAGCAAAGAAGAAATGAATTCTGCATAGCATTTACAGTCCCCGAATAAAGTAAAGGAACCTCAGTTTTTAATTCTTCTATCGAACTACATGTGCATGCGTGTCATATATGCCCATGTTTTATCACAGAATTGTCTCTAAAAAACTCATATTAGCCTAATATATGCCAATGGTCATTGTTACTACCATGAAATAGCAGGATATAAGTCTATTTTTCAAAATTTTAAGCAAGACTGTTTATTAAATTACTGAAACAACACATCTGTCCCATTTATTTGACTGCGATACTAAGTAAAGAGCGTACCATCATGTACCTTGAGATTTGTTACCCTCAACTGCCACTTGATTGGCGAGAGTCATTTGTCTTCTCCCATGATGTTCCATGAAAATAAGCTGCAACCTGAAAGACGTTATGGGCTTATGAAAGCTTATGGGCCCTACATAGCTTCCTAAGGACACGTGAAGTTTTCTCTTTATATATACTGCATGTGAGGCACGTCATCTTTCCCTTCCATTGACATTGATTTCTTTGACAATCATCTTTTCAATGTTCTCCATGTAAAAGCTCATGTCTTAGTTCTACAACAAAAATGAAGTGTTGGAAAAGTTTGTGCATGTGCGAACTGTTGCGCAAATGTCAACTTTAATTACTTAGAACGCAAATTGAGGAATTTGCGCATTTGTGCTTTCGTTCGCTTTCCGCTCTCCTCTGTTTATGTAGTTCATTCAAGTATTACTTCTACTTGTAGAAGTTTTGACTAGTGAAGTCATGGCAGTTCATAGAGTTGAAAATATGGTCAACAACAGTCATCTACGTTTTTGTCAAGTAATTTTTGCCGAAACAGACGGCTGTATTACCTGTCATTGGAAACTTAAGAGATTGGCTTTTCGGAGGCTTCGTCTTTGGAATTTATCGGACAATTTTCGTGCACGTGATGCATTGGACACCACTTATTGTGGATTGCCTCCGCCACAACCCATGTGCGCATTAATATTTGCGGTTGTCCTCAATAAACGAAAGCAATCCAAGGAATATGAAATAATCATCCGTCCTTTAGCTCATGATCAGTTGGTCTAGTATTTGAACTTTGTAGCGAAGGAGACAACTTTCCTCTGAACTGATGACTTACCAAATGTGACCAATTATGACCAAGTTACCACTGTGTCATTGTCAGGTCATGTAGACCCTATTTGAAAACTTGAAGCATCCGTAATTGATTGTGCCAGTTTCACACATTGACCAGTGCTTTTATTAGGCAGAACGTCTTCCCTACCGAATCTGTCCGCAATAGCCAATTCCTCATATTTCTTGCATTTCTTCATTTTCTTACATTCTTCATATGAATAAGAAAGTCAAGTGCTTCTTGCTGTGTGGGAGAAGATAGCAGAACATGCTCTAGTCCAAATGAATACATCATCGAATTATAAATATTTTGGAAAGATCCGAATTTTTTGATCGTAGAATATTGAATTATCGATAGCGATATACATGTATATTGGTGGCAGCTGTCTTCAGGCAACTATTGAAGGAATGTCGTTACAAGCAAAATTTTAAATTTACACTGATTCAGCTGTTGGAGAGGAAGTAGAAAATATAGATATATAAGTGCAAGAGAGAGAAGTAAGAGAGCTATGAGGCAGTTAGTATCGGGTTACATAGCACAGATAGCAAATCTATGACCTGACTGAGGGAAGAAAAGAAATATGTAATAACAGTCAACACTAAAAAAATGTATAGTCAAATTTATATGAATGGTAAGTAAGTATTCAATGAAAAAAAATCACTGTAACCATTCAGTTCAAATCTATCGTTAATTTCAGGTTTCATTTCTTGATGTTACACGCTTCACGAAGTCTGAAATTTGTGGCGTCCATGTCGGCTGATATTATTGAAGTCGCTATATTAGAAAATCTGCTTTGATTATCGCGTGATTGTATGTATTTGTAGACAGATGAAGATGTGTTGATAGAATGTTCACGAATACGGATGTGGAGAGGTCTGACAGTGCAACTTAAATTGAATTTGCAGCAGCTTACTGAGAAGAAAAACAAACCGAAAAGAAGAAAATCAACATAAGAGAAAACAATGACATCATATATTTACCGTTTCCATATATTTCAGAGAAAGTTGACAAGCAAATTCGAAGAACATTTCATCAAGATATTATAGCAGTCCGACTAACGAGAAATAATGAAACGCTTCGGAATCTTCTCAAACAGTCGCCACATCAAAATCAGTGCAATCTTCGAAATTGTTCCATAGCATGCAAAACTATCTGTAATCGACAAAGTGTAGTGTACAAAATTGCATGCAATAGCTGCAATAAATTCTATGTCTAGTCATCCATTTCATTTTAAGTATAGACATATCAACTGCAGAATGACATAACCATTCGCAACATTAACACTTGGAGCTCATCGCTGACGTTCCAACATCAGAATTACCGAAATGAGGTGAAGCGTTCCCGTTCGAAATTCAAATTGCCATATCTACACTCTACAGCGCAATGAAAACAAAATTTATCGCAAATTCACCCTAATCAATTGCGATCTGCAGCTGCAGACATGAAACAAAGAGGCAACTAACAAGTAAGGGCTTGAACAAGTATCGTGGACAACAACAATGAGAAAATCTTCGTATGTATTCTTCCATGGTTAGGATCCATTGCACATTTATCGATAGATCTCTTGATCGATGTGTTTTATGTTTATCTAGGATTTTTTTTTGATGAGAACTTCATTAAATGTTATTGTAGTATTGATTTCAAGACAAAATGGATGAGCTGATATTGAACATAGCAACTAACTGACATCCATGTATTATAAGTTTATGGAGTCGCAGATGACCAGAAAATTAGTATTATAAATCGATTGACAGATATAATGATGATTAATAAACTAGTTTTGTGCAACGCTTTACTCTGTTTAACCCTGAGGATGCACATCCGTCATTCAACACGAGCGCAACTGACATAGACGTGCTGTGCCCGTTCTGTAGGGAATCCAACCAATCAGTTAGGCAGTCGATTTCATTCCCCCTTTTCCTTTTTTGCCAAGCTAAATATAGAGCACATTTGATGGACGTAAGCAAGGATTGTAATTTTCCATCCATTTTTCCGTCTTTTCCGGTTTAAAAAAACACAAATTTATTCCAGCCCCGGTTTCTCCCGATTTTCCGTTTTTTTTCGTGGGTGAATTGCGATCCCTGGACGTAAGAGATCAGTCTTTTGAAAAAGAAGAGTGAGGCAAGTTTTTGAAGTGTACTTATTAATAACTTAATGTGCAAATAATTTGAGAATTTTTTCTCAACGGCTAAAAGAATAAGGAAAAACTGCGTCTATACTGCCTTCATTGTTTCATTTAGCATTTAAAACGATAATGCTGCAGTTGATTTCGTAAAAAGCAGCAGTTTACGCATTCATACCGGCAAAAAATGCACTCGAAACGGCAATGACGCAAATTCCTTTCGACTGCTGCACTTTGAAATGACATTGTCAATCTTGAAAGGACAAAACTCGCTCTTGACAGGTCAAACCTTTAGTTATTCTCCCAAAAGGCTGGAGGTTAAGGTTTTGTCCGCGGTATTTTGCCTCATTATGGTTGAGCTCTAATTGGTTATTGCCAGTAGCCTCAGTGCATTAATAATCAATGTATAATATTTTTAGTCGCAGCATAGGGAAACAAATGGATAACAGGGATCAGTGATGCGACTAGGTTTGATAGAACGAATAAAAACGATATCTAGCATTGACCGAACCACACCTTTAAAAAAACAAGCAGCTGTATAAGATCCTTTGGCTATTTTTCATTATGCAACTGGTACTACAGAAGGTGATATTTTTAGTTCATTTGTTCCAAGAATCTTTGCATGCCCTTACAATATGTCTTCCGTCTCGCCCGGCAGAATCCTCTTGTCAGGATCATCACTTTCGCAATAGTATCGTCCTTATAGTCCCTGAACTTCACTGATGGATTGGAAGTAGTCTTGACATTAACAAGTGCCGTAATTGATACTTTCATGGCAAGCTATAGTTACGTCATAAGTGACCAATCGTCATTTTTATTGTAGGCGTTTACTATATTGTATGAAGACTCATTTGCTTCGTGTTGGATTCTTCTAGGAATAGGGACGCAAAAGTGTACTTGCCGCTTTGTTTCAAGACCATGTAACCTGCATTCGATTGCATGATCAGAGGTTATTAATCGTAACTTGGTGAGAGTTGCGAGTATGTTAAGGCTTCAACACCACTCACTTCACTTCACTTCTCGTTTTACGTCCTTCTTGTCCCATTGCTTGAGGTTGGACGGAGTTTGATGGCTCGCTTCCACTGGTCCCGATCTTGGGCAAGGTGCTCGCTGATGTTGAGGGCATCCAGGTCTTCTTGAACGCAGTTTCGCCATGATTTCTTTGGTCTTCCAACTGGGCGCTTTCCCTCCACCTTCATGGATTCCACTCTCCCGATGTCCTTCTCTTCCGCTCTCCTGACATGACCAAACCATCGAAGCCTCCTCTGTTGAATTCGGTTCCTCAGGTGTGTCAGCCCGCACATTCCCATTACATCGTCATTACTGACCCGGTCTCTCCATTTGATCTTCATCATGTAGCGCAACATCCTCTGGTCACACACTTCAAGTCGGCTTCTTTGTTGCTGAGTCAACGGCCAGGTTTCCGCTCCGTATAATAGTACTGATCGCACACACGTTTCGTACACTTTCGCTCTACACATTATTGGGATGTCTTTATTGCACAGCAGGCTGCTAAGATCCCTCCACTTCAACCATGCTGCCGAAATTCTGGACCCCACCGCCTTCTCTGCTCCTGCATCGCAGCTAAGCGCATCACCCAAATAGCAGAACTCATGCACTTCCTCTACGGAGAGGCCGTCAAAGCTCAAGGAGTCGTCCTCTGGTATGTCATTGTGTCCCATGCAAGTCGGACAGCGAAAGTTTGCAATTCCTGTCACCTTTCGCAGACGAGCACATTTCCTGTGACACCATTTCTTACAGGAGACATAAAGGATGGAATTGACACCAACTCCCCTGCCACAGCACCCACACGGCCACTTGCCAGACTGCTTCGCGTTTTGTACCTTCTTTCCTGTGACCATAATCTTTGTCTTCTGCATGTTCACTTTGAGACCACGTTGTTCAAGGTCAGTCTTCCATCTGCAGAATAGCTCCTTTGCCTCACTCTTAGTCTCAGCCGTTAGTACCAGATCGTCCGCATAAAGTAACTCCCAGGGACCATCACCTCTGCATTCTTTGGTCGCCTCCTCCATTACAATCAAGAAAAGTAACGGGCTCAGCGCTGAACCTTGATGGACACCGACACTGATCTGAAACTCTTCTGACATGCCTGCTAATGTCACCACTTTCGAGGATGTATGCTTGTATAGGGACATTACAGATGCTACGAGGTACTCGGGCACATTTTGCCGACGAAGTGCCCACTCAATAGCTGCACGCGGCACTCGGTCAAAGGCCTTCTCCAAGTCCACAAATACATGAAACAACTTCTTTCGCACCTGCGTATACTTTTCTTGTACTTGACGTACAACAAAAATCGCATCGGTCGTCGACTTCCCACTCGAGAACCCAAATTGGCGAGCATCCACTTGCACGAGCTTCTTAAGTCTCTCTTCGAGAACCTTTTCAAACAGCTTGAATCCATGTTCCAGAAGCCGAATGCCTCTGTACGATCCACAGTTCAGCGAGTCTCCTTTATCCATGTACAATGGTATCGTCAGGCTTTTATGCCAAGCTGTAGGAATTTCTTTTGATTCCATAGCTTTCTGAAAGATGGGCGTCACCTCCTCAATAACCACCTCCTCCGCTCCTCGAATATGCCAACACCACCTCTTCCTTTCTTCTCTCCACTCCACCACAACTTAAACCTCTCCGGTCCGTCACCAATGAATCGACATCCATTTCCCTTATACTGTGTCTCCTGTACACAACATAAATCGATTCCTCTCCTGCCGAGCATCTGCACCACCTCTCTACTTCTTCCACACAGCGAACCTACGTTCACTGAACCGAATTTAAACTTTTGTTTCAACTCCCCGGAAGTTCTTAGCACCCCATGCCTACTTAAAGGCTGCCGTTTCAACACCCCTAATTGCAATCACATCAAGACGAAGGACTGGCATCCACAACAAAAAAATCATCCCAAGACACAAAGCAATAGACTTCACACATTTTGCCCTCTCACTGTAGATTTCATTTAGGTGCATGTGTGTCTTTGATAAAGTAATCACTTATAATTTCCGAAAATTTTGGGCCTCGACCGCTCGGAGTACTGTGTTTAGAACTTAGCAATGCAATTGACTATCAGATCTGTCAAATCTCCTTCAATTAATGGATTTTGCCGTAAGGTCTGCGGTGTAGAATAGAACCGACGCATCCTTGCGTGTCGTAAAAAGCTACCAAAAGTGTGCGACTATTGCAGTGGTGCAGTGAGTCTAAGCTGGAATTGATCGGAATCTGAATCTTTGATGGGGCGAGCACTACCGAATCGAGGATCTGAGGCAGTTAGGTCCTGTTGTGATGACAGGGAACCATTTGTAGAGATACCCCTACTTCCCTCAGTGTGGGATGGTTGGTTGTTGAATTTTGGTTCAGCGGAATTTGATGGCATTTCCCTCATTGTAAGGAGAACCTTGCATAAAAAGTTATGTGCTAATTGTTAAAAGTGATCTGCAGAATTTAGTCAATTGTTATGCATGCACTTTAATTTCTTTCTCGAAAAACATTTCACAACACGAGAAAATACTTGATCACTTTCCACTTAATATTGAGACAAATAGTTGAAAGTACCGGTTCATCGCATGGTACATTGACTCAGCGACTCGTAGCGGTCGTAGGAAGGTTATTGGTAATCCATTCCCATTGGGAAGATCACCAATGACGTCATCAGGAAATTTGGCATCACTTTTACGCTTTGATGATTCGGTTTGGACGACTTTAAGTGGACTGATTCAAGCAGTTAGAATCAGACCTTTGATTATATACAATAAAATGGAAACCGAAAATCCTCCGGAGTATACCTTGAAGCGGATTAGTGAATAATGTATGTGTAGTAGGACGTCGCGTCTCGGTGCAAAATCGGCGAGCCAGGATCAGAAGATGTGACAACATCGAACATCAACCTCGTCATCAAATTTGTTGTTAATAAGTCTGGGGCGACCGCACAGAAACAGTGTTACTAAGTGAGTTGTTGTGACAAGCAAATTTCAATGGATGAGTGATACTGTTGGGGATGTGTTAGTCTTACACCTGAATGCGACAAGGTGGAACACGAGTCGGCGTCTCCGCAAGGCTTTGCTGGCAGTACGTGGAACAGCAACTAGGTATGGTACTCGTTTGTTCGAGTAGTTCTGCTTACACGTTGATTGGTTAACACAGACGAATCTAAACCGCTTCTTTAGTATGCGTGGAGCACTTGCGCAAGACTTCACGAAGAGCTAAAAGATCCTCAATACTGTGGCGATGGGTAGACAACCGTGTCAGTTACTGTTCTTTGAGGTGCGGATTGGGCACTATTTATGGCAGCATCGCAACTATTGGTACAAAAAAGCACGCCCGAATGGAATCGAACAGTCGTTGCTTAAAGAAGTCTGTCACGATAGCCTTTACACCATGACATCACATTTTGTAACCCATGAGATCGGACGCATTTGAATTGATTTGCAGTAAATTGTGTGCGAAAAATCAGTTTGCACACATTGGGAAACAGCTGAGCGAGCGCATGCGTAAACACACACACACACGCAAGACAGTTACACAGTCTTGCTGAATGGAGATGAGATGTCAACCCTTGGCGATTATATATGTGGTATTCATTTATAACAGTATATAGTTAGCTTTCTAATAACACCACTGATTTTCATGAGTGTATTATTTTATTGTCTTTCAGTTAAATACAAAAACATTTTGAAAGCATGTTGGCCAGTCACAGAGGAATATTCAACATGAATTCCACGACAAACCAGACGCGACATGGAGGCGAAATGCAAATGTTGCATTTCTTATTTCATCGATATTATACGAAACTATGAGCGTTCATATCAAAGTTAACGGGTGTATATAGAAAACTTCTATCGTCATTTGTTATGCATTGAAATTCGTTACCAGAGTTTAGTGCAAAAATTGTAGCATAAATTCAAAATGCACACTCAAATCGTGATGGAATAACATGGGGTTGAACCTAAGCTGGAGCAGGAACCCAAATTGGAAAATTTTATTGTTGATTTTGATATGTTTATTCATAGTATTTTGCATTTCATCAAGCCAATTGACACTAACATCTCCACTAAAGCAGAAGTATCCAAGAGTTGGAATTACTAGCAATGTCATATCAGAATTGGTATTTCCGTCAAGTCAGAAAAATTCAAATATTGACAGGTATATGCTGTAGATCGCAAAAATGTGCTTGACATTTATATATTTGACATATTCTCATAATACATGAGAAAATTCAGAGCTTGCTGAACTTCTGATACTAATTTCAATTTGAATTTGGGGATTTTGGTAGATTTTTATTTCCGTCACGATTGCCTTTATGTGAATCTTCTTTTGTACATGAATTTCAAGAAGTGCGATTCAACAAGTCATTTTGCAGCGATTTTGGAATCTTCGGTTGTTTCTATGAGATGGAAATTATAATGATTGACACTTAAAAACTTAAAAGTATGAGCAGACATCCCAATAAAATCATGCTCTCCATTTCTGTGCAACAGAGAAATATTAAGATAGTGAAACCGGCGCTGATCACTGTTGCCCGACAAATCACTCATCCTTGTTGAAAGAGAACTTATATTGAGCCAGTTGCCTTGCATACTTTCTATCTCTACCCGTTGTTGTCACTCAGTTGTTCATGATAGCACAGATTTCCCTCTTCCCTTTTACAAATACTTCACATAATAGCAACCAGCACATTCCATTCACTTATAGTTTAATTCTGTTAGATGGATTGGCGGCCCTCTTCCTCTGCAATGTGTGATGTAAATTGTTGATGACCTTGATCGTGTTGACAGCGAGACAATTATCAACATCATCACCTTGCATCCTGAAAATAAGATGTGTATAGAATTCAAATACGATGTGTAGAATCAATTACTTTTCATTAACTTATTTTGATTCAAAATAATCTTTACTAAGGCCTGTCAGTAGAATCAAATCGTCATCAGTGTGCTGATCTTACTGAAGGGCTTTGACGAAAGATAATATCGAATTTGATTAAGTTAATGAAAGATGCTTTTCTATTTGACATCAAAAGTTAAAAGTTGGCTTCGCAATTGAAAATAATTTGTATGATTTTCATAAGCTAATAGGCCTACTGTTTTTCAGGTTGAGCGCTCGACGCCGAGTCGTGCTTGGCTTAATTCATGTTAATTTCTAAACTTTCTAACAAATGATTCAGATAAATGTTTTTCCTTGCGATGCCATCAATTTTTGAATGAATTACAATATAAAATACTAGAAATTCAAAGTGGCCTCTATTTTTATAACTATGAAGGAGCATCTCATGCAAATGTGATAATCTGCAATGGAGTTCAAATCTTCGTATTTTTTCAGGTTTAAAGAGACTGAAGTTGGATGATGTAAATCTATGCGATGAACTAAGAGATTTGGCAAACGCGACCCCTCTAGCGCAAAAGGACGCAGACACTGGTAAGTGGAATTCATTAGTGTTTTACACATTTATTGTGGATTTACAGCGGATGGTGTTGAATCAAAGAAAACCACATGAGAAGTCTTTGACCAACACATGTACACTATTGCAATGTAGGAAATAATATACCTTAGATTGATCATCACAATGATCTTCTTGCCTCGCATGATTAAGCCTTTGGCGACGTGTCGTACGATTTAATTAGTGTTATTTGTTTTTTTATGACATATTTATCTGTCTTATCGTCTTTTGCCTTAACTGATCGAACTGGCAGAGATGATGCAATTTGCTACATAGTGGTACTTTAATTCATATTTCATTATATTTTCATTTCGATCAACGATGATAAAAAGCAACGTGCTTTTCACTTACATGTATACCAAAGTCGTAGAATTGAATAGCCATTTAGCAAAGATACATGTTTATACGAGACGGGAGGTTAGCGTATGCGGAAAAATGTGATCGCTTGTACTCAACCACTTAACAGCATTGAAATATCTGGTGATATAACACAAAATTCATGGAATTTTCGCAACCCTATAGGGGTGACGGTGAGACACTCTGGAAATTTCCGGAATTTCCGCAGACAAGCCGGGAATTCCAATAGACCCTGGGAGAATCCTTGAATATGGTCATGACAAATTTTGAGCAATCCCTGAGTAATTACAAAGCAGTGGGGCTAGTTGAATGAAACAAAATGAAAATCTGAATCATTCATTTTATGTTTTGAGCAGTAGCTTTAATAATCAAATTGTGCTACTCGTACATACTAACAAAGTTATTAATAATGACTGTGTGTAAGCATTAGATTATTGTCGACAATTAGTTTCCAGGATATTGCAATTTTCTCTCACAAAATTGACGTTATGTCTGGTGCGTGACTTCTACTGGATTTTGCTGCAATTTTGATACTTCTTCTGTTGGTTTAATGTGTACCCATTCGAATATTTATTTTTGATGTCCTTTCTTTCGGATTTTTCTGATTTCACACCTGTGTCAGCAATACTGAATTCTTATCTAAATTTATCAATGATGAAAATAGGTTGTTGATATTCATATACACAGGATTCGTGCGGTTTGCGAAAGTTTGTGAATTGTGAAAATTAAGTCTAAGGCCCTTGAAAGTTTGTGACTTTTGATTCCAAGAAGCTATGCGAACCCTGCATACAATATATATGTAGACACCTGACTCTAGAATTGGAAAACTGTTTTACTCAAATTACTGAAGTAAAGCTTGAATAATTGCCAGCTGCATGCAATTTATAAATATAAGTTGCATGAAATGGAGTCTCTCTTAGTCGTTTTGATGTTCAGTTTATTTAATTATTTAATTACTTTTAATTGGAAATACCGTTCTTGCTTTTACGCTAAATGCTTTTTCTATCACTTATCTTTGATTGAATTCAGATGTGATCGAATAATAATCATTCATTCATTTGTTACGCACTACACGAGTTGTTTCGATACTACAAGCAAACCGTTACAATCGTGTCACAAGCATCTTGAGCAAAAAACTTACACATGAGAATTCTAAAATTTTGAGTGCTGTAGTATAACAACTGTTTGTTGATCTACATTCCTCACCATACTTTCCAAATGAATCCCCACTCCCAACCTTGGTTTGCACTAGAATGTGCAGCTGCAACATAGCAGCTTGACCACTTTTTCCGTAGGTGCGAGTGTAACAGTACCGCTGGCAATCTTGAATTGTGCAAGACCGCACGAAGAAATTGCAAGGAAACTATGCATCAGGCCGAAAGCCGTTGCCCTTTGTATGTACGGAAATCCATTGCTACCCAACTTGGCCCTAAGGACTTCTGAAGGATTTACAACAGTGTCGCCAATAGGAACAAATCCTCTATACCAGCACTTCGTCATGCCGAAGTCAGTACTTCTATGGCGACAACCTCAGCAGACAAAGCCGAGCTTCTTTGCAAGTTTGAGAAGAATTCAACACTGGACGATGGAGGTAGAAGTCCACCTCTAATTCCCACGCGCACCAATGAGACTGTTAGTCCTCCTTCAGTCACAGTCCGAAATGTCAAAAAGATCATTGCAGGTTTCGATAGCTCTAAGTTTATTGGACCAAACGGCATCCCGGTTTCGGTCTTCAAGCATCTCTCACCTGAGCTTTCTCCACTTCTATGCAAACTGTTAAGTAGATGTGTATCCACCGGTGAGTTTCACTCTTGTTGGAGAGCAGCTTCCGTGGTTCCAGTTCAAAAGAAATGTTCTGACTCATCTCTTCCATCTAGTTACCGTCCAATCAGCCTGCTTCCAATTCGTGGCTAGATTTTTGAAGCAGTGATTAGCCAACACATTGTTAACTTCTTTGAAACTCAGAACCTTCTATAAAAATAACAGTATGGCTTCAGGCACTCTCGATCAACTGCAGATCTTCTTTCATATCTCACTGAACATGTCAGTCGTGTTCTTGACAGACAAGGTGAAACAAGATGGACCTGGATATTTCCAAGGCATTCGATAAAGTCTGGCATCAGGCACTCCTTAGGAAGATTAAGCCTTATGGAGTTACTGATCAACTCCACATACTTCTTGCTTCTTTCCTTAGTGACCGGCAGATATCTGTCGTCTTAGATGCCTAAAAGTCTTCCACGAAGGTTGTCAATGCAGGAGTTCCTCAAGGGTCAATTTTTGGATCCACTCTTTTTCTGCTGTACATCAATGACCTCCCAGACTGCCTGGGTAGTAAAGTGGTGATGCATGTAGCTATCACGACACTCTTCAATTCTAGCGAATCGCTAGAATAGCTTGAGCGACTAGCTACGAACACTCAGCAACGTCGGCGGTTGTGTGACGTTCTGAATGAAAATTATGCTGGTTCTCAGAATGGGGCGCCAAATGGTTTGTTTCTTTCAACCCTTCAAAAACTCTGCACTCACAACTTAAAGGAGATAATGATCATCATAGCATTAAGATGTCAGATAAAAGGATCAGAGAACAAGATTCCATCTCCTTCCTTGGATTGGCGGTCACGAAGGACCTGTCATGGAAACCGTACATCCAGTCCATTAGCAAGCAAGCAGCCCAACGCATTGGTAGTCTCTATCGTGCCAGCAGCTATCCTCCACCACACTGTCTGCTATCTTTACAAGTCCACTATTCGTTCTCTGATGGATTATTGTTGTCATCTAAGGGCCGGCGCCCCCCCCCCCCCAAGCGCATCTTAACCTCCTTGAACGGGTTGAGAAACGTGTCAAAAATCTTATGGGTGAAAAACTTGCTGACAAATTGCAGCCGCTCTCCGTCAGACGGAATGTTGCTTCACTCAGTCTCTTCTACAGATACTATTTTGGTCAAAGATCGGCAATGATAAAATGATATCATTTTATTCTGAGGAAAAATGATATTATCTTACTTTGTATCATTTTATTTTATATATCATTATATTATACCATTTTATCATCATTTATTATTATTATATCATTTTATTTTTGTAAAGTGATGTAAAATGATAACAAAAATTTTTGTTCCATATTTTCAATCATATAATCTTCGCGTTTTGTATTGAAGCAAATTTAGTCTCTTTCCTACCCATGTCCTTCCCCACTGGTTGATTCATGTAGCGAAAAGCAGCAGGCTATTGTCTGTCAGTCTATCACACAGATTGTCAAACTATGCAGGACTGCAGGTGCGCTAAGAAGCTAATATCTAAATAAATAATGATAATCTAAATATTTTTTAGCCTTTTTTCTTACCTAAGATATTGTTGGCCTAACCAACTGCATATTACAGGCATATTTGTAATTCGAGTGTATAAAGCTTGAATTCATATTTGCGATGTTTGATGTATAGGCCATAGGCCCTACCTAACAAGAGACATACAAGAAACGTTGCATGACTAAAGCGCTTTCTTCGTTCTTCCATTATTTGAAATACAAGGTGGCGCACGTAAACCGCCGGATTTTGAACTTCCGTTACTCCTCAAATATTCATCCGATCGTCATGAAATTTCGACTCATACTAGTTTGGAGTATAGGATTTATGATGATTATACCTGTTGTACTGAGAATTGTCAGAAAATTCTGATTCTATTGACCGAATGACATGTAGTAAAATTGACATACCAACAATGTATCTTAACATGTAAAATTTGATGATAAACTTTTCCCTTTATTTCCCCCATGTCTTTATCAATAATGACCAAAACGAATTAAGGTGAATGTCATAGAAAACATTTATTAAATGAAAAACATAAGAAAAAAGTGTTAGTAGTCATCGAACTTCAACGTGTCCTCCTCCATTCTCGAGGACGGATTCGAGTCGCTTTTGGTAGGCCAGAGCAGTTTCTCGGCACATCTCAGTTGTCACTTCTTAAAATGCTTGTATGATGCGGTTCTTCAGGTCTTGCATGGATGTTGGCCGTGTATGGTAAACCTTGGACTTGACAAAACCCCACAAGAAGAAATCGCAAGGCGTCAGGTCAGGTGAACGCGGTGGCCAGGGCATGTTAGGAGGCCCACGTCCCATCCATCTGTTAGGCATCTTCTTGTTCAACCACTCACGCACAGGAAGTCCCCAGTGTGGAGGTGCACCATCCTGCATGAATATGATGCTCCTGCCTCTTCTGTCCGACTGCACCGCTGGACAAAATTCCTCCCGTAGATTCCTCCTGATCTAGATTTTCGATGTCAACAAAATGAGTACATGTCATTGTCATTCGGTCAATAGAATCAGAATTTTCTGACAATTCTCAGTACAACAGGTATAATCATCATAAATCATATACTCCAAACTAGCATGAGTCGAAATTTCATGACGATCGGATGAATATTTGAGGAGTAATAAAAGTTTAAAATCTGGCGTTTTACGTGCGCCACCCTGTATATCGATGCTGCATGCAATCTAACTTTAATTTCATTGGTAAGAAGCAGCATGGTAGCAGTCTAAATCGAAAAATTCGTGTGACTAGATCTATTTACGATCTAGGCATGCGTATATTTCACTAGAAAATGGCATATTTTTATCATAAAAAATAAATGACATCTTTTTATGTCATTAAAAAATATCACTGCCGATCATAGATTTTGGTAGAAGCAGCTCTGCAGTAAATGGGTGCGTACCCAAACCTAAGATCTTCTACAGAAGCACAATCAGAGCTAATGCGCTCACGTGCTATCATGTGAGCCTAGAACGCGTACGTACTGATTTTGTACTTTTTTCACGCAAGGCACAGCTTTGGAATCAGCTTCCCCAGACCTCTTTCCCTGATCAATACAATCTTCATAGTTTCAAGAGGCGTGCGAATAGGTTTCTGATGGAGATAGCTTAATCAGATTGGAAGATGTGTTTTTTTCTATTATTTATTTGAAATAATACAAATTTATTACTTTTTTCATTGAGTAGCCCCAGACTTCGTTCATGGCTCATAGCTGTGCTAGGGGTGAAAATTCTGTAAAAAAGTTGCACTAGGATAAAATATGCAGCAACTGATCTCCAATTTGTTGACATGGGCAAGGAAATATTTCAGTACCATGGCAAATAGGGAAGGGTAATCAATCTATTAGATAGATTCTATTAGACCTTTGATACTCATCAGTCAGTTGTTATTTGGTCTTAAGATTCCTCCAAAAATGCAATAATGAGATAGGTGTGTGTTTGGGGGGGGGGAATGGGACACTCCGAAAATCTGCAATGGCCTAAGTTGCGTTGTAAGTTGTGCGCATGTGCGGCCCTGGGGCATGTTGTCACTTTTTATCTTCTTTTTTTAAGCAGTTGCCATAGAAATGTATTTGGATTTTCTGAAAATACTACATTCAAGTTTTTTTCTCATGATGAAAATATGTTTTAGGCTACAGAGAAACCAGACAGATTGCATTCAGAACAACGTTGGTCACAATCTGAAAGGCCAACAACTATCCCCGCTGTTCCATAAATCGGAAATTCCCAGAAAATTCCGTCTTAGTGTGATATAACCCATGGCCGTATATCAGATAGCACTGTTTCAGTCAGCATGACGATGCAGAATAGTATTGAGGGATATTGAGTAGCCTACTTGGACAATCTGTGAATATACTTCATAAATGTAATATCAAATCTGTGTTTTGATTTGTTGTAAGCATATCGAAGAGAAATAGTCGATGCAATATATGAATAAGGAAGAGATGATGGCGCGACATTTCGATCACTGATCTGCTATTTTCGTCTGCATGTAGACGGTTGAAACTTCCCTTTGGCATATGCGTCAGGCGATGCGATGATTGGGAAGTTTTGAATAATATATATCTTTCATAACCCTTTCCCGCCTGTTGTTTCTAGTTTCGTCGCTTATTCATGCGCTCAATAGGATTTTAAGGAGGTAATCTTAGTTATCTTCAGATAGAAGGATATTAATTTTCATTTGAACGCTATGGATTTTCTGAATAAATGTTGTAGAGAAATTTGTAGTGTAAATACACATTTATTTCAAATATTTCACAACCGGTTGATAACGCGGGAGAACTGTCGTACAATGATAGCAGCGGCCGAAAGAAAATATTTTCGTGCCATGAAGATGCTAGCAGTTGTTTGTGTTGATTGCTAGGACTATTGTTATCGAAAATGATCTGAGAAGCTGAGTGTGTGTTCCATCGTTCCCTTATGTGGATTTATGAGTCAAACAAAAGTAGCTGAATCTTAATTCCAGAAGACTGTGCTCGTGATCAATTTCTTTAGCTGATGCAATTTGCAAGCAGCATGCAACATGTATACTGTCTTGCCAATGAATGGTAGACAAAAATAGCAGTTCATTCTAGGCACGCATCAGGAAATTGTGCATTATTTATTGATTAGAAGTCATTGGCCTAGTACCGTGTCGATTAGCCACATTACTGATTCCTCCAGTGCCAATTCACTACATTGGTTCGATTTTTCACCATTGCGCATTTGCAACGAATTAAAATTTCAACCGATATTGTTATACTGAGATACGCTTACTGGCTTATACACATGCACAGGTGACCATTTTGCCCTTGGGCGGGCGTGTTTGACGAGTTTTACCCGTTACACGCGGAAGAATTATACTCAGTTGTACCAGATTTTTCTCAGAGATCACAGACGATCAGTGTCGTTGGATGCATGAATTCATGTTTCCGCGGTTCGAATTAAGCAGCTTAATTATAAGGTGACACTTGCGTGTGCAAATTATAGTTGATTGTTTAATACGGAGCTCGTTAGTTATGAGGAATGACTGGTTAGTAAAGACAGTGAAAGATGTAGCAGATTTTTATTGTAAAAGGTGGGCGGGTTATACCTGGTGACCAACCCAACACATGCATCACTTTGAAAGGTAATGGGTTATTGAGAAAGCTGCTCGTATAGTTTGCTTTAATTTGTATCATTTATAATAGTTTGCATTGTATTTTTTACTTTGAAACTGACTCCAAAACTGCCCCTTTGAAACTGACCCTTTTGCGGGTCGACCCCGTGTAATTATCAAAGTAGCCAACATCCTCGATATGTTACTGCAATCAGTCCTCTTCACTAAATGAAATTCAGTCGGCAGAAAATAAGACATCTGATAATCTGCCGAGAATATTCTGATGGTACTTTGTCGGGTCAGCAGGCAGCGATGCAAGATGATGTTCGTTATCACACTTCTTAAACTGACATGATATTTTTAATCAGTAAACTATTCCTGCTTTGAAGTTAGCAGGATGAAGCAGAATCAACAATTATCAGAAACGATGCAAAAGAGCTAAAAATTCATCACATTCATGTTATTATTATTTTTGACTTTTAACCCCAAGTGATTTGTGACATCCCAGTCCACAATAACAGCATTTATTCATAGGTTTCCTAAAATCTCATTGTTTTTATGCAATGTTTATAATAGAAAGGCGAATATTAAATTAAAATTGCACACAACATCAGAAGTGCAAAAAAATAATGGGCACAAACTTGCAGAAGCGTTATGCTCGTAAAATAGCGCTGAACATGTCAGAAACTTTGGGCAATGGCCAGTAGTTATGAGAATACTTACTATGCGTCAGACACTGTTGCCGGTATCGTTTATACTCTTAATCAACTCACCCACGCCAAGCATTACATTTTTCAGAACAGAGTGACATTAAAATTGATTATTCTATCAAATTAAGTATGCTAAAATATGTATCCTGCCAGAAAGCATCAGTATTTTATCATCTTCTGGCGGCGGAAGAGAGAACCGCAAAATAAATGTTCGGTTTCGCCTTTACATTGAGGGAAAATGCCACGTCGGCAAAATTAGGCAAGCATTTTTATTTGTTGTATGTAATGCCAAAATGACTTCGTATGATGGAAATTAGATTTCGGAGTTATATGGGGATGGAAGTTATTATGAGTGAATCATACAGCGCTCCCGGCTCCCGGCAGAAGATGGTGAACATGCTTGGCATTCAAGAATCAATCGAATAGGGAATGCTGACAGCTGATTGTTTTGTCTGTTGATTGATCTCGCGACGATCTGCTCAACATTCAACTTAGGAAGGGATGGAAACTGTGATTTACGCTTTTAACAGAGTTCACTAAGCGCGTCAAATTAGATATTTAGTACGGCATTGAATCGGACTGAACTAATGTTTGAGTAATTTGGCAGAATCTGAAAATGAAAGTATGAGCGAAAAATCATCAATACGTGACTCGAAAATAACCCTTGTACCTATCATGAAAAATCTTAATAACTCATTATCAGACGTAAATGGCATCAAGGAAACAATTATCTAACTTCTATGTAGACTCGAATAAACTAAATTACTGCTTTTGAACAAAATAGTCGTAGAGGAAAAGACGCCGATCTCCACTTCTCAAACATAAGAATCCTAGAAACCAGATGTCCTCTTTTTAAAATCTAAAAGAAAACAATGCCAAAGACCAAGATGACAAATCATGCTGAAGATGAAATGTGTCATAATATCAGCTGCTCTCCCTGGAACTAGTGGATTTTTATTGACAGCCCTCCTGAATACTTCAAGATGAATGCCTCCAAAGGAAGCTTATTCCGCAACATTGGTGTTCTATAAACGAAAGAAGTGCTAAGTCGCTTTCTATTATGCATTTGGAAGAATATGCAGCGATAGAATATGTAAGGGCGGGAGACTGCTATGCGCGCTGCCCGACAGATACCAATTAATTCAAAATCAAAGCCAAATCAAATCAAGGCATTAACCACAAATTTTGAGCACATCTCACGCATCTCAGAATATTTACTTCTGTTAATGCCAGCATCAAATGGATTTGGTGACTACCTACAGCACTACTGTATTATACTTCACCTATATATGTCAAAGTAGTTTCCTATAAGTGCAGTAATCATAGATATGATTACTGTCCATAAAATTTAATACCTAGACTTGCAGATTATTCATGAGATCTTCACGGAAATGAGATTTCTTTATGAAGACA
Source organism: Prostheceraeus crozeri (assembly GCA_907163375.1). Taxonomy (NCBI): domain Eukaryota; kingdom Metazoa; phylum Platyhelminthes; order Polycladida; family Euryleptidae; genus Prostheceraeus; species Prostheceraeus crozeri. The sequence continues at coordinate 185,554 of CAJQUW010016710.1, read as the reverse complement.
ATATTAGGCCATAACTATGAGAGGACAGGTCGTTTGACTAAAGCATTGATTATTTGATTTGGTGTGTTCATGTCAATGCTGTGAAATGTGTTCGTAACCTTGTCAGCTTGACAATGGCGATTTTTTACCTAAAAAGGCCAGTGGTATAATTGCATAATCTTCAGGGTCGAATCAGTAGTATAATTTGCATCTATTCAATCTATAGACACTTGAATGTCATTCGTTAATATTCTAGTTTCCACTTATCATATTTTGACATTCAGACAAGGTGTCGTTATTTCAACCAGTCGTCATGCATGAGTGTAAATATGTGACTTGCTTTTGCTTTCACAAGTAGTGCAGGCAGTATAGAGTTCATTTGAGCCGCGAGCATTACATCACTCATTTACTTTTTGCTCATTTGCTGTGAAGATCTGACTCAGTGAGTAAATATCGACTAACGTGCGAAATAAGTACTCATTATGCGAATGAAAGATGGAATTTTAAACCTCCTGGCTTCACAAATTATGAAATAGACTCGACATATACCATTGGCATGGCGTGCCCGATGTCGCAAAGGTCAATGTGAGATATTGATGTCATGCATTTTATGCGGATTACTCTCCAAGCTTCATGGCGGCTTTGAGAAAAGTCGAGTTGATTTAATTTACATCAGTTACATATATTTCAATAGCTCAGCGCTATTGTCTTCAGGATGAGCAAAACAATTATCTCAAGAATGTTTTTGATTGGGATTCAATTCAAAATGTACAAAGAAATCAGAAATCACGCGTAACACTGAATGTCTATCTGTCCATAAACGCACATAGATAAAAATTGTGTGGGGAATGGTGTAAGTAAGGGGTTAGGTAAGGGTAGGCATGCGGAGGACAGAACTCGGTTACATGGTACCAGTTGCAGACCAACTTATCTGACTATAGACACGAAAGAAGTAGGAGAGAATTAAAGGAACAGAAAATCCTTCAACTCTTCGCATTCAGTTTTAGTGTTTGATCCGTTGATCAAGTAGGCGATGTTGATCCGTCGCTGAAACCCGATGACATTCCGCAAACATCACTTCTTTCTCGTTTGTTAAGGGATCGCTTAAACGTTTTTTGTGATCGCGTATATAATGCTTAAATGGCCAAGAAGTCGACAACAGAAGCTGCCCTCATCCCTGTGATTTTTCATTAAATGAATAATTAATTAAAAATATGATATGATAGATAAAAAAACAGAAAAGTGGTGAAACCGATACTGATATATGGATGAAGTGTGTTACTCGTATAAGCAGACAAGTGATAATTCATAGCTGTATGACTAGTAAGGGCAAAAAAGGAATTCTGAAATGATACGGTGTCATGAGACAGTGCGATGACTGATGAGGCAGCAAATTATATTTGTATGAACAAAGACGATGAGAATCAATATAAATGAGTTAAAAATGAATGTCAGCTTTGAACAAACAGGAACGAAATGTCTCGTCTACTGTGACTATATCACCTTACTGTTTGAACCACCTACATTGTATGTATAATCGGCAAAAGAAACCTTCAAATTATCATCTCTCCTTGGAGCTAAGTAGAAGCTCATCGACAGCCCTATTGAATGCTTAAACAAAAACATGAACGCATTCAAAGGAAGCTGATTCCGCAATTTGGCTTTTCTTTAAACGAAAGATGTGCGAAGTCCCTTCCTCGACTTGCGCTTCGTCAAAGAAGGGGGATCTTATAAATTAATTCATCCCAGATACGTAAGTCCCTCTGGAAGGTGTTTAACTGAACCAATCGCCAAGAAAATCGAGATACGAGTAATGTAAGGTATTGCCTGACGGGATAGCGACCAGTTTCATATTGAGTTTGACGGAATTGACAGTATGCTGCAGAATTACGTGCATTTGATGGTGAATCACTCACACAACTTCGTGAATCCGGTCAGCGTAGCACACACTAAGTGCTGAATCGCTATGGAGCCAAGCGAAGCGTCGCAATCGCATGCAATTCGGAGCAAGCCGCCATGTGCTGGATTCGTACATCTGCGAATTTATGTGGCGCTGCAGAATTCAAAATAGTACAGAAAGCCCGTTTGAAGCGATTCTCAGGCACGCTGTTAGTTTTTGGTCACCCATGTAAGTTATGAATATGCGTTGATTTTTAGATACTCATATTTTTCATATACCTTAGCGATGTCGCCTCTAATTCAAAATCTAGATGTGCTACTCTAATGAACTTTGGTTTATACGTAGAGCATGCCCTAAATCACTCGTATCTCGATTTTCTTGGCGATCGGTTCAGTTAAACGGCTTCTAGATGGACGTATCTGGGGGTGAATTAATTAATGAGATCCGGAACTCGGACGTGTAACACAACAGACGCATGCTCATCAGAACAAAGACCGTGAGGGATTGAAGAGAAAAAGGTAGGGGATTGTTCTACGCTGTTCGAAAAATTTACATAATATTCGAAATCGGTTCGACTGAATGGAGCGTTAATATATGTTGTACTGCTAAAAAAGGATTTTAACAGCACTGATCGAGAAGCAGACTGTTGTTGACATTAATATATCTCGATGATTTATCTCTTGGTGATAGGGACTTAGTGTTACGCAAGTAATTTGTATAGTTATGAGCGGTGAACTGTTTCATGACTGTTTTATTGCTAACAATTGTGCGAAGTACAATGTACTTAGTCCACGAGGTTATCTTCAGAACAAATATTATACAATGCAAACATGTTGATGTCATTGCTAGTTACCTCGTTGTGTCAATTGTTTTTCTTAAACTTGGAGAACATGTAGTTAACATAATGGATGATAGTGAAAGTCACAAACCACTTTACACTGAAACGTGATAGTCTTATCGAATCATAGTGTTCTAATACTAATGTTGATCGTGATTTTTTGGTCACCGTTGCGTTTTATAGTTGATTATCCGTTTTACACATTGCAGCAGTACCTGAAATTCCAGTTGGTGAGTGTGAATGTAGATGATTGCTGATGATGTGAATTACTCATCCTGCTGATATTATTCCTAAACATCGGTGAACAGATAATTTCACGGATGATAAGAAGTGACATAATATGCATTTGTAGTGGTCTTAAGACTAATATAGCAATTAGATATAACAAAATAGTTAATGAGTAATTGATACGTATGTGAAATCTTAGATTTTCAGCTTCCTTGATAACCGCTAATATGTCAGCTATTGCAGTGACTGCTTAGTCGGTCCACTCCATTCAAGGATTTTCTTGCCTGTATCACCGGGGTTATCTTATAGCCTCATAGCCTAATTAACTCTGCGCGAGACTGTTTTTCAAAGCTTACGTCATGAATTATTTCTCATGTATGATAGCTTTAAAGAAAAGAACTTTTGCTGAGTCAAACAATTCATCTATTTTCAGAAACCTACATCTTTTTAATTATTTTTCTTGTTATGTTTTCTATAACAGTCATCAGGACAAATGACTGGTTTTGATGGGCACTACGGACAGCAGAAAGAAGTCTCCTTTCTAGAGACTTGCGCAGAAAGCTTCGAGACATGCATTGTTCGGCGAGGATGTTGGTTTTCTGAACTAAAATGCAGCTGTGCTACAATATGAAATACAGCTAAAATACAATATCAACAGTCAAAAGCAATTTTTCCCAATTTGTGAAATTACTCGTATCGATTTGAAGTACAGGTTCAGTAGCAAAACATAAGTATAGTAGGCCTATAGGTAATATACCATCAAGTGGCGCTTCATCATCAGTTGCTGAAATAAATCGCGTGATAACGATGATTGTGGCTGTTGAAATAGTAAGATCAGTGAAAATTCGTCATCCGATATTCTTCCTCTGATGCAATTGAGGACATATTCGTCGTCGGATTCAACAATTTCCACGTCTTCGGGAATAGAATAGACCGACCAAATAGCTTGACGCAGCTATTTGGGCGTATGGTGTTTTGGAGGCATGATTTCCGCATAACCGATCGACGCGTTGAGCGGCAGACACAGAATGATTTCATTCAGTGAGGCACTTGTTGATTTCTACCAAGGATGCAAACGATGGAAAGATTGAGTCATCACGGGTCGCATGCGATCAAAAATCTTGCATGTGCACCAACTGCAGTCAACTGACCGAATGGCAGAGCTGTGCGAGCTTATGTCAGGCAAGCAAGCATCCTCATGCGATCGCTTGCAATAAGATTCATGTTAACAAAGACGGGTATTGGTTTTTGCGCGTATAACGAGAAATATTTGTCGATGGCTATTACCCGTCGACCGCGCATTGCGTGGACAATTATAGACAGGTAATACCCGTCGGCCGCGGCGAAGCGTTAAATGCAGTTACTTCATCTTTCATCGTATTTTCATGATGTCAGTTTATACATGTATGTATATTGGCATTGACCAACGACTAGGTGTGCAAAAAATGTTTTTTATTCACCAAATTTTGAAATATATTTCAATTTTTTGTGTTTTTTGTTTTTTATATATATTTGAAGAGAATTGCGGTGTACTTACAGTGAATTAAATTGATGTCTTCCCTAAAAGACTTAGTGAATCAAAGGAAATCATAATACGATAACAGAAAGCTAAAAAGTCTTCCTTAAGTTGGCAAACCTTTTAGCTAGAATGCTTGATAATAGCATTTGAAGTTTGATTATCAGTGAAAGTGGTATTTTGTTATATATTTCGGAATGCTTATGCCTATTATTTCTCTTTTCAAATCATTTTAATACACAATTTCACCTTTGAAGTAATAATCAATTTAGCCAGATTAAGCTAAATAAAAGAAAAAGCGAAAATAAATAAAATAGTAATATTTATTATAGAGACAATGATAGAAAATGCGAGGTGACGATTGAAAAATATATTATTGGCATATCGTAAAAGATGGCAAAGGTTGACAAAACAACCATACTGGATGGATGCAAGTTACGGTGAAAGCAGTTCTTGATGATGAGGGATATCCACTCAACGCACGTAACTTAGCACACTAAACATTCATTAAAAACACACAGCGTCACTTTCAATCAGCGGAATTAGATAGGAAGCAATCATTTACAAAAGTATATTTTATGTCAATAGATTGCAATGTAAGAAGCTGCTTGCGTAATTGCTGGTCAACTTAAAAAGCTTCTTGCCTCTTTCCTTATCGACCAGTAAGTATCTGTCATCGCAGATGGTCAAAAAAATTCCATTAAGCTAGTCAATGTTGTCAAGTGTATTGAGTTTTATTTTTCAAAATGTATATTAAAGTTTAGATCGATTTCCTTAGAAGTGTGTTATTTTCCTTAATCAGAATCGCAATCGCAATCTACATCGGTTGCCTCGAGTAACGTTTTTTTTACTGATACAACAAATTGTAAAGCTACAAGTAGGCTTATGCTGATTTAAATGAAGCTAATAAAGGTTTATTGCATTAGATCTACTTTGTATGAAGCTTAATCTACATTGTTTTCCTTCAAATTTGACCGAAGCTTATTTTTCTATATTGAAATATTTGTATCGATTAGCTCACACCATAAAAACTCATCCTTCCACTTACCCGCCATGTACAGCGTGGACAGTCTAATCGCCTACTAACGGAATTTCACTCTGAAGTGTTGAACAATTCGATATTTGATGTACCCTACTATTGAAATGCTGTTTGTGAAGATAATAATTTTTAATTAAAAAACAAAGAATTATCCAGTGATTTCTAAGTCTTTTTTAAGGAAGAAATGATGAATTTGAAGCATATAGACAAAAATTATTAACACTATTTCAAATATGACAGACGTGCACGGAAATAAGGAGTTTCTGCAATACTACGACTGCACATAACGCTGGCGTGTAATTTAACTGTTTCGATTGCTAACCACCAATTCTCTCAGATTATCAGAGCAATATCATTAAGAACTCCAACATTTCCCATGCGATTTTCTTTTGAGCTTTAGATATTTATGGTCAAAGTGTCAAGCCATGCGCGAAATAATGATCAATTTTAAGCATGGCAGCTCTATAAATGGTACATAAATCTATTGCTTACGGAATTTAAGTATTTACCGCAACTAAGTAAAACACGCTTCAGAAAGTCACGATATTCACAAATGTCGGACCGAGAACAGTGAAATGACTTGTTTTATCCACTCAAGCGTGAAACCCGACGACAATTTCGCTTCGTATAGAGCAACTATTCAACAAGTTGCGTCTTAGCGATCGACAGACAACATTGTAGGAACCAAAGACAAGGCGTGCCATTGACAGACGTTTGTATTTGTCACAGATTAATCTACTATCGCCCAAATGCAAGCCATCACGCTAACTGAAGTTATCAGTTACTAGCAAGTAATGTATTTACAAAAACCGATTGTGAATTCCGAATAACTGTACAAGCCACTGAAACACTGAATCAACATTGGCAAGCAATTGCAACAAGTAGTAGTAGTTATCAATCCACAGTATGAAATTCTCTATCCAGGGGCATCAACAGTTTCCAAAGTCACATTGTCTCCAAAACAACGGATAAGTAGAAGAATGACAATAGAACTTCAGATTTTTGAGGTTTGTGTATTTACACTCAGCAGTAGACAAAATTGATCAATGGTAGATGAAGTGCGTGATAGGGATGGATCTTTAATAACTGATAGATGGGTTTTGCAGAATTTTCATCCACCATAACATAGAACCGAAAATGAAACCACACATCTCCTGAGCCGATTAAGTTGTCACGATCAGACAACTGCTCGGACGCCTCTTGTCAAGGGAAGAAGACTATTAAGGTCAAGGTCAAGGGAAGAAGACTATTAAAAAGTTATGCCATGCGAGCAAGAATATTTTAGGCGTCTTGCTGCAAAGCTACTTTTACCGAATTATCTTATATTAAGCGCTTGTTAATTCATAGTTCTACGTTTGTTGCCATACAGAAAACTACCGACTAGCAGACTTTCAATGCATTCAGCGCATATTTACAAAAGAAATGAAATACCTTTAACCAAAGAGGCGTTATCCAATTATCAAAAAGAACATACCCACGCAGCATTGCGAGCGCTGATAGTTATTTTCACTTTTCAGTCACAGCATCTTGTATTATTAAGTGTTATGCAGTTTATGCTGGAACTAGGCTTTATTAGGTTGTGCTGCAACCGAAAACACGATCAATTGTCTGGCTTGATGGAAAATAAACAGGATAATCAATTGTCATCGTTTTCGATTACTTCCTCTGATCAGTCGTTTTTCAGCGAATCACTAGTTCTCTGGCCTTCCTATCCACAAACCTATAAATCATAATCATGCCAGAAAGACGCAAGTTGAATTCACAACGGTGGTGAATTGGAGTTGGGGTGTGAAGTTAAGAAATCCGAGTACTTTTAAATGGAATATTACAGGTGATGTTAGTGTTATCATGGTAAGAAAATAAAATAAAACATGAGTTCGCGAAATTGCGCAATATTTTTAATTCATGTGAGAAATTATCAACTTCGCAAACTACGTCTTGATTTCACAGTACTAAAGCCAGTCTGCGATGTATGAATTACCAGTGTATATTAGAAGTCTGATTTCGTAACACAAACGCGATCGTGTTCGTGACTAACCAAAAATCATTGAAGAGGATAGCTGTGAACAGGTGGTTCTCCACTGCATAAAAGCGTAGGCAAGTACTCTGGTACCGACCTTCTTATTTGAATAACAGGTTGACAAATGAAAACAACTATGTACAAGACTCCCTTCGTTCTGGGGAATTCACAGTAAAATGAAACAAGTGATGGCTAGTTTTTAGATATAAGAAGCTTGATTCACTGAATTCAGAAGCTCATCGCAATCACCGGATTTTTTTCCAGAAAAAGAGTGGTTGGAATTCTCCAGTGATAAGTTGGTTACAAAAGTTCTCATTCGCCCATCATTCGCCTTCCTCTCTCGTCATCTTCAATCCCTTTTCTCAGCCGAAAATAGCAAGAATCACAAATGCATCGCTTATTCGGGCTTGGTAGCAGATGGAAATGGTGAATGGTTCCTTTCTGACGCGACCTTTTCTGTTGATAATCTGGTGGCTAAACTACGTGAATTGGATGTTCAGAAGTCGAATGGAGACGAAGATTCGAAAGAAACCCACCTTCATGTCGTCTGCCCTCAACCGGATGCGGAATGGATGACTCTAGAGAGTAGATTATCAACAAAATTCTCTCATGTGCACGTGAACGGCGATGATAGCAACACGGAAGTGACTGGTAAGTAGATGTTTCTAGAATAACCAGAGAGATTGCGGTTCAGACAAGAATTGATTTACTCCTGTCTGTCTGAATAAATTCAAATGGTTGTGATTGTGGCCAATTTGATTTCAATTGTTATTTATGAAGCAATGAGGGCGGTTATTCTCTCATTTTGAGCGATAAATTTGATATGAAAATATTGTCCATAGAGAACAATCCTTTCATAATAATGGCATATATGCATATCTTAAATATATGCATTGTGAGCGAGTTTAATATAACAGATTTTAATGTCAATGTTTTCATATACATGTACTGTGCGTGTATATGGTAACATCAGATAATATGCATTGTTATAGGGACATCTATGATTAATAATACATATATCTAAAGGACGCGCGGCTCCCATATAGCATGTCTGGACTGGATGCCGGTGATTTTGGAAGTCTTGCTGGTTGACGACAGTTAGTGAGCATCTAGATAAAAGTATGGAGCAAGTTGTAGACAATTCACCTTATTATTTTTAAATGCATTAATATTCTAATACGCACATTCTTCAAACAGAGAATCCGTTGAAGGAACATTCTGAACCCAATCAAGAATAGACTAAAGAATTTCAAGACTTACTAGAATAAGCAACTGCCAATAACAACTGCAATATTAACTGTTCGTAACTGAAGTTGGACACCTACGGCATTTAGGATCAATGGCCATTAGTGTGGAAATCTGTACATTTATACACATTCATTTTTGTGCAACTAGTATGCTAATTTCAAAAGCATTTGCTTTCTAAAATCGATTCAGCAGTATTTTTGAAGAAATGTGGACTCCTGGAAAGTTTTGGATAATCTATTTCTCTTGCTCAAAGCTAATCTTGGAATAAGCGATCACTAAATCAGTAATAATTAGTGATTCACTTCTTACTACTACAATCACTGTCGCAATGTCCATGTCTAATTTATTATTATGTAAGTAAAAGCCATGATCAAAATCTACGGAAAAATCCATAGATATTCCGAAAAAGAAGATAAATCGCAAAAAATAAACCGGTGAAGAATCAAAAATTGAAACCATGAACGTTGAAAGTCAAACAAGAGCCGCTTGAAGATCATTCCTTCTGCAGATCTTGGTGGAAAAGTGCAACCAATGTTGTCTTTACACATTGAGTACCGGTACCTCATCGTACAGTGATTGATGGATTGATGGCTCTCACAATTTTGGGGTCCTTGCATGTTGGCCTACTGAGCAATAGTATTGATAAAGAAAGAGCTGATCAAGGAATCCGCATAAATTTCTTCGGTGAATATGAGAACATTGTATCACTGTGACAAAAATGGCTATCGATTTTCCTTCTATGAAAGTTCGAATACTTCCGATACTCTTCCGATTGAAAACATTTGGGCAAATTCGGGAGTGACTCATTTGTGAATACTGAGTTGTTTATTTGAGCGGGCAAATTAGTTTTGCTAGCTGGTGAAGTTGGCATTAACTTAAGCATTAAGTTTTTCTTTCAGGTGACCTTGTGACCTATTTATAATATTTTTTAGGCTTTGAGATAGCAATGTGCAAAATCCTTGTGTTAATAATAGTTTCTGGTGAAATTGTAGATGTGGGCAAACTATTTTGAAAAAATCAATGCTGAAGATGATGCTATCTTCAACGACTTCTGTATAGATTTTTCTCTGCCAATTTCTTCACAGGGCTGGGTCGGGCGTCTTAGAATATGCAGTAATCAATGCTGTTGGGTTGTAATGCGTTTCACGACAATGAAGTGAGTTGTTTACAGCTTAATCCAGCTTGAGCCAAAGTCACCGGCCTCCAGTCCGGTACGTGCTATGGGAGTTAAGCGTCCCTTAGATATATAATAGTGATAGATGTCACTGATTGTTGCTGGGTCAAAAATCTATGACATCAAAAATCCAAGAATTTGATCTAAGACTCAAATCTATGTGATAATTTTCTACGTAGCCCATACAAGTCAGAACTGTCAAATATGTCAGGATATATGTGATTCTAAATTATGAGTCATGGGAATCACATCAAAATCATTTTCACTTGGAATGAAAATTTCTATATTAACGTGCTTAACGTTGACAAGGATATCCTAGCAAAATATACAGATGTCAGCGCTGGATATTTGAATATAGAGAAGGCAGAAGCTTATTTATGCAAGCCTTTATTGATGGATTTAAGGTTCAACTTAGCTACGTTGTTTCACGTGTTCGAAATTCTATTGATCTATCTTACAAAACTTTGATAGGATTTAATAACAAAATTATCACACATTCCTCTCATCATCATCATCATCATCGCCAATTTGAATCCGGTTTTGTCCCCGACAAGCGAGGGTGGCCGGATCTACCTCACTGCAGCGAAATTTTCCTGACCCCTTCACGCCACCTAGACCTATTCAAGGCCTCTTCTTTCTTCAGGCCGGCCTTCTTCATCTCCTCTACTTGATTTCTCCACATACGCTTGGGCCGTCCTCGCTTGCGTTTTCCTTCAACTTGAAGATGAAGGGCTTTCTGCAGAACATTGTCATCTTCTCTCCTCAGCACGTGACCGTACCACCGTACCCCGCTTGCCTTCGCCAAATTTCCGATCTCTTCCTTCAAGCCCAACATGTCCATCAAGATGGTGCTGTTCTTCCTGTCCTTTAGCTTGGCTCCACACATCGCTCTGATCATCGCTCTTTCTGCCCTCCTCAGGATGTTCATTTCGTTTTCCCGCAAGCACCATGTTTCACTTCCGTACAGCATCACTGATCTTACACAACTACGATAGACCATCCCTTTCAATTTCAAGGAGAATCTTCCAAGCAACAGTTCACTGATTTCCCGAAATCTCATCCACCCAAGTCGCACTCTCGCCGTAACTGCAGCTTCACATCCACCACTGGCATTGACTCTGCTACCTAAGTAACAGAAAGCTCGCACAGTTTCGATTCCTTGGCATAGCTCTTCAGTGCCCATCACATCGTCTCCACCGGACCCTAGGCATCTCTCGCACGAAAAATTGCGCGCAAGGTTGGACGTCACTTTCTTCACTTTCGCGCATCTGCCGTGAATCCAGAGCCCGCATTTTGCGCACAGCACCGAGTTCTTCATTACTCTTTTCCCACACACACCACATGGATCTCTCTTTGATTTTACTCTTTCTCCTTCTGAGCCACTCATCATCACTTTGGTTTTGCTGATATTTACTTTCATACCCTTTGATTCCAGCGCTTCTCTCCATTTAGCAAACTTCACTCTCAGCCCATCCAACGACTCGCTTGTCAAAACAATATCGTCTGCATAGAGCATCTCCGCTAGCGGTCCTTCTCTTGCATCTCCAGTCACCACATCCATTACGATAGCGAACAACAGAGGCGACAGAACGGACCCTTGGTGGACTCCAACTTCCACGGAAAACACGTCCGACAACTTCGATCCAGATCTGACTTGTGTCCTTGCCCCATCGTACAAACTCATCACCGCTCTCACTATCACTTCCGTCAGACCCTTCTTTCGCATCGCCCATTCCAGTACTCGCCTTGGGACACGATCGAATGCTTTCTCCAGATCCACGAAGCACATGAACAATTTCTTGTCTTTGTCCATGTACTCTTCCTGCAATCTTCGCAATACGAAAATGGCATCTGTCGTGCCCTTGCCTGGCATGAAGCCAAATTGCGACTCGTCCAAAGAAACAAACTCCCGAATTCTCCGCTCCAACACTCTCTCCACGATCTTCATCCCATGTTCCAGGAGTTTGATTCCCCTATACGCTCCGCAATTCATGGCATCACCCTTTCCCTTAAAAACTGGCACCACTACGCTTGTTTGCCATTCTTCTGGCATTCCCTTGCCTTCCATGACACCCTGACAAATTTCCGTCATGACACGAATTCCGACTTCTCCACTCGCTTGGATCATCTCGACAGACACATCTGACAGCCCAGCTGCTTTCCCTGTCTTCATATCATTCATTGCTCTTATCACTTCGCCTCTGGAGACATTCTTCTCTGGCCCTTCTACCTTGTCCACGTGGGTATTTTGATCCATTCATTCTCCTCATTCATTATCACCTCCATGTGTTCCTTCCATATTCGTCCTCTGTCATCCTCCGTGAAACCCAGACGTCCATCTTTCCCCCTCATACACCGTCCTCCTTCGACATCTTTCCCTTCACGCTTCATGATCTTGACACGTCTGAAGATCTCATGCGGATTTTCCTTCATTTTTTCCATCTCCTTCACGGCCTCCTGCTTCATGGCCCTTGCAACAGCTTTCTTCGCCTGCTTTTTCTTGCTCCTGTAATTAGCTTTGTTGCTTTCTGAACCATTCATCTTTAGGGTTTTAAACACTTCCTTTTTCATGGCTATTGCTTTCTTTACTTCATCATTCCACCACCAGGTATCCCCTCGATCTCGTCTTCCTTTCTTCTTTCCACAAACTTCATCGCATGCCTGCAGCACCCCAGTCTTGAAAGCATCCCACAGATCAGTCGCTTCAACATCAACAAGTTGCTCAACTTTTTCCTGGAATTGTAGCCTCGTTCCTTCATTTTCAAGTTTCCAAACTTTTCTTCTTGAAACGCGCTCCTTTCTCACAATCTTTCGTGTCCTTGCTTTGTCCAAATCTGCAATTAGCAATCGGTGCTGCAATTCGCCAGCGATTGTTTTCACATCTTTCAGGTGTTTCCGATCTTCCTGTCCAATCACCACGAAATCGATTTCTGTCTCATTGCCACCGGCACTGTAGGTCACCTTCTTCTTTTCGTCCTTCCGGAACCACGTGTTCGCCACGCACAAGGTCTTTTCATCGCAGAACTCTAGGAGTCGCTTTCCTTCCAAGTTTCTCACTCCGATGCCATTCCCGCCATGTATGCCTTCGAAACCGTCGATGCTCTTCCCGATATGGCCGTTGAAATCGCCAAGACCTAGCACCAGCTCGTCACTTCCCTGCACCTCCCACTCGCTTGCCATTTCGTCATAGAAACGATCTTTCTCAAAATCTGGTCTGCCACTTTGCGGGGCATAGCCACAAACCACGCGCACAACTTCAGCTTCGAAGGCCATCACCATTCCCATCACCCTATCGCTCCGTCTTCGAACTTCCACAACCTTCTCACACAATTCCTCCTTCACCAGTATTCCAACCCCTGAGTTTCCAACATCATTGCCAGACCACCACAACTTGTATCTTCGTCCTCTGACGCCAACGAAGCGGGCTCCTTCACCTCTCCACCGCACCTCTTGCAGACAGCAAACATCCACATTCCTTTTTCTCAGCTCTTCACAGACTTCGGTTCCTCTTCCACGAAAGCTTCCGACATTCCAACTGCCAAACCTCACCCCTAAACCTTTGCAAATTGATCCGGAGATTCTTCGCACCCCCTGCCCATTGAAGAGCTGCCGGGAACTGGGGGCCATTACATTTCTTGCACACTTCATGAGGATTTGTTGGAGCCTTGTTTTCTACGAGGAGCATGCCCTTGCTTACCCTCAACCTCGGTTTTACGACATGAGTTGTCCATGGAGCATTTGATATCGAAGTGTCCATCTCCTAGGCTGATTGCCTTCACCACGGCTAGCGAGCTCAGCCTCTAACAATGAAATAGTTACGAATATTCATTGTACGATTTTACGTAAAAATCATGTGTAAAATCATGCGCATGAAATGCAACGCTTTCACCAGGAATTCATATTAAAATGATGCTATAAAATTCTCCCATCATATTCATGCAGTGTGAAATCGGTACGAAGATTGCATGCTATGATTGTACGTCAGCTGTATGCGCATGAAATATAACTCTTTCTCCGGGAGGTCATGCTTTTCTCGTTCAACGTAATGATGGCGCAATTTCATGGAAAATCATTAGACCCCATGTGTAAGATTTTCCGCCTTAACTTCAGAACGTGATGAAGTTATTATTTATTACTGTTGCATAAATTATTATTTATAAACTACTATTATCGAAAATTAGTAGTTGATAGTCGAAGTATGATCGGTATTACAACGCATATCGGCGTAATATGAGCAAACCTCGTCTACAGTCATGTGTTGTTTTTCCACACGAGTTGAATGAGTGAAAGACTGACATGCAGCAGTTGTGCGAGTTTGACAAAGGTCGATGCTCTGGCTATCTAGAGGCCGGATAGTCAATTCGTTGGACTGCATTTACACTCAACGTGTCGAAATCAACGGTTGAACGCTGTTGAAATCGCTTTCAGATGGACGGGCACGTTCTACGTAAGCAGGGAAGCGGGCGACCGCGCTTGACATCTCCTGCACAAGATCGAAAGTTGGTGGTGAAGATAAAGAGAAACAGATTTTACCCAGTCTCGCCTCTTTAGAATATAGGATCATGCATGCGGTATCTCTATCTCTGTGCGAATGGCCACGAGACTGTGATGACAGGACTTCCTGCGTGTCGACCTGCTGAGCGGATTCCGTTGTCTACAATTCACAAGCCTTGTCGGAAGCAGTGGTGTCTTAATTATCTCAGTTCGAGTTCAGAATGGAATAGAGTTCTGTGGACAGACAAAAGCTGATTTTCCCAACGGACAAGTGAGAGCTCTGCGAATGGCAAATGGGTGCTACGCGGCCTGCATTTGTCTAGCACGAAAAGTATTATGGTTTCTGCTGTCCACGAACATGATTTCTTTCTCCAGAAGATTAACGCTCAACATCACTCAAACTCACACTGTCAACCAGGACCTGCTGAACAGTGTCGTCGTAGGTAAAATATACACGGTCTTTTTTAGGAGAAATGTGAAAATATCTTCGACCAATCCACGTTAAGGATTTGCTATGATTACCAATTTACATATTTTTCTGACAAATAAATAACCCGCACAGAAATAAATGGGTATGAATCATGCCAAAATTTGGTATGATTTTCGCATACATATGACAAACTCATGTAATTTTACGCATGATTGTCGTGTGATTATAGCATGAAATCTCCATACATATGTAAAAGACATGAGAAAGTCATAGTATGATTTCATGCTTAATTCTCACACGCATGACAATCTGCCTTATTATAGATGACACTAGCACGAAAATAGCATGATATCTTGATGTACATGCCAATCAAGCGACTTTCGCGATCGATCGTTACATATACAATGTGATACTTCATTTGTTAGGAAACTACTACTCATAATTTTTCAGCAGTATTAGAAGTACTTTTTTTGTAGATTTCATTTCTGCGAATATATGCGTCATGAATCCCTCCTAATGGACCAAAATGTAGCACAATACGTTACTCTTGCATTCTATCATTCGAATTGGGCAGGACCTGCAATATTCCACTGTTTAATTTGGACTTATTTGCTAAAACTGGTCAAATTTTAGGAAAATGGCCTACTTCAAGACGATTGAGATACCTCTAAATCTTAGTATTTTTGCGTAAGATTTCAGATTCCTTAGTTTTATATTAGGGAGACATGATTTAGGGGCTGGGAACGAGGAAATTGCGACTTTCGATTTTGTGTTATTAGGACCACCCTCCTGTATCCATCGCACAGTCTGTTACTTAATATAATCTGCAACATATACCATCATTAATTTTTATTAATTTCATGTTATGATGATCATGTGAATTCTATCGGATGAATTCACAATGACTTTGAATAAATGACAATGATCCCAGTGAGGCTATTGTAATGATGACGTAGTTCATGCTCTGTTCTTCAGGTCTAGTTCAATTCGCCGCGTACCTGTCAAGTGTTGTGAAAAATTCCGAGGTCGAGCCTCGTTTTGAGTCTTCTCCTATAATGGGAATGCTACGCTTCGCTCGACCAGCTATGTACATTTTCCCTGAGGGAGCTGGCGATGCTTGTTTGCTCGGCGTCAATGGTTTCAATTTATTGGTGAACACAGGTGCTTCAAAGGAACCCTCCTTTTGGAATTTCATACGGCATTTGGATAAGATTGATGCTGTCATGATGACACACTGGAGTTACGATAATTTACTTGGTTTGACTTCATTCGTCGAGAGGAAAACACAGCAGACGACTGTTAGTCCTCCTATGGGCTGCTTACTGGGTCCACCAGGACCTGGCAAAGGTCAGGTAAGTGGAATGCTTGACATGCGCATCGTTTCTAAGCAGAGTCGATCGTCTCTATACAGGGCGACTACAGTAACTAAGTCAAATTAGCCCATTTACGAATGTGTAAGTTCTTTCAGACTTGCCTCTTTCTCATGGTCTGACATTGTCGGAACGTGGTTTCCTGCTAATGAGTATGTCTCAAGTGAGAGGTTGTCCAAAAATACACGTACTGTAGAATTTCTCGTAATTGATCGCCGTACGCCTAAATACCGTCGGAAGACTTACAAATCAAGTTGCTGCAGGGAACACATATCATCATATGGCTAGAGGAATCGTGAACATGGGAAATGTGTAGCTCCAAACACAAAAGAAAATTGTTATTGTATAGGTTTAAGACATCAAGAAAATGAAGAGCGCAGGACCTTTCAAGTAAAGTGAATCAGGGACTACTTAAATATCTATGTAGCTACCGGGACGTATAACTCACTGGAAGTTGGCTGCCAGCCGTAGGCCGGTTTTTCAGATGACCCAAATATCTACATCGTTGAAATGCATTTACAGTTATATCTTAGTAGTAGTCTTTGAGTGTACTGTACAGACGGGCAAAAAAGACTGAGATGACAGTGGTGTAATACATAGTAAATCTAGCAGTCCTGGCGTATGTCTAAGATGACATTTTAGAGGGTAGCATTGTTTTAATGGACGTGAAGGATTGAATCAGTGATTAATACTAGAAATTAATTTTGCTGCTATGCCATGCTTGTGTGAAATTTCATATTTTCTTCGTGGTCTCATGCTCAATTTACTGCAATCAAATATATTTTGCATGACAGCTATAGCGTTCCTTCTTTCGTTTCTCTCATTGAAATCTTTATGGCAAATAGCTATTTCTCTAATTATCACGAAATTATTTGGTTTCAATTCGATGGAAATCAAGAAGTTTAAAAAATATTTGTTTTAATCAAAACTTGAGCCTAGGCACCAAAGGTGTCCATCAGCAGAAGATTAAAAGGAATAAAGCAGAAAATGTGAGAAAGATAAGTGGGGATGGTAAAGGATTACAAGTAAATAGCAGCCATTCTGTAACAATGAAGTAAAAAGATATAACTCATAATTGTATAGCTAAGAACAGAGATACTGAAAATTAAAACAAAGTGGTGAAAAGTAAATAGACAAATTAGGGAATGTAAAATGTGAAGAAGCTAAGCAAGATCCAACAACTGTATTACTCATGGGGATAAAGTGGAAAAAGCAAAAAGTACAGTACAATGTTGAAAACGAAAATAACATCATATGAATGCATAAGACAAAAGACCCTTCAAATTGTCAACTCTTCATAGAGCTTTTGACAACTCTCTTGAATGCTTCAGCACTGACAAATGTTGGAAATGCCTCCAAAAGAAGCCTATTTCTCAACCCTGCTGTCCCATGAAAACAGGATCTCTTAAACTCTTACAATTTAGAGGATCTCTTTAATCTCTCTGTACGACGAGGAATAGTGACAAAGTATGGAACTGCGTAGTCACTTCGGAGGACGTAGAGCAACAGAAGCAAGTTCATCAGAACAAAGACCGTGATAATTGTGATAGAAGAGAGAAAGACAGGATAATGCTCTCCGAGTGATGCCAAATTTGAATTGACACCAGCAACATCTATCAGGCAGACAAATTGCCTTGCGATGAATATGATAAAGAAAGTTTAGATTCTAAACTGTTCTGAGGACCTGATGACCAAGCGTGTGAGCAAAACTCCATCACAGGTCGAACCTGAGCTTTGCAAAGTACAAACAACTGCTGAGGGCTGAAGTAGTTACGGGATCGAATTCTGGAATATGAGGATTTTAGTTATTGATACATATTTCAGACTGTATATTTGGTTTTCGCTTTTGTTAGTGATGAAGCCATGGTATCAACGTGTTGTCACTAAAGGACGTGTCAATTTATGAAACGATCTCCAGTTGATGCAAACGATGCTTGCGGGTTTCTTTGAAAAAAGATTTTTTATTGATGCACGCTTCTGGCTCGAATTTTCTGTCCATCGTGAAATTGATTTCAGCTGCGTCAATTTTTCATTACCGACAAATGCATCGTACTGATTGGAAATTACCATTTTCATGATAGATCAGAAGTTATATCTATTGATAAAAAGGTTCCGACGAACACTGATTCACTGAGCATTCACTCATTAATGAAATTTTTGAATCACTTCATTAATGAAACCCTGACGTTTCTCCATAGCCTAGAAGGTCCTGGAAAGTCGACCTTATGTGACTTCCAGCTGATACGATGCCTGCTGTTACTGACGAGATAGAGAAAATGAGCATACCCAAGAGTAAAATCAATTTATGTTTAACAAATAACTAGAACAATGGACTTGACGAGTCGCTTTTCGATCAACAATGTTAGACCTTTCTAATATCAGACCTGCCAACTGTTCCGGATATCGAGATTATTATGCTAAAATAATTTTTCAACGGTTTTGGAGCACTTATTTCAAAAAATTGTGCGCGCGCAGTCTTAAGATATAAAAACCTACATAAAGTTTGCGGTACACGTGGAGAAACATACATGTAGATTTTTATATCCAAAAATTTCAAAAAAGCTGACGGCACACCGAAGCAATACACAACCTTTTGACTGCATTTTATTTATGCACAACAATCCAGCGAAAACACGCATTTGAAAAGTAATGAATTGACGCGAAAATTATTTCCTGTCAATTTCTTCAATTAATTTTCATCAAACGAAATAATTTTGCATAAGTGTTAATGTGTCTCTATCTTACTATTCTTACAGGAATTAACCACTTATCCTACATACTGATTTAGAATACGCAAATCACATTCTGTTGAAAAGTTTTCTTTTATTACATCTATTAATTCATTACAGCTTATTGTGTATTTCTTGAGACTTTTTCGGAACATAAGTAACCAGAAGGTAGCAAGTCAAATACTTCGAGGAAATAGTTGGAGGCATCATGGCGATAGCGATAGATACGTCATAATCTCGTGTCACATAGACTCCATATTTTAGAACTTGCCTTTGATCTTTATTTACTCATTCTCATGGTATCTTAGATAAGGAGGTAATAATTACTGACATACACATGTATAGCTCGGCACATTAAATCACGTATACTATTGCATGATTACTTGCGCGTTTTACTGACAAAAAGCTCGTCTCAAAATCAATCGTGTTGCCGAGTAATAAGCACAGTCTTCATGGTAATGTTCTGGTTTCATCCACAATCTCAAAGTTATTGTGCGGTTTCGAGACCCTGTGTCTGGCAAGGAGTTGAGTAGAGCAGTAGGAATCTCCGGGGGCGGCCGATATCGAGTGAATGTTCTTAGTAATATTTTCAACTACTTATTTCAAATCGTGAATAGAGGTGAAAAGGTAATGAAAATGAATCATCACTCTACCATATTGGTGATGATAATTTTTGTCCCGGATTTTCATAATACTAGGTTGGCAGGTCTGCAATATTCAGAGCCTCTCCCCCATGTTTTCAATAACCTACTACAGTGTGCGAAAAAAGTATGGAATAATTTATCTTTCCTTGACATCTTTCAAGCTACATACAATTCCTTGCCTCTGACATTGACACAGTTGCATACATTGTACTCTACTGTCTTATTTATTGTTCGACTGTTCTCTTGGCTCAACAAACAAGGTACTTGAGCACTATTTACCAACTTTCATGCTTAGATATGATGAATTTTGATATTCAAATATTATCTCCCTATTTACCAGAATTTGCGTGAAAACAAAAAAAACGATCAAGTTGCATTTCAATTGTAATAAAAACAAATATTTCCATCATATTTCAAGTTTGCATCTAAATAATAGATCAATAACTCTCCATGCTTGCAAAAATATTTCAGAAATATAAAGAATCTGGAAAGCAACATCATAATCAGTACTTGGTAGGGTAGCCGTGGTTCTTTAACACAGCTTTCATTCTTCTGGGCATCGAAGCCACCAGCCGTTGACACTCCTCCAATGTGACATTCATGCACCAAATTCGTTGGATCTCCGTCTTGAGTTCACCAAAATTGCGATAAGTCCTTGAATGTAGCTTTCTCTTCATCATTTGCCAAAGATTTTCTATTGGGTTTATGTCAGGACTGTTGCCTGACCAGTCCAACAACTGCACGTTATGCTGTGAAAACCAAGACTTCGCCTTTTTCGACACATGGCATGGCGCCGAGTCTTGTTGAAAAATTGTAGTTTGGTGGACGGTCATAAACTGGAACAATTTGTCATCGAGGACTGCCAGATACTTGTTCGTGTTCATCCGTTCACCTTTGTTCAGGAATGTTATGGCAACGCGCCCTTGATAGCTGTAGCATCCCCAGACCATCACAGACAGAATCCGGGTGCTTCAATGTCTTGGTTGTGTATCGAGGAGATAGTGGTGATGATCCCATCGGTCGTCGAACATGCTGTCGGACATTGTGATGCACTTGGAAAGTTGATTCATCGCTAAACATCACCTTCTTCCACTGCTCAACTGTCCATGTTTCGTGAGCTTTACAGAACGCGAGTCGTTTCCGCCTAGCAGCTTGCGTAATGACAGGCTTTTTGACAGGACGCTTTGATGGTAATTTGAATTTATTCTTCAACCTCATTTGAATTGTTCTTGTTGTAACATTGTCCAAATGTGGAGTTAATTCTTGCTTTATTTCCAACGATGTTATGAACGGCTCTTTCATAACAGCCCGTCTAATGGCGATGTCAACTCGATCCGTGGTTTTCCTTGGGCGACCAGTACGATGTCTTGATGCTGTTGATCCTGTTTCACGTTGTCTCTTTAACACCTTGCTTACACTGCCTTGAGTCACACCCTGTCTTTTTGCAATCTCGGTCTGGGAAAACCTTGTATGTTTGTGTAATGCAACAATTTGCGCCTTGATCCCTTCACTAAGCTCTCTCGTCTTCACCATCTCGTCTACAATGGATCCCAGTAGAATGAATCACATGAAGGAAGTTGACCTCGGAATCTTCACTCTACATTGTAATCCAATCAAAAGCTCGTCACTAAGCCGCACTCCTCATCAGCAACAGATATGCAGCCTTATTGGCCACTTGTACGTAGCATTGTGCGCTGGCAATGACGAATGCCAATAGTAGGCAAATGTCTGATAGTCGATGTCATCCTGCTTTGACCTTCCTATCGAGAATGAGCAGCAAACATAGAAACTATTTATTAAATGAGCTGACGACTCGAAATGCTCATATTGAGACTCAGAATACAAAGTTGAAGCATGAACATAACAATAGCAATGTAATATAGTCAGTTTGCTGGCCAGCTAGTCTCATCAGAATGACTTCGTTAGAAAAACAGCGAGTGAAATAAAATTATTCCATTCTTTTTTCGTACACTGTATGTAGGTGTAAGTAGCAGTGAAAACATTAAGCCATCTCAAGTTAAGAAAACTTTCTATTCTGCTTTAATGGAAATGATCGTAACAAAGAAGTAATGGGAAAAATGTGTGCATGGATTTTTCAATCTGTTCGCAAAAATATAATTAGTAAATTGCTCTATTTCTTTTATTTCATAAGTAAAAGCTCTGTCATCACAGCCACTAATCTGTTATCTTGTGAATAGCACCAACTGGTAATATTCGTACAGGACAGCGTGCGAAAATCGATTTTTTAGGAATGCCGATTTCAGAATGTTGCGTCACCGCTTCAAGCTTGAGTGATCTAATTTGAACAACCTCAGGATAATTAGCGAATTCATGACGATAATTGCTATATTCGATATTCGCGTTTACTTTTATTTACGGAATTATACCAGTTACTCAAAGTATCTTATTTTGGCTAAAGGCGGTGATATAGCATTCTAAAATCTAAATATTATATACTCTATGACCATCTAAATATAAACTAATTATCTAATTATAAACTCTATGACCATGATCTAAAAACGATCCACTTGATGTAGAAAATCTCAATGGAAGTGGACGACTTTTATTTCATACTGCACTGACTAGGATGTCTATGCATCAAATTTGTAATGCTAATATAAAGCAGTTGTCCATTGTCGATATCTTTGGCATAGTTGATGCATTTCAAATTCGACCTTTTATCACTATCAAGCAATTCTTTCTGACTAAATTTTGAAGCAAAAATGTCGCAATCAGAGTTTGTAAAAGGAATGGCTGTTGGAATGCTACGATGTGGAAAGAGTTGTAGGTTTGTTGGACGGAAGTTGGGTGTGTCACACTCCACTGTGAGCAGGTGCTGGAGTCGATGGAACAATGATGGAAATGTTAAAAGAAGGAAAGGATCAGGGAGACCGAGATTGACAAACAATGCTACCGATAGGAAGTTGGTTATCTCAGCAAAGCGCAATCGCTTTAAGAGTGTTCCTCGACTGGCCATCAGCTGGAAAGCTGCAGCAGGAATTGCATGCAGTATACGAACAGCATATCGCCGTCTAGCAGAAGTGGGCCTGCTGTAAGAATTCCTCTAAGTAAGTAATGCGAGAATTTCACACAATGACATTGTTTCACTGCCAATTTTTTTCTCCGCAGGTCTCGAACACAAGCGAAAGCGTGTGGAATGGTGTGAGCAGCATCTGTCGTGGAGCACAGAGGAATGGCGTCAAGTGATGTGGACGGATGAATCCCGTTTCACTTTGGATTTTCACGATGGTCGCATTAGAGTGCATCGAATGGTTGGTGAGAGGTATTCACCCTGCTGCATATCTGAGCATGAGCGCTATGGTGGTGGTAGCGTGATGATCTGGGTCGGTATCTGGTACGGAGGTCGAACTGTCGCAGTCATTGCGAATGGGAACTTGAACGGAGAGCGATATTTATCGAATATCATATCTCCAATCGTCATCCCAACGGTAAATGAACTCAACCTCGTATTCCAGGATGACAACGCTCGACAACACAGAGCTCATTGTGTAACAACAGCGATAGTGAGATCTGGAATTCGCATCCTCCATTGGCCTTCACGCTCCCCCGACCTGTCTCCGATCGAACATGCTTGGGATGAACTTGGTCGGAAAGTGAGAGATGCATATGATCATCCGCCATCAACACTGACAGCTCTTTCAGAGAGACTCATCGATCAATGGTCATTGCTGGATCAAGAACGGCTTGATCATCTTTGCGACTCGATGCCGATGAGACTTCAAAGCTGCATTTCAGTTCGGGGAGGACATACTCGGTACTGATGTCTCCCATTAGTTCAAATATAATGTTTTATATAAAATGCTATCTTATAATTCATGAGTGTGAGTGGAATAAAGTTCATATATTTGAGTGGAGCATTTTTTATGTCAGGCAGTATATTAATCAGTTTAATATTCCGGATTTCAGAAAGTGAAAAATCCACTCAAGGTGAGTTTAGTACTTCATCGATTGCGTGATTGCGTCTGCATTTATGTGAGAAATATACAAATCTGCAAACAATAATCAAACGTTTCGTGTCATAGTTGTGATTGCTAATGACACATGGTGACTGGCGTGTTTTGAATGACCATTGGAAATAGAATATTACAATTTCTGTCTTTTAATTGATAAAGAGAAACACAAAATTGCCGTTGATGAATAATTATCAATCACGTTTGCATTTGATTTTGAAATGATATTTGTTCTACTGAAATTCTTAAGTGGTTTACCGGTTGAGTGGTCTGAGGATCTCATCTCTATGAATGGTTGAAAGTATTTTACTTGATGATTACAGAAGAGCCATGATTGGTTATGTCTGTCTACTTCTGTCTTCAATAGCCGTCATCGACCGTGATGTACGAGCATGATGATGTAACTTCATAATGAACGCATTATGACGGTAAGGTAGCTAGCTGGAAAGACTAAGATGTACATTGCACAAATATTAATGAGGTAGCATAATGTATTCATTTGTGCGACAAAATAGATACTATCGCATCACTCTCATGAAGGGAATCCGGCTCTTTCCTGTGACCTTATTTTCGGCACTTGCTGTGTCATCCTCCCCAGATTGCATTTAATCGAAAATTGAGCAATCGTGATATCGGATGACAGTGAAAACAAAGCGCTCTAAGGCCTATGTTTGAGTCGTCATCACATGCTAGGATCGAACGTAGGTCCAACAGCTCAGCTATTAACTCTGCTCTGTAATGGCTATTATCACATGCTATGAATGAGAAAGCTGTCTCAAATTCAACATTAAAAAGTACATGTCGAACTGGGGTTTAGTCATGTTCTAAAAAGCAAACATGCTTTAAAGTACTTTTTGTATTTTTTTAAAATCCAACCCTTTGAATCGCTTCTTTTCAATTGAACAACCAATTGGATGTATCGGCAACCTCTAAAAGCTGTTTTTAAGTGTGAAGCCAGACACCTGTAATGACGGGTGCTTGTTACTAAGTTTACTAGTGATCATGCACCATGAGCTTTGCGTTGAGATTATATTTGTTTTACAGGATCTACTTGCATGAAAGCTGATTGATGTTAGTGATGGTGCTGTAAATTCAGATTACCTCAACAATATAACAATATTTGTTCGCTGTTTTTCGGGAATCTGATGAGAATGATTATTGGGTTAAATGCAGATTTGTCTGCAATGAACTTAGGAGTTGTCCACTGATTAGACGCGGACACTCCAGAAACGATTTCATAATAACTGCACCACACGATGACTACTTTATGTTAATGGCCTACGCATTAACCTCTAAGATCCCTGTTGAGGAAATTTCTCAAAAGTTTGATACCGAGATTTGATATCGGTTGATGTAGTCTTCATCTGATACATAACCCGCTTAGGAAAGGATTTCAATCTTTTGATTTTGACATCGATTTATTACTTCTTCAAAATGGCAGGATGTCGGACAGAAGATAACGTAGCGGCTGAAGTTATTACAAACTTGGCTGCCCAATTCGCCTTGCGTCATATAACATCACGTTGGTTGGCATTGCGTAAAACATGCTTACGATTCCTTGAGCACTGGATAAACTTCGGATGGATTTCTTGCCGTCTCTGAAGATTTTCAACTGGATCGAAGAGACCTCGAGATATAAGAAGGTATCTAAAATTCTTGAAGATCCGCTTTCTAAAGTGAGAATCTCTTTCGTTGCCTTATCGACAAAAGATTTCGAAGACTTGGCTAAATTACAGCAAGACAAACCTATGATTCATGCATACATGTGTATACATTATACAAGCATGTTGAATCTGCTGCACAATTTATGGTGCAAGGGGATGTTATTGCTTCTTTAAATGAGAAATTACTTCGCGAAAAACAAGCTCGCCGCAATCAATGTTGCTAAAGGAAGTGCCAAGTAGGTTATCGTAGATTGACATCAGAACCACGGCGAAAGTATTATTTTCAAATGGTATTCCTGAAGACGAGGAGACTGCATTCCCTCTGAATCATCTAAAATTCTTGAAACATCAACTAGGTATCTTCAAGACAACTTCACTAAAGAACAACTTATTGAGAGATGCACAATATTTGTATCTCCTAAAGCAACTTGAGGCACACTCTCTACCAGCTATATCTCGACTTTCGCTAGCAACGACTTGCTGTTTGCAGAATCTCCAAAAATTACTTGATGTTGATGTAGGTGTCATGTCTGAAGATATTTATGATCTAGTACGCACCCAGTTGCGTCAATGCCATAGATTCTTGGAGAGTGGCCTGTTTGTGATAACAATATCAAGCCAAGGAAGTCACTCTCAAACATCAGATTGGACAGTTTGCGAAAAGTTAGTCAGATGGCATTTGCAGCAAGGTCTTCTGCATCCAGAATGAGATACCCCAACTGGAAGGTCATTCAAGGTTTCCAACTGAAGATTTGAAGGTCCCCCAACTAGATGCACTAATCGAAAGCATATTGACACTCAGCCATGGAAGCGCTGGTCCGTAAAAGGGGATTCTCTGTGAATGTATACATTCATCAGTCTCCCGGCTCCAGTTTATCTGAAGATACTTTGATTGAGATAAAGAGATTGAAGTACACTATTATTCGAGTCGCTGCATTGATGAACTTTCCAATAAATCCCTCATTGTTGTCATCCGTCAGACAATCAAAGGAGAGTCACGAATTTTGTCTGGAAATATAGAAATAACAATCTTCTGAAATGACCGGAAGAAATCGACATCAGCGTAGTCAAGTCATTTATCAGGCAGATTGATATAGAAATTTCCATGAAGAAAAGGCGACATCGAAGTGACCGAAGAAATATTTAGCAACTTGCTGTGAAGAAGCCCATATATCAAGCAGTTCTTCACATAGCCAAATCGAGATGTGACTTAGTCGAAGACGTGCGCTAGTGGACGATATGGAGAATCGGATATGGAAGCGGAAATTGCAACTGATGAAACAGCATTGTTGATGTTATCTCAGAGTTCACTGATATTTATGTACTAATATTATTATTTTGAAGCTTTATAAAAAATGGATTAAGTTTCAGATAGGACAAAACTGAAACCGAATAACCGTATTTTCGAAGAAATGCCGATGCACTTTTAATAACACGGGAAACAAATGTGTCGGAAAAATAGCGATTTTCATCAAAACTGTGAAAATTAATTTACTGACGTGCTAGTTGTTGTAAAAATGGCATAATGTGCTCATGCATTATTATTTAGAGTAGAAATGGAAACATCATGAAGTGTAAAAATAGTAACATTATAGACATAATTACTGATGGCAAAGCACAATGTTTATTCGAACAAAGACGTTTTTCTTGGGAATGCAAAATGCTGATGCACAATTTTTTTTTACATTAGGCTGCTTGATTCCTCATAACCATTTTTCCTCTTGATGATTTTATTGAGACCGATACACAGTTGTTACATCTCTTAATTTTCTCTACAATATTATATTTTTTGCTGACCATTCGATAGATTTGAATAACTAAATGAAACATTTAATCACATTACATCATTGATACATTGATTTGAATGACAAAATGGATATACATTGAATCACTACGTTGTTGTTACATTTCTTAATCTTTCTAAACACTTCATGCTGCCCTCTCGGTAGTTGTGTTTATCGTAAACTGTCACGTTTTTGTTAGATGCCCTATTTGCCTCATTTTTTCCCACGGGATTCCATGCAGTCTATTTATCATATGGCTTGTCTGATTTCAATCAACATGCATTGATATACAAAACATAGTCATAGTCGTATTTCGTGTAGTGTATGGTACCGTAGGAGAGTGTCCTCGACCTTCAAAAACCTAGAATTTCGCGATTTGAGTGGAAAACCTGGAATTTTTATAACTTCATAGATAAACTTACAATTGTTTGTAACTAAGCTCAGCACATTGAGGAGCTATATTGTCAATCTAAAAGTGGATTTTCAGATAAAAATTATGCAACGAATGAAACATAATTTGATTCTAAATACTATTTTTCAACAGCTTTGATATTCATCTGAACCTAAAACACAGCGTTTCTCAATCTTTTCTACTGGCTGGATAAATCTTAAACCTCAAATTATCTGGAAATGTTTTACAGGTACTGTATACAATCATTACAATCATCCGTGGTCACTACATAGGGGAGAGTGGGTGTTATGGGCCACCTGAGTTTTTAATCTCCAATTTCGCTTTAGGATCATCTTTTTGCCTAATCACTAGCTATGGACACAGACGCAGGGTTCCGCATGTTATTTTCCCATAATACTCGTTTCACTTTGTTGTAGAGGAAATTTCCTGAATAGAGGCGAACTTGCAAGTTTCAAAGTTCGAGGATGTTATGGGCCACCTGTTGGGGTGCTATGAGCTTCTCATTAATATTTATAAAAATGCGAAATTGATTTAATAATGTTCCTGAACAGTCAAATTGAAGATGTGCCCTACACATAAGAACGATTTACTTATTTGACTGATCAGTCAACCGGTTTAGATACGTGGTTAACCGGCATAAATCAATTTTTGACGAATTGCTGTTGATATTGACATCGCTTCCTTATTACTTTGACTATGTAGTCCACGCTAGGCATATCACAATTACCTTCAGTTTTTATCTTATTACCTTAAGTATTTAGCTTCACTTAGTATTTTGAACCCAGATGGACCAATTTGTATTTCAGAGGAACGATGCGCTCAAGTAGTCCATATCTCTTCATTGGGAAAAAGATGTGTGGTCGACATAGATACCTCGGCATGCTGAAAATTCAATATTTATGTTACATATTTTAAATTATTTTGTCGGTTTTATTCATATCTCATGCCTTTTGCCGCCGGAACGATGACTGTTGACGCCAAACGCCGTCAAAGTTGACCTTAAAAATCCTGGTGAGGACCATAAGGTTAAAATTAATCCAATGACATAATTAACCGCCATGTGAACTTAGAATGTTTTAAATATATTTTCTTCATAGTCTCGTGCCCTGCTGTAAATATCAATGTCTAATCGTTTTACACCCACAGTTTCTTAGAAGTAGAACATTTTGAACACTCTGCTTTCTAATTTTGACAGCCAGTGGGCGAGACGAACGGCCGAGAATCGTCGTTGGTGGTAAACATGAGTCAAGAGTTGAGTAGCACGATAGACCGCCTTCGTCAGCTCAACATAACTTGCGAAGAAATACGAGCACCTGCTTCAGCCGCTCCTGCTGGACGGTCCGCTTCCGCTTCTGCCTCCTCAACAGCCACCCCAATCATCCTTTATTTGAAAATTGGTCATGGCTGTCTCGAGCTTCATCCTCTCTCACCCCCAGGAGACTCGAAGGAAGTAAAGGATTTAGTCGCTCAATGGGCCAAGCATATTGCCAAGTTTACTGGTGTGAAAATTGCTGGTCAGATCGTTCCCCTACCACAAGCCTTGTCTCTTTGTGCTCTGCTAATCTGGCGTCCCAGCAAGCAGACAGAACCGGTACTTAGGATTCTCTATCCGGGCGCCAGCCATCAAGCCCGAATCTTCGAGCAACTGGAAAAATTGGTCAAGACTCAGGAGTGCTTGAGACATTCGACGTATATTGTAAGTTGCAGTTATTTTATCTTGCATATGGATGGGATGAGCGAATATTGCTATTAGTGAATAGGGAAATGCGTCTGTATGGGGATGTACTGGTGTATCAGTTCTGATTGATAAAGCTACTAATCAGTATTTGTGCCGCTGCAGTTCTTTCAGAAAAACAACTACAGTCCGCTTCCTAAATCGTTGCACACCACGTAAAGCTCTTCTATCTTTCAAGTCTTATTCTCATAAAATTTAATCGTGAGTTGATAATTGATTGATTACTAAATTTATTTACTTGACTAGTCTAGACACTAGGCTGAGGAAACAGTGTGGTTTGCCTAATTAAATGAAGCAATTAGTGATTGGAAGTTTGTTGCTTCATAGCTGATCATTCATGTCGGTACTCGTCTGTCACTCTGTCATCATTGATTGAGTTGTAAAGATCTTGTCGATCCCTTTATCGGACGCCAGCGTCAGCAACTGCGGCGTAAAGAATTGCTATTGTTTGTGATTGTAAACACACTAATCGACAGATCTTGCGAAAAATAGCCTTAACTTGCAGAAGACACCTGCGATTATGCTGAACTTGTAAGACTTTCAAGATTCTGTACGCGAGATTCTTAACATTTTTACAAGTCTGTTCAGATCACGAAGCAGATCAGTAAGATCAAGCGCAAAAACGTTCGGGAGATCTGTAGGATGGATAAGACCGTATAGATTTTATGCACGTCGCGGTCTCAAGATCTTATAGAAGGATTGTAGCGAAATAAGGTGTGCTCTATCCCTCAAAGCGCCTAGCAACCTACCGTTCCTCTAAAGCCGAATAGCTACAAAATACCACAAATTTCACTTACTTCAGCCTTTCCTGCTACAGATGTTGAACAGTCCAATAAGTCAACTGACTCCCAGATCATACCGTTAAATATTTCAATCAGTATGACACAGGAATCCACTGACTATCGGTATATATAGATCATTGAAACTCATCACCATGCTGAAACGAAACAATACTTTCTTGAGGGCCTGTATAAATGAAAATTAACAAAATTTGATAAAAATGAATGACATTCAACTTCAAGTAACGTAACTTTGAAGCCAGTGGATAATTAGCAACCGGACTTACTAACGAATTAGAGGCAATGCAAAAAGAAGTCTGAAAATGAACGGATTCAGAAACTCACGTTAGCTCATCCCGTGTCTCCATGAAGTCCTTCAGAGATCCAAGTCGTAAAATTCACCATAACGCATCCACTGAAAGTATTTGAATTGAGATTATCAGGATAAACACATTGAAAGCCAAAGCATAATAAGCCTTAATTAATGCACAGCATCACAAGATGTGATTCAGAACATCCTCACATATACCAAGATGAATTCATAATTTAGTCCAACTCTAGACCTGCTGACAGACTTGAAAGTAGTAAATCATATTCAAAATTTGATAGCTATAATTTCAAGACACAATTAATCAAACTCACTACTGTCCAAGTTTTCCATTTCAGAGATTCATTTCGTAATTTCTGAAGACATACGGTATCAAAGGACGTGAGACGGATAAAGTAAAGTAATACCGAAAAATACCTGTATGACTGAATGTTTGTTTACACATTGATGAGAATGAGTTTTGTATAATAGGCATGATAACCTCAATTGAGCAGGTTCTGAAACGCATCATTAGCGTTTTTCTTCCCAGTTTCCATGCAATTATTTCAAAGCATGTATGGTCGAATTTATGACATTCAATTCACAACAATTGGACAAATAAAAATGGAAGTTGTTAAAGGATTTAGCAATCAAGACACGAATGATTTTCATCTTTTTATGCTTCTTCTTGATTCGAATGTGTCCTCTCTTCCAAAACACATGTTGATTAATTGCCTTCGATTAATTAAAATAATGAAATAAGATAACTTGATAAAAAGATAGCGGCATGTAAACTTACATTTCCAAATTGAAATGTTCGTGAAATCAGCTAAGACAAACCTTTTCCATGTACTGGCTATCCTTCGACTATACCCTACCACTTACATTGTAGTCCTACTTAATAAAACTTGTGAATTAACTTAATTAAGCCTATTCCAGAAAGTGTGATATTCTCGTTGCTGAATAAAGCATATTAAATAATAAGTACTAAAACACAGCCTTCAACACAAAAAATATTTCTCACTTTTGTGCGTTGAAAGACTTATTTTAATTACAATTTAGGCCTATCTGTTGTGTCGGTGATGCTTCGTTCTATTTTCAGCAATCTTGTGTGTCTTTCAGGACAATAATCTTCTCGTGTTTATTTAACAGACTGAATACAGTACACTACTAATAAAATTCGCAAGTAGAGGAATCCCGTACAGAAATAAGTCCGTATGAATCATAGTATGAAAAGGTATGAAAAATAGTATGACAACGCATACGTATGTAATAGCATACTATGAAACATAGTATGGACAAGTATGAATAATGCATACGTGTGTATAAACATACTATGAAACATAGTATGCATAAGTATGAATAGCGCATACGTATGTATTAACATACTATGAAACATACTATGCATAAATATGAATAGCGCATACGTATTTATTAACATACTATGAAACATAGCATGCATAATTATGAGCGATGCATACGTATGTCTTAACATTCTATAAAACATACTACGAATAAAAATGTATTGCGCATATGTATGCATTATCATAGTATGAAACATAGTATGCATAAGTATGAATTTCGCATACGTATGTATTAACATACTGTGAAACATTGTCATAATTAAATATTTAAATTCATACCGGATACACATATACTACTCGTACATGTTATTGTGCAGGAATAATCTATGTTGGGTAGCGGCAATTTTTTCTACTATGATGTATGATGCGTAACCCGAATTTTGTACCCATGCTAAATGATGCTGGTGATTATCAGTCATCTATACAGAATTAATGAGTGATATCAAATATAACATTCGTTGAATATACGCATTTCATGTGTTGTTGTTCAACTTCCTGATGAACAACGTACCCATTTTTATCTCAGGTCATTGGAAATAATTATTTTTCATTTAATTATCTTTGTCGAGTATTGTATAACTATTTTGCTAACATATAATGACATTATTTGCAGATGACGAATTCGTCATTAGTTCTGATTCTTGTGATAATGAAATTCTTTCATATATACCACAGTATCTCCACAATATTTCAACGTGTTTTGAAAATGATAGTGAAAACCCACTGATGTTGCCCAACACATCGATTTTGTTTTATTTTTAATGCATAAATGATTCATTCATGTATATTTAGTCTAACCAAGACTTCATCGAGCTGGATCCTTCTCATCTCATGATTGCATGACCTATATGCATTTTTGTTTACATAACAGAATGATATCATAAGAATTTGATTAACGATTGCCATATAAGAGCAGGTATTATTCTTGTTTAAACGAAATAATGACGTGTCTTGTAGCTTTCTTTTGCTCAAAGAATTAGTAATTCAACGAGTTTACTTTTGAAAAGTCTCATGTGTATTGTGGATCTCTACAATGTCAGTAAAAATTTGAAAGTCCATTTTTGAGTAATCTAAAAGTTAAATATGAAAGTGTTACTAATATAATTTCCTTGAGTTGCCATTGATTAAGCACTATTTTGAACACCAACACATTTAAGATAAGAAATTCTATCAAACATGATTCATGAAAGTAATAAAAGCTAATTCAATTAGTTTCGAAAAATATTGTTGATATTTATTTTAATTATTTATCTTTCCTATTATTGCTTGAGAAATTGCCACCTTATCATAAACGTGTATAATTCTTTTATTAGTGTGTCATTGTATCTGAAGTTTTCCATCATGCCCATCAGGGTTGTCCAGTCTAACTCAGAAGGCTCCTGGTTCCTTTCACTTCTCTAATAATAAGCATTAGTTTATTTCCATTGAAAGCATAAATGAACTTGTATGAACGTCAAAACAATAAACTTCACACTGTCTTGACGTGGGAGCATTATTATTAGCTGTTTGCATTACAGGTAACGGTAACGGATTCTTTTAAGATTGTTTATGCTAGTGAATGCTAACGAGTTGCTTCAGTTTCTTTTTTTTCTTCTGCTTAGGGGTTTATGGTACCGTCCTCTTCACTCGAACTTTGATTTTAAAAATCATACAAAAATGTTTATCTTTGATCAAATGGGTACGTCGTTCGTGTGTTATAACAAATGAATGCCATAAATGTGATTTTAACGTATGAGAAATTGTGGCATACATACATTCTGGCGGTGTCATATTTATAGGACAGGATATAAATATACAATTTTACATGGGTTGTGATACTTCTACCGGGGAATTTGAAGTATATGATGCTTCAGTATAATTTCACGTCATACATGCATCCCGACTTCAACCATCTCATGAAAAAATATATCCGTAGGACCCATGAAAATTGTAACTTAAAGAT
The DNA here is from genome assembly GCA_907163375.1 of Prostheceraeus crozeri. Lineage (NCBI taxonomy): Eukaryota > Metazoa > Platyhelminthes > Polycladida > Euryleptidae > Prostheceraeus > Prostheceraeus crozeri. The sequence continues at coordinate 151,987 of CAJQUW010016710.1, read as the reverse complement.
AAGTGATTTATGCTGCATTTATTAGATATCTATGAGTTAAAATTTATGACATAAAACGCAATTTACAATCTAGAAAACATACATAAGATATCGTCAATAGATTTGAGTCAATCAATCCAAACATGGTGATCAATTTTATGAGTATTATTCGGAGAAATAGGTGTCCTATAAATATGACAGTGCCGGCTAATAGTGCTGCTAATAGCTGTCTCCCTCATGATATGTTCTCTATCTAAATCAGTTGACATGCTACATTTGACATGTTACCGGAGAGACAAGGTGCTTTTAACTTTGTTCCCTTTCAGATTAAAATACGACATATTGAATACAGAATGCATGTTATTATTCATATGATAAATGGTGCATATAATGATGAATTCATGCTGTTATAGAATATATGTACAACATCAAAACATATGTGCTTATGTATGATATTCCTTCGTACGATATACTGCTGTATGCATATATGTTGCATTTTTATGTCAGGAACATACTCTGAAAACTCACGCGTGTTTAGGATGAGTATACGTACCTATTTTCATAGTATGTTTCTTTGTATGATTCATGCGTATGGCACGACAACGCTTTACATGCTCTTAGTACGTCTCATACTATGTTTCGTGTGTCTGTTCCATACTATGTTTCACATCATGTTTTCACAGCGTGCACCATATGAGTATGCATACTATTTTCATAACATGATTCATACTATGTAAAGTCATAGTATGAATCGTACGTATGTTAGGGTATGGCCCGACAGAGCGTTACATGTCCATAGTATGTTTCATACTATGTTACATACGTCTGTTTCATAGTATGATTCATACCAATTTTTTCTGTACGGGATAATATACTATTTTTTGGACAGCTCTGTAATACTGCATTATTTCATGTGATTACAATGTCAGACATTTTCAATAAAAAACACGATAAATCCATTTGTCTGTGATGACTCTTGTTTTCAATACGCTGACTGTAGGAGGACTCAGCCCTACAGAACCCCAATACAACAAATTATTCAGTTCCAATTTCAATCTTTCTTTTCTGTTTGCACTGAAGTATCAAAAATGAGCAATAATACGATATTCAGAGTGCATCAATCACATACATAGGTATAGCAACCATCAAACTGCATGCCAACCATCCAGAAATGAAGAGAGTATATGACCTCCTCTATCAGAATGTCAAATTCCCGTATTGGTTGGCATCAAGCATAGAATTTGACGACAGTCTCTCTTGATTTCTGGCTAGTTAGCAGTTCACTAGTGACCGCATAATAATTATTGTGCTAATCCCACTATTTGTTCAAACTTAGCATGTTCTCCTTTTTTGACCTATAAACGATCACGAGTAATTAATAATTAGTGATTAATTTTCCGCTTATTTAGCAACTTGAGGACAGTTTTCGAATGGATGGCCTAGAATTTGCTTTTACTTTACATGGATTTATTTGCTACTCACGTCTGAATTCTGTGATGACTACTCTGAAATAGCAAAATCCAAGATGGAATATTATCCTCAACAGGAATAGGCGGTAGCTTTCCATCACGAAGACGAAGACGCAGACGAGACTGAGACACATAGGCACTGTGGAAATCGGGAACTCAACTGCTGACACACGCCAGGACATCACGTTAAGTTGAAGACGTTGTTGGGCTCGCCTTCATAAATCATGCGCTAATCGTTGTCTTGAGACAACACTAAGTCAGCAATGTAGTTACTTTGATTACAGACATCAAGATAAATTAGAGTGAAATCAAACTTAGGAGTAAATTATGAATGAGATGATATCTATACTTAGTGTGACTCGCAAGGCATCAGAAAAAAGAGCAAGCCTCCTGGAGCGCCGTTTTGGACTTCTAAATTTAGAGCACATGACACTGAAATTCCATTTGGAATCCCCCAAGAATTTTTAGAGCCAATTCACCGTAAACATCACTATTCACACGTCTGCATGAGCTTAAATATCATTCATACCAATTATGTGCAGGGCTTGAAAATGTGTGTATCAATGATCCAATGATGATTCAAGCAGCCAATTTCAAGATTCAACGAATAAATAATTTCAAACAGATACTTTCATTTACAGATTTGAAACTTGGTTAACATCTAGCTCAAACACAGCATCAGACAATGGGCAATTCATCGGCATCAATACGTGTAACATCATGCAAGCAGGCATAGTCCTATGTTCCAGTCTGAGTTATGGCATGTTGCTCATTGCTAGGTGCATGCTGTTTGAAATGAATAGACCAACTAGTATGTATAAATATACTGTGTGTGTGTGTTGAGCATAAATAACCGAAGTCGCATCTCCTACACACACAAGGAGGAACGTGTCTGAATAGCAGCGCTTGAAGTTGTCGATTGACTGTCCTGCTCAAGTCATGATGCAGGACCCACACGACAACTTTCGATAAAAACATCTTGAGGTTTTGCTGATAATCTTGTGCACGACAGGCACAAGAAATGGGATTATATCTTACGATCGTAAGATATTTGGCATATTCGCAAGTATTTCGCAAGATTGTCTATTAGTGCAGGTGCAGAGCAGACAGCTACAGGCAGCCACGTCTGCAGATCAGAGATTCGAAAAATTCTGACCTCAACCGAGGGAAAGATGACTAACCGAATAACTGAGTGTGGGAGCAATACAAATTTGAAGTTTGCCATTGAACGGATGGGCCGATCTTGATAAAACTTACATGTTCTTGGAGCTGATAATACCAGCATTCTTTTAAACCCAAACTCGAAAACGCTAGCTTTAATACAATAAAAGTTATTAAGCTGTGTGCATTTGACCGCTAAAAGCATTGTTAACGCGAAAGTTGGCGAATAATCAAGCAAAAGTGTTAATTGAGTAAATCTGTGCCTAATGTTGTCGAAGTTCGAAGAACAATGTATCATCTGAAAGCTTGAAACAAGCCTGATTCAATGGTGATAATCTTAATTATTTGCATTCCGTAGTTTTGTCTGCAGGCATCAGTGAATGAATTGACCAAAAGTTCATACTTTTAAGTCTGCTGACCAGACACAACCTAATTACTCTGACAAATTAAAGTACTAAACACATCCTTTCACAAGACATACAGTTTATTGAAATTGAGCATCTTCATCAATGAAAAATCGCGTCAGATTTTCTTTCAGTAACAATTTTTTGGAAAAACTTATTATTAATGCTGCATCTCTTTATACATTCAACGAATCTTAAAATTTTTTAAACGAATCTTTTTTGTGCAATTATTTATGAAACAGTCTGTAATTTAACATGTGATTAGTCATCACCTATAAATCTCGTGTTTTTCAGAAATTTATTTCATGCAAGCGCGAATAGTTGTTTTTTGCTAGGGGTGTACCGATTAGTGATTTTGATAATCGGCCGATGACCGATTAATTGGTGGAAGGTAGCAGACTAAGCGATTATTTATTTCAAATTTATCTGAAATCGTCATTTTCCATGTGAAAGTACCGATTTAGTTAAAGGAAACTTATCAATAGTAAAGTACACCAACAATAAGTATCAGGTCATAAATGTTCCATGCAATAAGCTTTGTGATGTCAGGCTAGTCCTACGACTAGTTGAATAAATTTGATTTTTTATCAATTGCTTTTGATTAGATTCTACTAGGCGACTTAAAGTATTGCTCGTATAAGAATATTGGTGATAGGCGATATTCGACGTTGGGATTCGAACCGAGGTGCCTTAGTTGCACTAGTGAGAACTCCATCATAAGGCCACAGTAGCAGCTGGTCAGTTGCAAAGCGAATGGTTGCATGTCTCAGTCAACCAGAGACGGAATCGTCACATGGCCAAGGATTTCAGTGCTTCCAGAGTGGAAACCGAGTCCCTGGCCTGGATTTTTGCTGTCCTCTAAAAGTTGATATGTCTATGTGCAATATATGTATTGCGTTGAATATCTAAAGATAATAGCAACTATTAAATCAATAAGACATCAACTCCCTTCGTGATTTCCCAACCGCACGCGCACTACCCAGGATTCAAACTGAAGTCCGCGATGGAGACGAGCACGCACCTTCTTAACTAGGCCACGCTGATGGCTTCGTAGCATCTTGCCTAGTGAAGAAGGTGCGTGCTCGTCTCCATCGCGGACTTCGGCTCGATTCCTGGGTCAGGCGAGTGAGGTCGGGAAATCAATAATGTTGGTGCCTTTTCTTGACTTAATAATTGTCATTCTCTTTAGATATTCAATGTAGTCTAGTGTGACAACTTTGTGGGCTTTGATGCACAATCGAGCATAATTTGTATGCTTTACAATCATGTCTATCATAGCATTGTCTATCATTAGTATCATCATCTGCTTACACTAACATGGCGAGCGCTAAAATTAGAAATTTATGGCTAGGCTATTGGCTTTCTTGATACACGCAAAATCTTCTCCCTGAAAATCCTGTTAATGGTTTAAAGACCTACGAGTTCTGTACAGAATGACGAACTCATGACAAAATATTTCTACGAGATATGACAATTTTCTAAGCATTTTATGGCGGGATAAGTAATTGATAGCATGGACACTTCCTTAGCGGGCGCGAGTCATAGTTGCAGTTTGATAAGCAGACACGCGTTTGCATATTGCGATGTATGAATACATTCCATCTACAAATATGAAAACACCTGTGTGAACGTGTAGTATGGGGGAGTGAGTATCCCATAGTATCATAATCCCCCAATTATTGGGGAGTAGTGCCTTTAAAGCTTCACTTTCATTTTTTTCAACGGGATCAAAAAATCCGAGCCTTGGCTAATGGACCGGACCGAAAAGGTTCCCATTCTGAGTTCTTCTATCCAGCCTCGGCGAAAAATATTAAGTATATTTATACATGATAGTAGGCGAAAATAACTTTTTACCTGCATTTCTGATCATTGCAAAACTCTAGTCGTTGGAAAATTCAGTTGTTCTCAATTATCGGAATGATAAATAGAAGTTTGAAATTAGATTAGCATTTCAATGCACAGTGTGCATGTAGAGTTGGATGTATCCAAAAATTTGAAATCTTGTCTTTCGATCAGTCACTAAATTTGAATGAAAATTTACAAAGTTCTCAAAAGTCCACTAATCGGCAAATAATCGGCCGATTACCGATTATCGCTCTGCCGTGGCCGATTAATCGGTACACCCCTATTTTTTACAAGATCCCTATCAAATGTTACATGATTTTATTGTTTCATCAAGAGTTCTCTATCTTTCAAAATTCATGCATAATAATCATACATTAATATAGTAGCCGCCTCTCGCATTGTTAAATCAACTGAGAACAGCTACTTTGAGATTTTCAATCAAGCCGTTGACATCTGGGTTAATGAAAATTAAGGGGAAGCTTGGATTAGACATTGTATTTAATGATCAATTTCACGAATTCATATTTTACATGCATCGATAGACTTTAAACTGCACACATTCAATAGATTACTAGCCAGTGCTGATTTCACTATCAAGTTTTTCCCAAGCCAACTGAGATAACCCATTAGCCGAAAAAACATACTTCAAGTTTTTTATCCGTCAACCCCGCAAGCCCAAACTCAATGTTCACGGCATTGAAACGTGCAGATTGCATAGCGTTAGTGACTTAAATATTAGGATGTAAAACTATTGAGAATCGCTTGAGATCTAATGAATAGTTATTATTTTATTGGATATTATTACTCTATTTTACTTTTCTATGTCAAGCTTCATTTAACACAATGGCATTAGGTCAGTCAAGCCGGCCAAGTATGCGTAATTCATGCATGAGTCATAGACACACTATCAAGCGCACACTGACCTACAGGGAATCAAGATAAGCAGACATGAAAAATAGGCCTATATTTATTGCTTATATTTATAGCAGAAAATTGCTTTATAACAAAAACCACTTTCTATAAAAAAACCAATGGCATGTTTCCAATTGATAAAATTACAATCAAAATCGGTAAATTGAAACATAGTAACAAAATCGAGACTTAAAATGAAATCTGATGAAAACTGGACGATATCAAAATCTAACAATAGTGATTCACACTGTCAACCAAAAAACTTTGAAAACTGAAATGAATTGTAAAACTATGGATATAATCTATCTCTAGAGCAAATTACGTTAAATCGACTTATAGTCTTCCGGAATGTGAATGATTTTTGTTTATACAATCGCTCCATCAACAACTTAGAGAAAGTTGTGCTACTCTAGTGAGCAGTTGATTTTGAAAAGTACATTGATTTATAGATCAGACACAGACTTAGAGGTTAGTTAATATGTGACACAGTTAGATTTTGGATTTGGATTAAGATAAATATACGGTTCCATTAGGCCTATTGGAATATGAATACAAACATCCTATGGTGATAATGTGCGAAATGCGTTTTGATGAAAACCGCAATCTAAAGTGACACCGAGAAAATCTGTAATCACTCAGTCACGCATTCTGTAACCTGAAATATGTGATCAAGTCGATCGAATATGTTTTCACGAGAATTGGATGAAAGCTTGAAGGCATCATGAAAAGGATGTTCGACTTAATCGTTTCCCAGTTCCACAACAAGGTGAATGGAAACGTCACACATATTGCGATTTTCTCAGGCATTTGCAATTTTGCATTCAAATTTTATCGTGACCATTTCCTGAAACAATTACGACGGGGTCAGTATATATATTCAGAATTTACATAACGATTCAGCATCAACCATCTAATTCATTTAGTGTGCATCTGAGCTGGCACTATAGGCTATGTCATACAAATTTCAACCGGTGTATGAAGAGTCATTCAGAATTACGATAGGACTTAATCACTCACTACTGTACTTGATTAACCGGGCATTGTTGTAAAATTTCGAGAATTATGTTTACATGTAGGTAGAAGTGTGTGAAACTATCGACAGGGAAAATTATGCGGAAGTCAATGTGCATGTAATGGTGAGTATTTTATATTTTTTGGAGAAAAATTTGCGTCAACTTTTCATAAGACCCCACCCCTCCCTAAATTTTGGTCAATTTTCGTGAACCCCATCCCCGGATCATGGTTGACGTCAATTGTGAAACTGTCATCAATACAAACTACATGCACAACTAGACACTGTACTTTCAATTTTCAAAACAAATTATCGATTGTTTTGCGCTCTTGTATGATCCTCCATAACATTATGGCGATGTTGTGTTCATTGTAAAATCGCTGTTGGCATCTTAAGTGGGATTAGTTCTGTTAGCTTATATTGTTATCTCCTGTTGCTACTTATTAAGGACTGATGATAGTAGCGTTTCAAGATATATAATTCAAACGCATTCTTTAAAATCGAATTTTTCGAAAGAGTGAATTCTACGTTCAATACCCTGAAAACGAATTATGACTGATATTATTCAATTTTTGCAGCCTGCAGATATAGCTGCTGCAGCAGCCACTAAGAAGAAAGCACCTACCGGAGACGCCATCCGTAAAGAGAAAGTGGCTCCTTCAGCAAATGCTGCCAGCAAGCCAGCCTCAACACCTCGTCGTAGCACAGCTCCTGCCAAGGATGCTAAAGAGACCAAAAATGGTGTGTCAAAAGCCGCGCCTGCTAAAGATGCAGCTCCGAAGCGACCTGCCTCCGCCAGGACAGCACCCAAGCCCACTCCTGCTAAGGCTGCACCTTCCTCCGTGCGTAAAACAACTGATTCTAGTACAACCGCTCGTCGTTCGACAACTGGGAAGCCAGCAACAGCGAAATCCGGAGCTGCAGCTTCTAAAGCAAAAGGTAAGGTAGAAATAATTATGACCATTTTCAGCATTTGGTTATAGGGCCTGAGTAAGAAATGACTTAACAATTTTGTTTGACATGAATGTGCTCCACTACTTACAAACTAATGGACTATCAGTGCTGTAGTCGACATATAATCACATGTCGATCCGTCCACAGCAGCGTCTCTTTTAAGACTTCATTATCGGTGACTGATTATTAAATCTCAGCAGATAATTTTGCCATTTTAAGTTTGAGAGAAAATATCTGTGTTTTAATAACTGCCGTATATTTTCTCTATTAAGACATCTATCTCCCTCTGCCAACCTCAATTAAGACACCCCTCTGTTAAGGCATCTCCCTTTTTTTAGACATGTGTTTCTTCAAACAGGCATTATGAATATTGTAGTATTATAAGGCCATTTTATTCATACACAATATGCGCTGTCAGATTGGAAATTGCTACTGTCAGTATCACTCACTCTCTGCAAAAATTGAATATTCGCTGTCGATCGAATTAGAATCGTCGGTTAGGCCTACCCATCTTACTTGAATTTTCACTCTAACTCTCGATCTGACTGAAGAACTAATCTTCTCAATTGAAGAATTGCTCGTGCTTTGAAGAGGCTAATTACTAATAACTGGCTAATTACTGATAATGCATTTTTTAATAGAATCTAGCTAATAGCTAATTTTGATGCAGCGTCGGAATGCTAAAATTTCCATCCAGTATTTTCAACATTTTATTGATGCATGTATAGGGCCTATTGAATATTTTATGATATGGTTGAAGGTCGATGTTAAGGCCGGGTATAGTGTACCATGAGTGATGAAATAGGTTGATTTTGGTGTTGTGTTGGTGGAATTCTGACATCAGGTAGGACTCTATATAGATGAAGTTAAACGTACAGCGAAATTGTGAAATTTAAGTTAACTTGACCACGAAACAAAATTTCCCAATTGATTTATATTTCATGAATTCCAGCTTTCATGCATTCAGGGAAGAGAAGCTTTCGGATTTATTCGGAATTTCGGATTTTTTGACGACTATCTGGGTCATTTCTGATATTCGCCAGAAAATGCAGTATAAATAGGAGGGGTAATGGGGTCGTGGTTAAGGGTTGTGGGCCCGAAGATAGAATAGAATGACATCTTCATGATGTGTTGCATAAGACCCCTCTGATCATAAGGCATTACAATTGATATTATCCATAAGACCCCTCTAGCTACTCATGGGCTCCCTCTGGCGCCAACGAGGTCTCTCCCTGATGATTCATGGACCTTTTTTTGAAGATGTTGGACCTTTTTGACCGGACTATGCGTTATTTATGTTGTATACCCGCTACGTGATTTAAGTTTCCTTTTTACGTTTTTTGGCTCTTTAGTAGCTCCCTTCTATACCGTACATACTATGTGACCGATCGCCATTCCTCGACTATTTTCTCCATATAAATGAAGTTTTTTTTAATTGGAACGGCAGTTTCAGAATAACGGAGGATTGGCTAGCCGATGCTTTAGACATGATGAGAAAAGTGAGAAAAGCTGATTACGCACCAATGAAAGACAAGTGTGTTGAAAAAAGTTCATGACGATCGATTTATGTATGTATACATTCTAGGCGAATGATGTCTGGCTTGGGCTTACTTAAAATTGCAGGCCGATAAGAGTATTGTTGCTTGTAGAAATTCTGCATACCGGTGCATTATTATGAGCATTTTAAAATTATATTCAAGAAATTATTTTAATTCTATTTATTTTGGCATTCACCTTCTTCTTTATTTTAATGGATCATTGGCACCAATGGCGATTAATTTTATAAAAACTACATGTACAGTAGTATAGTGTAGGTATATGTATTCAAAACGTAAACCGTACTTTGTGAAGCAAACAATTCCAATTGTTCTCCTGCGCTTTAGAAAACTACTAGAATTCTACTAGTTATACTCCCAAAAATGCTGGAGGTTTTTCCTGCAGCGCTTTAAAACATGCAATTTCTTCTAGTTGAACTACCAAAAGGTTGGAGGTTTCACCTGCGGTGCTTTGCCTCAATATGCTGAACCCTAATTAATTATTATCTGTGGTCTTAGTGCATTAATAATTCAAGTATTTTCAGTCGCAGCATTGGGCCTATGGTGTATAGTCTCATAACATGGAGATTCACAACTATTTGAAATTGACGCTTGAATTACTTTTAATCATCTGAAAACTGAAAAAGGTATCCGGGAAAAGTAACGTATAGGTTGTTCTAGAAGAGATCTTACGGATTTTTTGTAAAACCGTGTTATCATCCCTGTTTAAATTTGACGCGTGAATTTGAGTAAAATTTCCTTGCAGAAAGCCTGGAAATTTTCATTCAAATTTGACCCTTGAATTTTCGTTAATTTCCCTGGAAAACACGTAGAAATTTTCATTCAAATTTTCGCGGACACCCTGATTATTGTTTTAAGGTCACATGTCCCCGTCAACATGTGCATAACAGCTCTAAGTATATTGTTTGCTTTTCAGAACCAAACGCGAAAACGACTGCGACACCACCAACTGAAGCGGTCACTCCTTCCGGGGAAGCAATGCCGCCTCCTGCAGCTCCCGAGCCTGTTGTAGACGCAAGACCAGCTCCTGAAGCGACACATGCTGAAACTTCAATACCAGTTGAACCGTCGGTAAACTCATCGGAAGTTGCAGACGTAGAACAGACTCACGATTCTCAATTATCGAATGCTGAACCATGTGTTCCACCACCTGCGAATGTGGAGGAGCCTGTAAATACGCTAATAGATCTCGAACCTCCCGTGGAAAATAATAAGCCAGCTGATAACGCTGCTGTCGAGCCTTTGCTTGACTTGAGTGGCAACTCAACTGGTGGTGGTGATCCGGAAGGTCTACCTGCACCTGTGGAACCTCTTTCCTCTCCTTCTCACGATTCCCTTGACTCCATGAAGGCTGCAGACGCGGATGAGATGCTCGCCTCAGCATCCATGACTGATTCGTTGTATTTGAAGTCATGGGGTGCTCCTCAGGCTTTGCCTCCTCCGACAGCTACAAAGAGACCAACCAGCGCCCGGTCATCCATTGGTGGAGCCAGCAAAAAGCCAACTGTAGGCGCTGCTGAGAAAGAGAAATCTTACGGCCCTGTCGTTCCGTGCTACCTCGATCTTGCTTACATACCTAACCATGGCGATATACGTTCTGCTGATGTGGAGTTCTTTAAACGCGTGAGAGCGAAATATTACGTGCTCAGCTCTGTGGATCCGAATCCGTTGCTATTGGACGCTGTTTTAGAAGGCAAAGAGAGTTGGGGAGATGAAGTGCGATCAGAGAGCACTACTCTCATTCCAACTTACGACAACGACACAGTTCTCGCTTGGATGGCGCGGAATAAAGAGAGGCTGGAGACCGTTAAAGTTGTTTTAGCTCCAAGTGCTCATCGGTGCACAATTCAACTTCAAGATCACCAAGATTATGTTTGCACGGCATATCGAGTTGAGTTCTGAGTATTGACATAGCTCGTGTTTGTCAGATGTCTCCCTCCGTGACCACCCAACAACACCATGTTACCAGATTATGTCCATTTCGGTCCTCTCAATTATCCTAATCCATTATCTGACTATTCCTTGGCTCATTGCCCTGTTGTTGCCTCTAGTTAACAATTGTTGTGTCCCTTCAAAGTTATTTGCTTTTAGCGGGCTGTATGCTGAGACGGACCTCTAGACTATAGACTGAACTCGTGTGTTGTATGCAAATTTGATAGCTAATTTGTCACTTATTTAACGGCATCGTGTTCACCGCAACTAATTAGCTAGCGCTTTTTGAGATTTGTTTATTTTCGTTTCAAATATTTCCCTTCTATGACATTGTTGATCCTTCTTTGTGATCGCGCTTTTCTTTAGTTATTTTTAAATTTTTGTCAATTCTTCCACACATTGGCTTGTTGCCTTATTCATAACTTATCGCTGAGAAACGGAAAAGTCTGTGATTGATTGAATGGCTGCCATTCTCCATCCCCAGTTTTAGATATCTTGCATGCTGATGTTTGAGCGATGTAATTAGAGAAAATAATTTTCGACATTGAATGTTTCTGAAAGGGAAAGGAATTAATGCACGAGTGCCTATACTTTCCCCAATGCATGTAGGCATATATTTCAGTGACCTTACACATTGAACAATGGTTCGTGAAACAAATGCACCTTTGCGTCATTACGATGATAGCGGAATCCATAAATTTTTGCAATTCAGCAGAATCATTAGTGTAAGATTCAAAAGCGCTTTGAATATATAAGAACATGTGCTTGAAATTTATCGCTCGAACAACAGTAATCGCCTTCCCAAGCATTTGTCATATTGAATTTTTTGGCTTGTCCCCACCTGCCTTTTTGGCGAAGCAACTCGAGTTTATGTCCGAACGAGCAATTTGTGATTTTCACTGAAATTGACCACTTCTCATTTAACTGACCCGCGATCTCTGTCGACATAATAACGCTCGCTGTCTCTTACTTTTGTTACACATCCAGAAAAGAATAAATGATGTTGTGTTTGAATTAGTGTTTTTTTCATTTATAGTGGGTGTCTTGCGAGTAAAAGCTTTTATCGCCATCTTGATCGCTCAATTAAATGGTCACAAAGCTGCAAATGATGTATTCAGAAATTTCAACATGGGATATGCTTCAGAGCTGTAGCCTACTTCCATGAACAGAAGTGAGGCTGGAACCATTATGGTCCTTTCTTAGGAACGTTGATTGTTTGGACTAGTGGTTCCCAACCCTTTAATGTCTCAGTACCACTCGTGATTTTGCACGTTCGCCGCGTACCACTTAGTTTCAAAGAAATTCTTATTATGTTAGGGACATGAAAGAAAAACCAGTCATTCTGTAAGTTGAGGATGCCTCTTCCGAACAAATGAGATGAATAATCTCATACCGGTAACTTAGCCTAATTCAAAAAGTTATTACAATGAGCATCCCGGTGAAAAAAACTCGGGATCTGTCGGTAAATTGTCGGGCCGACAGATCCCGACAGTTTTTTTCACCGGGATGTCAACTTATTGCGGACACTGCATCCGACAATTAGTCACCGTTTCAAATATTTATGAAATTATACTGATGACTCTCATTTTTTATCGCAGTTATCAAATTAGTGGTTATATGCTTATTAAACAGTAGTAGTATAGGGTATGACATCCGGCGCATCGCTTCGCTCGCACTGGATGTCACACCTTGCGAGATTTCAAAAATTTACGTATGAATTTTAAAAATTTAGGTAGACTCCAAATTTCACGTGGCCGAAAATTTAGGTAGTGACAAATTTTCAAAAATTTCACGTGGTCGAAAATTTAGGTAGTCCAAAAAGTATCACGTGATCGAAAAATATCGAAAATTTCACGTAGTCGAAAATTTGAGTTGTCTCAAAATATCACGTAATCTAAAAAATATCACGTGGTCGAAAAATATCGAAAATTTCACGTAGTCGAAAATTTGAGTTTGTCTCAAAATATCACGTAATCTAAAAAATATCACGTGGTCGAAAATTTCACGTAGTCGAAAATTTAGGTAGTCTAAGAATTTCAGAAGATTGTATTCAAAATATTTATTAAAAAAATGGATGAAACAAAAGTGGAAGAAACCTCAACGGGGACGAAAATGGAAGGAACGTCAAGAATATATCCTTCGTTATCACAATTAAAAATAACTGAATTGAATAAAGAAAAACACAAAGATAGAGTACGTTATATGAAAGATAAGGAATCTCAATTATTATTAAGATTAGAGCATTATGATAAATTAAGAAAGAGATGGTCTAAAGTTAAGAATGTGACACAAGGTATTGGCATATTCTTAACAATAAGTTTAGGTGCTTTAACAATTGTTATATCTTCAGGTGTTTTAGTAATTCCAGTAGTTGCTACAGCTTTAACAGGTACGGGTGTTTTTGCAACTTCACTTGTTACATTGTTAGATAAATCTTTAATAACTAAGAAACGAAAATCATTCAAAGCTAAACATGAAGTCCATGACAAATTACATTTCTACTTTCAAAGAGTATGTGATGATAATGTTATTACGTTAGATGAGATTGAAAAAATTGATCAAATGACTAATGAAGTAAATCAAATATCATTTCAATTACAGTCAGAAAAAGTTGATGACAAGAATAAACAGGATGGCAAAATTTCTAGTGATGGTAAAACTTCTATTGAGGAAACTGATAAAGTTTTTTTTAGAAGAACTAAAAGCTTTAAGCGAAACTTTCAGCAAAACTTTATTAAACAAAACTTAAAACGAAAAGATGTCAGAAGTCAAAGCAATAAAAAAATAATTTGTTCAGTAAAATGTTTTTGTATACCAATGTTGCCACAAAATTCAAATATTATATTTTAAAAAAGGATAAAATTAAAGCTGATAATCAAAAAATAATCCAACAATTAGATGAGTTAATAACAAAAAAATATTATGAAAGAAAATCATACTCAGCATAGAATGATAAAAGCTGGTATTCAATCTGATATGTTTGAAAAAATGCAGCAAACCGAGCAAGTAAAAACTGATTTTGAAAAAGCTATTGAACCATTTAAAAAGCTTGAAAAAGAACATACAAATAATGATAAACAAATTAACATAACAGGTCCAGCTCACAAAACTATATTAGATGACTATGAATTACTAGAATCAAACTTTAATAAGAAATTACTAAAATGTATGCAATTTGAACATTCTATTTCATTTATAGATGGAAAAACAATACCTAGATTTATCTCGGACAAAAAGAAATATTTCCACAACTTTTTTGACGTTTAATTTTTTCACCAGATAAATCTCCTTTTAGTTTAGATAGAAATTTTGTTGATCTTTTAAGTGGAGCAGATTTAAATAATTATGCTGTAGAAGATCTCATAAAATATAAAGCTATGTTAGATAGAGTTGGTGCTGTAAAATCTCTCGGACGTTATAAACAATTAGAAAATTTATTATCAACGGGAGTTAAAGTAGGAAAAGGATTTAAAACATAAACAGCTGTATTCTTACTAGATGATCCACAAGAATTACTAAATAGATTAAATATTTTAATATCTGCAATAAAAGAAGGACATAATTCTAGTTTCAATGAAATTCATGCTATATTGAAAAGACTGTTAGAAAAGAAGATTCTAAATGAAGAGGATTATAAAAGTATAGCTGAAATATGTTGTTGTTTTTAATTTTTTATAAAAAAAATATTTCATAAAAAAATATTTATTTACAATTTTTTAGTTTAAAAATGTGTTCAGCAGATTTAGACAAAATTAATAATCATTTAGAAAATTTGACAGAGATTTTGGGTTCATCAAAATTTAGTACGACTTTAAAAATTATAACAACTACTTTATCACACACTTGTAATTTAGAACCCATTCTACATTTTGAACAAAATAAAAATTATCAAATTGCATTGACTAGTTTCTCCACATTTAACACTATTCAAAATGTTATAAAAGATGTGAATGATCAATTTAGATATTCTACTGATAAAGGTAAAACGTGGAAAATACTAACTTTTCTTCCTGGTTCTTACGAAGTTGAATCAATATCAAATGAAATTAAGAGACATTTAGGTATACCATTTAGAGATAAGAAACAACTACATTTTGCAGTTGAACCGGTAGTTAATAAATTTTCTCTTACTCTAGACGAAAATCATCAAGTTGATTTTAATCATGATAGATCATTGTCAAAACTATTAGGATTTAATAAACAAACCTATAGTCAAGGTTATCATTTAGGTGAGAAGATTCCAAAAATAACTGAAATAAATTCAATTGTCGTACATTGTGACATCATTGAAGGAGGATATATAAATGGCAAATTGTCAAATTTAATATTCAGTTTTCCAGCTTTTACTGTACCCATTGGTTATAGATTAAATGTATTTCCACAAACATTAATATATTTCCCTATTACAAGAAAAACTATTAACAACATTAACATTAGAATCACTGATGAGAAAGGACAAGAAATAAATTTTGGAGGTGAAGAGATTATGATAGATCTTTTGGTTAGAGAAGTTTAATTTTCTTCTTCATAAAAATAAAAAAAATTTATTAAAAATGAGTGAAGTGCCCCCATTAAATAAAGAAAGCTTAAGTTTAATCATCATCCAAATTTATCTAATAAAGTTTTGTCAGTTATTTGTGGAAGATCGGGTTGTGGAAAAACGTATCTATTATTTAAAATTCTCACGACACCCAACTTTTTGGATTATAACAATCTTATAATTTATACAACAACAACAGAACAACCTGTTTATCAATTTTTAAAATATGGATTTGAAAATAATCTTAAAAAATTGCTTCATTATTCAAAGAATATGAGAATTCTGAATATGAAGAAGAAATAAGTTCGTGGTGTGAAGAAGCAGCAAAAAATAGTCAGTTAGTAGAATCCAATAAAAATAAGCATATAAAGATACAATTAATAGATGATAGTGGTAATATGCAAGATCCTAGTAAACTAGATAAAACAATGAAAATTTGTGTAATTTTTGATGATTGTGTTAATGATAGAAATCAGTCAGTTCAGAGAAATTATTTCACATGAGGTAGACATAATAACTGTAGTGTATTTTATTTAACACAAAGTATGTATTCATTAGATGGAAGTGTTATTAGAAAGAATGCAAATATATTTATACTATTTGAAATAAATGCAAGAAACTTAAATGATTTGTTGAGAGATTTATGTGTAGGAAATAAAGATGAATTGAAACAATCGTGTAGCAATGCTTGGTCAAAAGATTATGGCTTCATTACAATTAATATTGATAAAAAAAATCATGATTGAGTTATCGAACAATTGTTCTCTGACTAGGCTTCGTCCCGACTAGGCGTTTGAGATAGAAAATATTTTCGCGGAGTGATCGAATAATTTTTTCTTATAAATTTTTTGTTAATAAAAATAAAAAAACATGTACCAGTTTTAAAAGATTATCGACATCCTACAAATCCTTATAAATTCGAAGAAAGAAGTTAAGTTTTAATGCCATCGCAGATATGTGCAATTTGTCAAAGATTATAAAATAAAACACGGAGTAAAAAGTTATGAAAGAAGAAGGAATTTTCCACTTTGTTTAAGAAGTTTTAGAGTATTTTTGGCATACAATAACTTATGGTGGTTAATCAATAAAGAACATTTAACAGTTTATGATTTAAAGACATTACAACAATTGAATATACCTTTATTTACTCCAGATTTTAAAATAAAATCATAATTTCTTTTTGAATAAAAAATCATAACTTTCTTTAAAAAATATGAATTGTAGGATGAATAGAGGTACGAAACCCATTATTGATGAATTAATAAAAAAACAAATTGTAGAATGTGATGAAGAAATTGCTTCATTAGAGAAACAGAAATGGATTAAAGAAAGACAAAAACGTACACAAAGGCAGAAACGTATTAGAAAAACAGGAAAGTGGAACAAAAGAAATATTAGAAACCCCTATTACTGATATTTTTTTGACGATAGAAGTAAGGATGAACTTGGTGATGATTTATGTAATTTATTTAATCCAAATGAAATTAAATATGAAAATGTATCTTTATTAATGTAGTAAATGATATGTGGAAACTTTTAGCAAATGGCAGAATTATAAATTTACTTGGAGAAGTTATTAAAGATCAGGAAAATATAATTCAAAATTTTTATGTAACCTTCTATAATAAAAAATCATTTGAAACATGGTTTTCGAATCTGGATGAGAAATCCGATGCTAACGAATGGATTTTTACAGGTAATATTAAATATGAAGATTTTGGAATGAAGTTAGTACAAAGATCGCATAGAGGGGCAGGGATTCATATGAAATATAGAATCAAAGAATATTTCGGTGAATATTGTTATATTCCTTCTGAAGATTTTTGTTTTATTAAATGTTATAATGTTTTACGAGGTTTTAATGAAGAACAAGGAGAAATGATGAAAGAAATGTTTAATAATTTTTTATATAAAGAGAAAGCCACATCTAGAACAGGAGTAATGTCAAACTGCAAATTTTCTCAATTCAATAAATATTTTGGAGAATGCGTTCAATACTATAGTCCTGCCAATCGTCATTTAAATCCTAGAGGAATTGAAACGTTTCATAATTATGTTTATTACAATTATTTTCACGCAGGTTCAACAATTGGACACTATTGTTTAATTAATAAATCTCATAAATTAAAAGCTATTGGAGAAATTGAAAAGAATTTCAAACCAATATATAAAACAGTTACTGATGAAAATCTAATAACGCGTCCATATAAAATCATAACAAAGAAAAAAAATGTCTATAGTTCAACATATATTTGGGATCTCGAAACTTTTCTTGATCCTAACTATTCAACAGCTCATCCTATTTCTTATGCTGTAGGAGCTATTAATTTTAATAAATTTATATGTTGCTTACCGAAACAAAGATTGAAAGAATTAGAAACACGTTTGTTAAGTGATATGATTAAAATTAAACGATCAAAAGATGAAGATGAAATTAAAAAACTTATAAAACATATTAATGAGTATAATAATTTAACTGAATTAGAATTTAATAAACTTCAAAATTGTGTGAAAATATTTACGAGAACTGAGGATGATGAATGTCCAATCGGGGGAAACCCAGAGGACGCATGTCCGATACATCAATTTTTCAAAGCTCTTGGAAAATTTAATTATTCGAAAGTAACTTTAATAGCTCACAATTCATCAGGTTTTGATTCCTATTTTCCGATAAAAGCTAATTTTAAATTATCTAAAGCGCCTCTTAAAAGTTCAAGAGGAATATTAACTGCTTCATTACAAAATCCTTATTCAACTGAATGTGTTAGTAGATATAATCAAAAATCTTTTAGATTTAAAAACAATAACAATAATATGAAAAAAATTCACCTCCAGGTAAATTAGCACTTCAAACTATTATAATGAAATGTAGTTATCAACATGTAAAAACAAGTCTTTCTAAATGGTGTGAGAATTTTAAAATTCCTACGAATGTGTGTAAATTAAATTATGAAATTGGAGACATAACACATGAAAATTATAAAGAAAAAGAAAATGAATGGAGACCATATTTAGTTAACGATATTCTTTCTTTAGCTTTTTGTATCTACAAATATAATAATGTTATGCGAGATTTAGTTGGTGAAGATATAACTACTAATTTAACATCCTCTGCTTTAAGATTTAACGGTTGGATGAAAAGCGTACAAAATGACAATATAAATATTCATTCTCATACAGATTTATGGGCTAGAAATTACATTAGAAAATCTGTTGAAGGTGGAAGAGTTTCAGCAAATATAAGAAAATACATATCTCCATTTTGTAATATCTTGTTACCAATATTAAAACAGTATTTACGATCGCAACGGTGGGGGTCTTTGTCTCCTGGAAGTAATTTAATAGATTTAATGAAACAGTATCGACATTTAGGAGATAAAACTGAAATTTGTAAAAAAATTCAAATCAACTACTTGAACAAAAAAATGAATTTCTAATGGCTTTTGATGCAACATCGTCATATCCATCAGCTATGTATGATGAAGATTCAGAATACCCTAAATCTGAATCAGCTAGAAAATGTCGTCAAGAAGAAGAACGAGAAATAGTATATAAATTTAATACTCAAACATTTAGACCTAAAACTGGAATATTTACAGTTGTGTTTCAATATCCGAATGATATGTTTTTCAACCAGTTCCTATAAAAGATAAAGTTAAAAATCAAAATAATAATTCTCATGTAAAAGTAATCAGGTTTAGAAATGGTATATGTTATGATGTATTAACTTCTGTAGACATACAAGAAATTGTTGGATGTGGTGGAAAAATCTTACATATTAATGATGGTATAATTTATGAAAAAAATTATCAAGTTTCACCATTTGGAAAATATATTGAAAAACTTTTTAATTTGAGAAAAAAATATGAAACAGAAAGAAACACTGTAGGTGATGAGTTAATTAAATTATTGATGAATTCGCTATATGGAAAAACTGTACAAAAAGATATAACCACTAAATATCATCTATGGAATGAGAATACATTGAGAAAAAATTTCACTCAAGAAGTAAAAGATTATGAAAAATTAAATGATGAACAATATTTAGCGAAAGTAGAAATGGAAGATGATGAATTTCTTAAAGCTAATATTGTAAAAGATGGGAAGACGGCCAAAGGCCTGAGCAGCTACGCTACGACGTCATTCATGCCATCACACTTAGGCTCTTTTATTCTTTCTCACTCTAGAAGAATCATGAATAACTTTATTTTAGAAATTAATGGTTTCAACGAAAAATACATTCATTATACAGATTCAGTAACAGCTGACACGCCTGTAATATTGAGAAAGAATAATTCATTATTTATTTCTAGAATAGATAGTATTGTAAACAACTATAAAATTAATCCGTTTGAATTTAATGGTGATATGAAAGAAATTTCATTAGTTGATAATTTTCAAATTTATACTCATAATGGATGGAGTAAAGTAAAAAAAGTTATTAGACATTTTACAAATAAAAGTATTTATCGAATAAGAACAAAAATGGGAATAGTAGATGTTACTGAAGATCATTCATTGTTAGATGAAACAGGTAATGAAATGAAGCCACAAGAATTAAATAAAAGAACAAATTTACTTCATAATAAATTATTTTTACACGACAATATAATCATATTGAAACAAATTGTAAGTGATGTTTATGTTAATGATCCACCTAATTTAATATGTAAGTGAGCATTTGTAGAAGGGTTCTTTTTAGGAGATGGTTCTGCTGGAATCTATAATTATAAATCAGGAGTCAGATGTTGTTGTACTTTAAATAACCAAAACCTTCACCTCTTAATTAAATTAAAAACATATGTTAATGAAGTTTATGACAATGATTGTAAAATATATGATACAATGAGATCATCTAGAGTATACAAACTTTATTTTCAAAATCCAAAACAATATGCTATATACTTTAGTGAAAATTATTATAATCAGTTTAAAGAAAAACGTGTTCCTTATTATATTCCAAATGCTGAATATAATATTAGATATTGGTTCTTTGTTGGATTTTATGCAGCAGATGGGGCAATGGAATCTTTTTTTACAAGGAAAATGCAACTATTCGTTTTACACAGAAAAATAATGAAACCTTTAGTGGTTTATACAATTTGGCATCATCTCTAGGTATTAATTTAGTAGTAAGCGAAACAAAAGATAAACCATTGTGCTTTAATGCATGTCAAGTTAAAAATAATATTACCAAAAAAGTTACCACTGTAAGATGTTTAAATAATAAACTACAATATGTTTATGATATTGAAACAGAAGATGGCGCATTTAATTGTGGTTTTCTATTAATTGTAAAAAACACTGATTCAATATACATTTCTAATTAATTCTTCAATAAATTAGATGCTGCTGGATATGCTGGGGGAGAATTGTGTCAAGGAAAAAATGATTATGGAAATGGTGGAATTATTTTTGCAATGTTTATTGCACCTAAAGTGAAATACTGTATTATTGTAGATGAACAAGGAAGACTTAGTGAAAAGAAAACATTTTAAGGATATTCACAAAATAAAGTAAAAGTAGAAGATTTTCTAAAATTATATTCGGGTAAAACATTATCAACTACAGTTAATAAACCATTGAAAAGATCTTTAGAAACTGGAATTAGTATTCCTGATAAAAATAATAATACTGAAGAAAAACAATTTTCTGGTCAAATAAATATTCTTAAACGTCAAGCACCTGATGAAAATGAAATTATGTTACCTTATAACGGAGAAGATATTCAAGCTGAAATATTTCAAACAATCTTCGCTGAGTAATTTATTTGATGATGATGATGTTACGTGGAAATAATATTTTTTATTACATCTAAAAATTATTATATATCAAAAAATTATTTTATAACTAAAATTTATATCTAAAAAATTTATCTCTAAAATTTATATGTAAAAATATAATTAATTAATTATAGCACTCACACCATTTATTATTGGTTTTTATCTTCAATTGTTTGTTTCGCTTCAGCTAATGTAGGTTTGGCATCAGATATTATTGATGTTGCTTTTTTTTCAAGGCCTTTCATTATCAATTCCAGATTTCAAACATTTCAATGTATCATTATTTGTTAATCTCTTAGGTATTGCTATACCAAATGTTGTAATTGATGAATATTTGACATAGATTGAATTTCTTGAACAGGTTGAATATTCTGACCTTGTTGAGGTATAAACAAATTTTTAATTGTTGTGATTGACGAATGCATTGCCTATATGTCATAGGTAGTAATTGTTGCATAGGTTGCATATTTTGTTGAGATTGTTCTATAAGTTGCCCACATGGTGTATATTTCATATGTGAATATAAGAACGCTTGATTTGTAAAACGCATATCACAAACTTGACAAATTTGAGTCATTTCCATTTTTATTTTTATGTGGGAAAAATTTATTTTTATTTTCATGAGAAAACAATTTTTATTTTTATTTTCATGACATCTTTATTGTCAAGAAATGATGCTACCAAATGTTGGTGGAGGTGCATATATCGCGAATAATCGTGAATCAGAAATAGAAATAGAAAACTATATCATGAAAACTGGAGACGTTTTATCTGGTCCATTAAATCTTTCTATTCTTCCGCAACAAATACAGAGTTAACAAATAAACAATATGTTGATACACAAATCAATGACTTAAAAGAAAAATATATAAACAATGTTTTGGTTCCACTGATGAATGAATTAAAGTTGCTTAAACTTAATGACAAATCATTAAACGAAAAATTATTAAAACTTGATAAAAGGGATAGAGAGCTAGAAGTAAATATAGGAAATATAACTTTCTAAAAAAATTTTAGAACAATCAAAAGTTTTAATATTACTTTCTATAAAGTTCAAATCTGCAGTCATTAAAAATAAACATCAGATACAACTATTGAAAGAACAATAAAAAATGAATTAGAAAAACTTCCTAAAAAGTATTTTAAAAATTCAAATAAGTTACATTCCAAAAAAGTGTTGATGAATTGAGTTCTAAAATTACTGAACAAATGAAAAAGATGAATAGAATAATTAATGAAGTATACTCACTTAATCAAAAAGTTGATAAAATGAAAACTCTTAAAATCAATTTAGAAAATGAATTAAAGAAAATTATAAAGGAAATGAAGAGCAGCTAGATGCTGTTAAAAACAGTTAGATGTTCTTAAAGTTCAATTGAATGCTCTTAAAACAGCGTTGAAGATGAATCAGCAGAAAATGCAAGTTAATAGAAAATAAATTAAAATACATCACACGCTGCTGGACGCAATAGATAAAGTGCAACAGAAAATTAATTAAGTTATCACGCGGTTCCTGTCCATTCACACACGTAAATCATAATCCTAAAAGTAAATCTTAACGTAAATCTATTTCCCCAAAGTGAAATTTAATCCTAAAAAATGCCTATAATTTATGAACACAATCTTAAACATTTTGCTATAAATAAAAAAATAGCACATGAACCATCTATGAAATCTGTTTACCATTATAACAATGTAGAAACTATTCAAAAAGAAGGAGATGGTGTAAACCGCGGAGCTGGAATATTTTCTGGTATAGGAAGTATCGTTAACTTGATTAAAAATAATAAAGATTTGATTACATCTGCTGCAAAAGGAGCAGCTGCTATAGGTAGGACAGCTAGTGCAATGTCAAATGCTGTTAAGTCTCAAAACGAATTAAAACAACCAGAAACTATTTGTAAACTTAAGAATGATTCTGAAGAACTAAAGAAATTAAAAAAAACTTTCAGAGGAAACAAAGCAAAATTGCTAACATAGCAGTAGAGAGTAAACAGGAGAAGAAATCAATTGAAGAAATAAGAGGTAATGGTTTAGGAAAATTCTAAAATATATTCGAAAAGGAAACCTAAGAAAATTTTTTTTCTGTGTGTGAGAAAAACAAAAAAGTCAAATTAGTTTTTATAAAAATTTCTTCTCTTATCGAAAATAAATTTAGATTAGACGATCCACCGTTCGTCAGTTGCAATCAAGAAAAGAATGACTATATAAGAGTTGCCATGAATCCCGGATCTTCTAGTAGAGTAAATACTGGAGGAGATTTAATCTTTGAAGTTGATAATCAGCAAAGTTATTTATATTTACCTGATTCATTTTTACACTGTGAATATTCTTTATATAGTGATGCCAATTTTACAACACCATTACCAGAAACCGATAATATTGCATTAGAGAATAATTTTTTCCAAGATTATTTACACAAATGCGTTTAGATGTTGCAACTCAAAATATAGAAACAATAAGTGATTCTCCAGGTGTAATTGATACAATGCTTAGATTTGTAACAATTGGTGAAAATAATAAAAAGTATGAAATCGAAGGTTGGTTTCCTGATACTAATGATGGTATGATTGTTGATGATTTAACTCACGCTGGAGCAGATGCAGCAGGAATTGCGAAAGATGTAGAAAATATTGCAACTCATTTAGATAAAACAAACAATAGTGCATATAAAGAAAGACGTGAGTTTAACAAGAAAAGTAAACAGACAGTAAATTGGTCATTGTCTCCATTATTCGGATATTTAGATTATGATAAAATATCATATCAATTAAAATTTAAATTAATAATTCATCGGACAGCAAATAATGAATTAATCTTTTTTGGTAAGACTGGAAAAAAAGCATATTTAAAAACTGATAGACTTGAATGGTGGATAAAACATATTACTCCTAGTTTAGAGGTTGAAACAGCTATTGCAAAAAGATTAAATACTAACAAACCAATTCCAGTAAATTTTCTAAAGCGTACTGCTAGTTCAGTAACTTTTTCCGAACAAAGATTTAACTGGCATTTTACTAGAACTTCGAATACTCCAAGATATTTATTACTAACTTTTCAAAGAAATAATTCTCCAAGTTTTGATAAGAACAACAATCTTTTCCATATTAATACAATTCGAAGTTTACAAGTTTCATTAAATCAAACCCGATATCCAATTGATCCATTAAGATTCGATGATACCAATAATCAATTTATGGAAAGATATGATTCTTATAGAAATCTTTGTATAGAATTTGGAGTTAAACCACAATTAACTCCTGGAGATTGGAGAGATTTATATCCAGTTTTCTGTTTCGATTTAAGTGCACAAACTGAAGATATTATCAAGACTGGTTGTGATGTAACAATCAATATTGAAAAGAAAGATTCCACAACTTCATTGATGGCTTATGGTTTATTGCTAGAAGATGTAAAATATTATATTGAAATTCTTGATGGAAAGATGGTTAGGATAGGTTAGTAACCTGAGGACCTTTGGTCCGATCGGCTGAAGCCTCTGAACAAGGTTCTATAGGTTAATTAAAATTTTTGGTAACTTAAAATTTTTTCTTAACTTAAAATTTGTTCTTAAGTTAAATTTTTTCATAACTAGAATAGATTAAAAAATTCTTTGATTAAAATTTTTGGTAACTTAAAATTTTTTTATTAAAAATGTCGCAAGCGAAAAGTAATAATAATAATAATAAAACTGTTGAATTAAAATTACGGAACATTGTTGAGAAAAATACACCTAAAACTACTATTAACAAAAAGAAATATTACATAAGTAAACCAATGATAGAGAATATTAAATTACAAGAAGAAAAGAATGGCGGGATTCTCCCATTAATTCCACTAATAATAGGTGGCATAGCAGCTGCAGGAACTGTTGCAGGTGGGACAGCTGGTATTGTCCAAGCAGTAAATAAAAATAAATCAGAGAAGGCAGAATTAGAAGAACAAAAACGTCATAATAGAGAGTTGGAGAAAGTTGCTAGGGGAGAAGGAATAGTAGATAATTTTATTAGTAAATTAAATTTTGCTGATGAAGAAAACGAGTTCTTAAAAATATTCTACATAATGTTGATGATTTGATAGAAATAAAAGAAACTAAAGATGGTTCTGGAATATATCTAAGTCCTAGTATGATTAGGTACAACATTTATTTTATTTTATCTTCAAAAATAAATTCTACAAATTCTACAAGTTCTACAAATTCCGAAAATTTAATTAAATAAAAAATTTCTAATTTAGATTTATTGAATTATCTCTTAAAAGTACATTCTGGCCGTCGGCTGCACACCGGTGTTGATTCAACTTCGTTGCATTCCGGAAGTGACATACAAAAAACATTAGAAAACTTTCCAAGATTTATTTGGAGTAAATATTCAAAAGAAAAACATTTTCCTGGTCATTCATATACCGGTCCAGGAACTCGATTAGATATAAGACTAGATGAGAATAATAATCCAAAACCAGGTGAAGAACCAATAAACAGAGTTGATGCAGCAGCTTATAGTCCCGATTTAGCTTATCGAAATCATGACCTAAAATCTCGTCATGAAGCTGATAGGAAAATGATAGAAGAATTAGATAATATTCAAAATCCTACATTTAGAGAAAAAATTGAAAGAATGTTTGTTAAGAAAGCTTTACAAGCTAAAATATTGTTCGGTCAGGGTTTAGACAAAACTCATAACACTGAAACCTACGCTTCCGAAATTCACAAGGAATATAGAAAGCCTAAACATTTATTGAAGGTAAAAGTATTTAATAAAGATGATGTCTTGAGTGCTGATCTTGTTCATATGACGAATGAAAAAGATTATAAATACGCATTGACCGTTATAAATTTATGCACTCGATACGCTTGGGTGAAGTCATTAAAGAATAAAACTGGTTTATCAGTTAAATATGCGTTTGAAGAAATCTTTAAGGAAAGTAATAGAAAACCAAAATATTGTTTGTTGATAAAGGATCTGAGTTTTATAGCAAAAAGGTTAAGCCACTATTTTAAACAGACGAAAGTCATCACCAAGGCTCATTTTATTCGACAGAAAATGCTGGCAAAGCTGTAGTAATAGAGAGGTTTAATAGAACGTTAAAAAGTAAGTAATTTAAGAAATTTACAGAACAAGGAAATCAGAAATGGTTAAAAGTATTACCAGGAATTGTTGAGGATTATAACAATAAGATTCATTCAAGTTATGAAGAAACTGCAAAGAATGTTTCTGACGATCCAGATTTAATAAGAAAGAAGATATTTGAAAATAATTATTCGAATGAGAATAATGTTCATTTACAAAAGCGAAAATCGAAATTTAAGATTGGCGATAGGGTACGAATATTTAAGTATAAGAATAAATTTGAAAAAGGTTTTGTTGGTTATTGGACTAAAGAGATATTTGAAGTTTGTAAAATAAATCAAACTTATCCGATTACTTATGAAATTAAATATTTAGATAATGAAGAAATAAAGGGAAGATTTTATGAAAATGAATTACAAAAAACTGAGCTTTGGCTTCGCTTGATTTTTTTAATTTTTATTCAATTCTAACATAATATCAAGAAATGGTGCTCCTTCCTGTAATTTGAGTAAAACATAAAGACATAATTGTCCACAGCAAGTTGTTCCTGGTTTTTGAATTTGAAAAGAATTGTATGTTCTATTTCCAAGTATTTCTTTTACTTCATTTGTAGGGGGAAGTCCGTATGAATCGAACCAATAGTACTCAGCCTCCGGGCGATCAAAATAAAAATTAGAGACGTTTTTATTTCTTTTCCCCGCAGACCAATGTACTCCTTTTTTATCTGATGTGTGAAGATTTGTTACAAAATTCACTTCAGGTACATCTTTTATCAATACCAATTCATTTCCCATCAAGACGTGAAAATTCTTTATTCCCATTTGATTTGCGATCTTATTTAAATCGAAATTTGTGGTTGTTTGTCTACCGTATTGTTTTTAGAACTCGGTCAAACCAGAAACCAAAGACTCTGAGACATGGTCCACTTATGTGACATTGTGTACCAGTCGGGTTTTCACCATTCATTTTAAAGGAAAGATATTCTAATAACTGCAATAATGTCTACTTCTTGTACAGAAAAATAAAAACAGCAGCAGTGTATTTTGCATCAAATATAATAATACATACCGGAATTAAACAAAAAGCAATCTTATCACACAATTGTATAATTTCAGTCTACTGACAGTAGACTCGAGAACAAAAGAAAATTTAATTACATTTCAAAATATTCTAAAATGCGATACTACTAAATTCCATGAATCATGCTTACATACTGAAATATAGATCTATACAATTTCAGTCAACTGCCAGGAGACTCGAGAACAAAAGAAAATTTAATTACATTTCAAAATATTCTAAAATGCGATACTACTTATAAAAAAGTCTTCATAAATAATGTATGTACATTGTACATATCTTAAAAAGTGAAACAACACAGTTAATGTACATCTTGGGAAACAAACCTCATTTCTTCTATAGTTGTCGCTTGATTTCATTTTTCTATATAAATTTTGATTTCTTTAAAATGTTTTCTAACAAAACTAATGGGCATTGATGAATTTATAGATAATGTGTGGTGGAATTAGATCCGATAAGTTCATCAAGAAATAACAGTAACTTTCGTTATAGGAAATTCTGAATAGTTCCAAGTTTGCCACAAATCTCTTTTTTTTTATTGTCACTCAATTTCAGAATTCTTTTAAACCCATAACCTTGATAGGCAGCACTTCTCAGCAACGACCCATAGTGTACTTTATCACTTGCAATCAGTTTTGAAATCATAATAGCACTATCCTCGATGGTAATGAAATGTTCTTTTGTAACATTGAACTGAGGAATTGTAGTAGTGGTGAGATATTGTTCTATTTTTACTGTAATATCCTCCACTTGTTTTTGAGAGTCCAATTTGTTCTTCTTTCTCGATTGAATTTCCACCTTCCACTCTTCAAAATATTTCTTCGCAGTTTCTTTGTGCTCTTCTTTAATATCGGCATGTAAAACGAAAAAGCTTCCGCGGCAGTACGTTTTGGCATTTTGTAATGAAGAAAGAAAACAGTCACTAGTTATGATAAATGAAATTGTAAAATGAAGTCTTACTTCCTACATACTGCAATATATTCCACGTCTTTTTAATCTTTAAGTGCGGGTAACAGCTGCTTGTTTTGAAATGCAATGCTTCATGAATGCGACAAGCAACTGCATTGTTTCATGTGTGCGGGAGCAGCTGCTCCCTACAATTGGGAGGTTCATCAGAGTGCAAAGCAGTAGCAATAACAGGAATTGAAAGAGCTTGTGTTACATTCTTAACTTTAGACCATCTCTTTCTTAATTTATCATAATGCTCTAATCTTAATAATAATTGAGATTCCTTATCTTTCATATACCTACAGTGTACGAAAAAAGTATGGAATAATTTTATTTCACTCGCTGTTTTTTCTAACGAAGTCATTCTGATGTGACTAGCTGGCCAGCAAACTGGCTATATTACATTGCTATTGTTATGTTCATGCTTCAACTTTGTATTCTGAGTCTCAATATGAGCATTTCGATTCGTCAGCTCATTTAATAAATAGTTTCTATGTTTGCTACTCATTCTCGATAGGAAGGTCAAAGCAGGATGACATCGACTATCAGACATTTGCCTACTATTGGCATTCGTCATTGCCAGCGTACAATGCTACGTACAAGTGGCCAATAAGGCTGCATATCTGTTGCTGATGAGGAGTGCGGCTTAGTGACGAGCTTTTGATTGGATTACAATGTAGAGTGAAGATTCCGAGGTCAACTTCCTTAATGTGATTCATTCTACTGGGATCCATTGTAGACGAGAGAGTTTAGTGAAGGGATCAAGGCGCAAATTGTTACATTACAAAAACATACAAGGTTTTCCCAGACCGAGATTGCAAAAAGACAGGGTGTGACTCAAGGCAGTGTAAGTAAGGTGTTAAAGAGACAACGTGAAACAGGATCAACAGCATCAAGACATTGTACTGGTCGCCCAAGGAAAACCACGGATCGAGTTGACATCGCCATTAGACGGGCTGTTATGAAAGAGCCGTTCATAACATCGTTGGAAATAAAGCAAGAATTGACTCCACATTTGGACAATGTTACAACAAGAACAATTCAAATGAGGTTGAAGAATAAATTCAAATTACCATCAAAGCGTCCTGTCAAAAAGTCTGTCATTGCGC
This sequence comes from Prostheceraeus crozeri, assembly GCA_907163375.1. NCBI lineage: Eukaryota > Metazoa > Platyhelminthes > Polycladida > Euryleptidae > Prostheceraeus > Prostheceraeus crozeri. The sequence goes on along the minus strand of CAJQUW010016710.1, from coordinate 122,237 downwards.
AAGCTGCTAGGCGGAAACGACTCGCGTTCTGTAAAGCTCACGAAACATGGACAGTTGAGCAGTGGAAGAAGGTGATGTTTAGCGATGAATCAACTTTCCAAGTGCATCACAATGTCCGACAGCATGTTCGACGACCGATGGGATCATCACCACTATCTCCTCGATACACAACCAAGACATTGAAGCACCCGGATTCTGTCTGTGATGGTCTGGGGATGCTACAGCTATCAAGGGCGCGTTGCCATAACATTCCTGAACAAAGGTGAACGGATGAACACGAACAAGTACCTGGCAGTCCTCGATGACAAATTGTTCCAGTTTATGACCGTCCACCAAACTACAATTTTTCAACAAGACTCGGCGCCATGCCATGTGTCGAAAAAGGCGAAGTCTTGGTTTTCACAGCACAACGTGCAGTTGTTGGACTGGCCAGGCAACAGTCCTGATATAAACCCAATAGAAAATCTTTGGCAAATGATGAAGAGAAAGCTTCATTCAAGGACTTATCGCAATTTTGGTGAACTCAAGACGGAGATCCAACGAATTTGGTGCATGAATGTCACATTGGAGGAGTGTCAACGGCTGGTGGTTTCGATGCCCAGAAGAATGAAAGCTGTGTTAAAGAACCACGGCTACCCTACCAAGTACTGATTATGATGTTGTTTTCCTGTGAGATTCTTAATATTTCTGAAATATTTTTGCAAGCATGGAGAGTTATTGATCCATTATTTGAGATGCAAACTTGAAATATGATGGAAATATTTGTTTTTATTACAATTGAAATGCAACTTGATAGTTTTTACTTTTCACGCAAATTCTGGTAAACAGGGAGATAATATTTGAATATCGAAATTCATTATAACTAAGCATGAAAGTTGGTAAATAGTGCTCAAGTACCTTGTTTCTTGAGCCTAGAGAACATTCGAACAATAAATAAGACAGTAGAGTACAATGTATACAATTGTATCAATGTCAGAGGCAAGGAATTGTATGTATCTTGAAAGATGTCAAGGAAAGATAAATTATTCCATACTTTTTTCGCACATTGTAACTCTATCCTTGTGTTTTTCTTTATTCAATTCAGTTGTTTTTAATTGTGATAACGAAGGATATATTCTCGTTGCCGTCGAGGTTTCTTCCATTTCTGAGGTTTCCATTTTTTTAATAAATATTTTGAATACAATCTTCTGATATATTGATACTACGTGAAATTATTAGACTACCTAAATTGTCGACCACGTGATATTTTTTAGATAACGTGAAATTTACGACCACGTGATATTTTTTCGACTACGTGATATTTTCGGCCACGTGAAATTTTTGAAAATTTGATTTCTCGAAAATATGTCACTACCTAAATTTTCGGCCACGTGAAATTTGGAGTCTACCAAAATTTTGAAATTTATAGACGACGTAAACTTTTGAAATCTCGCAAGGTGTTACATCCGGTGCGAGCGAAGCGATGCGCCGGATGTCATACCCTATACTACTAACAGTTATCCAAACTATCAAACAAATTCCGCACTTCTCAACCTTGCCACTTCCAATTCACATTATAAAACTACTAGGTAATTGCAGTTTAAAGTAGTTTTATTCGTTTACCATTTCTGAACACTGCTAGCATTTAACATTTAAATAAAATACAAAAAGACATTGTTGTTCAACGTCATACTGCCACGAAATGTTCCAAGGATTAGCAGTTCATTATAGCATCACTGCAAAACCATAACATTCGGAGACAGTGACAAAAATGTGCAAGAAATTAATTCTCAAGCAACTCACCTCTCATAAACAGTGCAGGCCTACAGAGTGATCAAAAGTTTCTCCTTGCCATATGGTCGGACTCATTGAATTGACTTGGTTAAATCTATTCGTATTTTCAGTATTGACTCCTAGGACAACGATTCATGTCTGAAATACAAAATAAAGGTATTGATTTGTATGCAAAAAACATAATTTTGCAAAACATCTTTCGAATGCATAATTTGTGAATACTCATAGCATTCTTGTAAAAAAGCGACATTTAACATCACATCATTAAAAGATTTACATGTTCTATAGGCAATGTCAGATAATCTTCGGCTTTGACACTGAAACAGGTTTTTGAAAACATGATGGGACTAATTATCATGAACAAACATGGATTTTCAGTCAATATACATGATGACGGCACAATCCACAAGACTGATTGAAAATACATTTGACAATTTGTAGGATATAGATGCAAATGGGTGCACACATAATTATAATGATATATTGCACGCACAACGCAATTCAGAAAAATATCAAGAATGCAACTGCCGATCAATGTCATTTGCCACAAAATATCCAAGATTACAAAGTATTCGGAAGCTCTGACGCATAGGTCGTTTTGAAAATTTAAACGACTTACCTTTATAACCAGAATGATAAGTGAGGTCGATTTGGTCAGCCATCTAATGTAGCTGGCTTGAGCATTATTTCTTAATCAGGGGAAGGCAGGGTGGCCACGCAAATTTGAATGAAAATTTCCAGGTGTTTTCCAGGATTTCCAGGGTAAAATTAATTTTCCAGGGAAATTTAACAAAAAGACGGGGGGGGAGGTTCAAATTTGAAAGAAAATTTCCAGACTTTCTGCAGGGAAATTTTACTCAAATGCACGCGTCAAATTTGAAAGAAAAATTCCGGGAAAAATCTACCCAAAGGTCTGTGGCTAAGGAGCTTACACACCATAAAATTAATATCATTGAAGACAAAAGTTTGAAAAGTGACGTAAAATTGGTTGAATTTTGAAGGCGCAGGTGATTCCAAATAACAAGTGCCAATATATGCATCAAACGGCTACATTATATTTATAAAAACAATGAAAACATAATCGATCGTAACAAATTTAAAGCTTGCGGTTGAGGAGAACTAAATAGAGAAAGAATATAACAATAGATAACGAAAAATATAAGACCTAACAATGAAATGCAACATTAACGTAATATCTGTAAAGTCCACTCTATAATAAAATGCAACAAGGTGAACGTCAGAGCGTCATCATTCAGATAAGATTAGTTGAAGCATTGCTGCGTGTGGCTGCGTGAATCCGAATCCGCGGAAGGTGGAAGACCAAGAGCCAGAAAGAGGAACATAATGGCTGATGTGCTGCATATGCATGAGAGTAATCACAATCAGTTTAAGAGAATGACACAGAGAAGAATTGACCGAGGAAAGCTCATTGGCACACAATGTGTCGGGAATAATGAAAACCTGCTTGAGATGTGTTTGAAATTATTCGATATTAGCCTCGGATCATTCGGAACAAGCCTGGTGCCTAAATGAAGTTTATATGTTCAGCACCATTTTGCGTCAGTAGATTCTGCCACACGGCAATCAAGTGTGTAATAGCATTAATCCTAGATTACGGCTCCTAGTTCCCCATACCACACGACGTTAATGAGGGAGTCTACGACTCATAGTCCACCATTCCAGACGACGTTAATGAGGGAGTCTACAGCTCATAGTTCGCCATTCCGCACGACGTTAATAAAGGAGTTTACGGCTCCTAGTTCCCCAGGCCACACAACGTTAATGAGGGAATTTACAACTTCTAGTTCACCATACCGCGCAGCGTTTGTGAGGGAATTCACAGCTACTAATTCATCATACTGTACAACGATTAGGAGTTCGACAACAGTTCATAGTTAACCATACCACGCAGCTCAGTCTCATTCATGTTGTATACGTTATGATTGGAGATTCTAGTCACTGAAATATTCTAAAAACAAAAAAATTGTGTGCGAATGAAGGCTATATAATAATTGTAACAAATAAGTAGAGATATGAGGAGTAAAATCTGGAAAAATAGAAACCACTTCAACCATAGAGTAAGTATGACTTCAACAACTTGCAGTTAGTGTTTTAATTAGTCTAAAGATTTCCAGGAGTTTTCCAGGATTTCCAGGGTAAAATTTCATTTTCCAGGAGTTTTTCGGGATAAAATTCATTTTGCAGGTGTTTTCCAGGGGGCGCGGACACCCTGGGAAGGGGCACCATTTGGATTCATGCAGCCCCATCTAAAAAGCAAGTATCCACCCAATATTCGTCTCAAACATGCTACACAAACAAAGTGCAGTGGCGCTGCCTTCCGAATTATTTTGAGTCATGACCGCTGAATGTACGCATTAAGATTCGTTTCAGTGGTTGAGAAAACAAGTTTTCATTTCAAGACCTCATGTGATGGTTCATTTTATAGTATATTATAATATCATGTTTTTCAATTTCATTAATTCATGATTTTAGCATGACAGTATTGACAGTGTTTTTTAGCTCACCTAAAACCTTTTTTGCCAAAGTCTTTTTCAACTAAGGATAGCTTTACAGCTCAAAGAAAAATTAACTCTTTCGATTTTCCGTATGAAAATCCTTACTTAGTTAGTTTCGATGCTGTTCAACTTTTCACTAATATTCCAGTCAATGACACTATCGACCATATAATTAGCTTAATCAATTTTGATAGATTTCCTATTAATGATAATACTTTGCGTACTCTCTTGCAACTCGCTTGCACTAATGTGCCGTTCCTGTTCAACAGTAGAAACTACCTTCAAAAAGAAGGAATGAGTATGGGATCCTCCCTTGCACCTCTTATGGCTGAATTCTCTTTAAATTTCATAGAAAGTAAAATGCAAATATCGGACTTTGACATTAGGTACGTCGACGATATTTTAGCAGTCTTTCGGTCTCGAACCGAAGCCCTCACTTTTTTCGACCAGCTCAATGCTGTTAATTCATCTCTTCAATTTACGATAGAAGAACCCAAGTAGTAAGTAAAACTCCACTTCTGGACCGCGCAAGATGGCCGCCATCGAAGAATTTTCGCTGACGTCCTCCCTCCGGAACGACAGAGGTTGTGGTCTGTCGTGGTGTGCCGGCCAGGTTGGGCCACGTTCACAAAATGTTCGCTGACGTCCCCACCTTTCGAAAACGACAGAGTGTGAGACTCGGGTGTGTTGGTCTCGTGTGGGTTGACGTAGCCGACCGCCTAGGTTGACGTGGGCGACCGCCTAGGTTGACGTGGGCGACCGTCTAGGTTGTCGTGGTGGAATGGTGAAACGGACTTTAGATTCGTGATCAGCGTAAAATTCTGCATCGGTATGGTGAATTTGAAGTCAATCGGCGAGAAAAAATGTTTCTTCAAAATTTTGACAGAGTTAAAATGTTGGACGTTTTGGGCTGTAGCGTCAAAACGAAGCATCGGATGGGAAAACGGAGGCCAGATTCGGATTCAGCGTGAAATTCTGCATCGGTATGGTGAGTTTCAAGTCAATCGGAGAGAAAAAGTTTCGCTGACGTCCCCCCCTCGGGAGAGTAATGGGCAAAAGACCGTTCCAGGACACCATAAAATTCAAAAAAATGGTATCTTTAAAAACGACATAAATTCATGAATTTAGACCCTTTTTCAGGTTTTTAAGACCTAAATACATGAATTTAGTCCATTCAAAAAGTACCATTTTTTCAAAAAATGGTATCTTTAAAAACGACATAAATTCATGAATTTGAACCCTTTTTCAGGTTATGAAGACCTAAATTCATAAATTTGGGCGTTTTTAAAAATACCCAATTTTCAAATTTTTCAAAATCTCAAATTTGTGATTATGATCATTTTCTTGCTCAAATCATGACTGTTCCAGGCCACCGAAAATCATAAAAGTTGAGAATCTCAAATTTGTGATTATGACATTTTTCATTGCTTAAATCATGACCGTTCCAGGACACCGAAAATCATAAAAGTTGAGAATTTCAAATTCATGAATTTTATCCATCTTTCAGGTTTTTAAAATATATCATGTGACTAATAATATTTCTTTAAAAGTGGAAGAAACAAAAGTGGAAGAAACCTCAAGAATATATCCTTCAATATCATATGAACGTAGTTCTACTACCCCCTCCCTTCTAACTTCTAGGGGTCCCTTCTGACTTCTAGGAGTCCCTTAAGAAATTTTTTTATTATAAAATGAACAACATAAATGAGTTTTTAAAATTATATGGAACGCAAACAACTACAAATTTTGATCTAAAGAAAATTGCAAATCAATTAGGAATAAAGAATTTTCATGTTCTAATGAGAGACGAATTACAATTGATCAAAAATAAGCGAACAGGAACCTTCAGTTCCCGGAACAAAGTTATAACTATAAATTTCATAACAAATCTTCACACAACAGATGAAAAAGAATACATTGGTCTGCAGGTATCTTTAATAAAAATCGAGATAATTACTATTTCGACCGCCCGGAGGCTGAGAACTATTGGTTCGACTCCTATGGACTTCAACCTACAAATGAAGTCAAAAAATTACTTGGCAATGGAATTTATAATACATTTCAAATTCAAAAACCGGGAACTACTTACTGTGGTCAATTATGTCTTTATGTTTTATTTAATTTACAAAAAGGAGTACCATTTCTTGATATTGTGTTAGAATTGAATGAAAATAATGATAATTAAAAATCAGTTCGTTGTAATTCATTTTGATAAAATCGGCCTCTGATATTTTCATCATCTAAATCTTTGATTTCGTAAGTAATCGGATAAGTTTGATTTATTTTACAAATTTCAAATATTTATTTATTTTATTTTTTTTTCTGATTTCTTTGCTCAGTAAATTTCTTGAATAATTTATTTTTTAACGTCCGATTGAATCTTTCTATCACTACGGCCTTCCCTGCATTTTCAGTTGAATAAACAGTTTCAAATAGTGGCTGAACGTTTTCGGTTATAAAATTCCGATCCTTTATCAACCAACAATTTCCTTGGCTTTCTATTACTTTCTTTAAAGATTTCTTCAAACGCATATTTAACTGATAGACCACTTTTATTTTTTAAAGGCTTTACCCAAGCATATCGTGTATATAAATCTATAACGGTCAATGCGTATTTATAATCTTTTTCATTCGGCACATGAATAAGATCAGCACTCCAAATATCATCTTTATTAAATACTTTTACTTTCAATAAATATTTAGGCCTTCTGTATTCCTTGTGGATTTCGGACGCGTAGGTTCGAGCGTTGCTCTCAGACAGCTTTGCTGTCGTTTCATTTAAACCCTGGCCGAATAATATTTTAGCTTGTAAAGCTTTCTTAACAAACAGTCTTTCAATTTTGTCTCTAAATGTAGGATTTTGAATACTATCTAATTCTTGAATCATCTTCTTATCAGCTGCATGTCGAGAACTTAGATCATGATTTCGATAAGCTAAATCATGTCTATAAGCGGCGGCATCTACTCTATTTATTGGTTCTTCACCTGGTTTCGGATTATTATTCTCATCTAGTCTTATATCTAATCGAGTTCCTGGACCGGTATATGAATGACCAGGAAAATGTTTTTCTTTTGAATATTTACTCCAAATAAATCCAGGAAAGTTTTCTAATGTTTTTTGTATGTCACCTCCAATATGCTGACAGTTTGAGTTTTTATTTTTGTTTAATAGATAATTCAATAAATCTAAATTAGCAATTTTTAATTTAATTAAATTTTCGGAATTTGTAGAATTCATTTTAAAAGATAAAATAAATGTTTTACGGGATAGAACCTTGTTCAGAGGCTTTAGCCGATCGGACCAAAGGTCGTGAGGTTATTACCGAATCATACTAGGACTTAGATATATTCCAGAACCATCTTTTGTTTCTTTAATTTCAATTAAATCATCAACATTGTGGAGAATATTTTTAAGAACTCGTTTTCCTTCATCAACTAATTTTAATTTACTAATAAAATTATCTACTATTCCGTCACCCCTAGCAACTTTCTCTAACTCTCTATTATGACGTTTTTGTTCTTCTAATGCTGCCTTCTCTGATTTATTTTTATTTACTGCTTGGACAATACCAGCTGTCCCGCCTGCAACACTTCCTGCAGCTGCTATGCCACCTATTATTAGTGGAATTAATGGGAGAATTCCGCCATTCTTTTCTTCTTGTAATTGAATATTCTCTATCATTGGTTTACTTATGTAATACCTTTTTTTATTAATCGTAATAGTTTTAGGGGTATTTTTGTCAACAATATTACGTAATTTTAATTCAACAGTTTTATTATTATTACTTTTCGCTTGCCACATTTTTAATAAAAAAATCTTAAGTTATCAAAAATTTTAATCTATTCTAGTTATGAATAAATTTTAAATTAGGAATTTTTAATCTATTCTAGTTACAAAAAATTTTATTACTAATTACTAAAAAAAATTCAAGTTAACAAAAATTTTAATTAACTTATCGGAGCGAAGCTCCTCTGGCTTTAGCCTATCCTAGCCATCTTTCCATTAAGAATTTCAATAGAATATTTTACATCTTCTAGCAATAAACCATAAGCCATCAATGAAGTTGTGGAATCTTTTTTTTCAATACTTATTGTTACATCACAACCAGTCTTGATAATATCTTCAGATTGTGCACTTAAATCGAAACAGAAAACAGGATATAAATGTCTCCAATCTCCAGGAGTTAATTGTGGTTCAAATCCAAATTCTATACAAAGATTTCGATAAGAATCATATCCTTCCATAAATTGATTATTGGTATCATCGAATCTTAATGGATCAATTGGATATCGGGTTTGATTTAATGAAACTTGTAAACTTCGAATTGTATTAATATGAAAAAGAATGTTGTTCTTATCAAAACTTGGAGAATTATTTCTTTAAAAAGTTAGTAATAAATATCTTGGAGTATTCAAAGTTCTAGTAAAATGCCAGTTAAATCTTTGTTCGGAAAAAGTTACTGAACTAGCAGTACGCTTTAGAAAATTTACTGGAATTGGTTTGTTAGTATTTAATCTCTTTGCAATAGCTGTTTCAATCTCTAAACTAGGAGTAATATACTTAATCCACCATTCAAGTCTATCAATTTTTAAATATGCTTTTTTTCCAGTCTTACCAAAAAAGATTAATTCATTATTTGCTGTCCGATGAATTATTCATTTAAATTTTAATTCATATGATATTTTGTCATAATCTAAATATCCGAATAATGGAGACAATGACCAATTAACTGTCTGTTTACTTTTCTTGTTAAACTCACGTCTTTCTTTATATGCACTACTGTTTGTTTAATTTAAATGTTTTGCAATATTTTCTACATCTTTCGCAATTCCTGCTGCATCTGTTCCAGCGTGAGTTAAATCATCAACAATTATATCATCATTAGTATCAGGAAACCAACCTTCGATTTCATACTTTTTATTATTTTCACCAATTGTTACAAATCTAAGCATTGTATCAATTACACCTGGAGAATCACTTATTGTTTCTATATTTTGAGTTGCAACATCTAAACGCATTTGTGTAAATAATCTTGGAAAAAAATTATTCTCTAGTGCAATATTATCGATTTCTGGTAATGGTGTTGTAAAATTGGCATCACTATATAAAGAATATTCACAGTGTAAAAATGAATCAGATAAATATAAATAACTCTGCTGATTATCAACTTCAAAAATTAAATCACCTCCAGTATTTACTCTACTGGAAGATCCGGGATTCATAGCAATTCTTATATAGTCATTCTTTTTTTGATTATTACTGACGAACGGAGGATCGTCTAATCTAAATTTATTTTCGATAAGCGAAGACATTTTTATAAAAAATAATTTGACTTTTTGTTTTTCTCACACTTAGAAAATATTCTGCTAAAATAATTTTACTAAAATAATTTTACTGAAAAAATTTTGCTAAAAAAATTTTGCTGAAAAATGTAATTAAAAAAAATTTACTAAAAAACATAATTATAGAATTTTGCTAGACCAGCTCCGCTACAGCTTTGCTGGTTAGACCGAAGGTTGCTACTCACGCCATTTCCTCTTATTTCTTCAATTGAACGAACCGTAGGTTCAATTGAACGTTTTATGGCTACGCCAGATTTCTTCTTATGTTTACTATCAGACGGAGCTCCGCTCCTCAAGGTTTCCCCAACAGCTATGTTAGCAATTTTATTTTTTGTTTCCTCTGAAAGTTTTTTTAAATTTTTTAGTTCTTCGGAATCATTCCTAAGTTTACGAATAGCTTCTAGTTGTTTTAATTCGTTTTGAGACTTGACAGCATTTGATATTGCACTAGCTGTACTACCTATAGCAGCTGCTGCTTTTGCAGCAGATGTAATCAAATCTTTATTATTTTTAATTAAGTTAACGATACTTCCAATACCAGAGAAGATGCCAGCTCCTTCCGTGTGAACTGTTTCTCTATTATCATAATGATAAACAGGATTCATACGTGGTTCATGAGCAATTCTTTGATTTGAAGCAAAATGTTTAAGATTGTGTTTATAAATTATAGGCATTTTTTAGGATTAAATTTGACTTTTGGGAAAAAATATTTACGTTAATATTTGCGCTAAGATTTACGTTTATGATAAGGTAATAACCTCAGGATCTTTGGTCCGATAGGCTAAAGCCTCTGGACAAGGTTCTATAGGTTAGAAACCTGAGGACCTTTGGTCCGATCAAGATTTACGTTTGTGAATGGACAACAACTTCGAGATAACTTTATTAATTGATTGTTGCACTTTATCTATTGCGTCAAGCAGCGTGTGATGTACTTTAATTTCTTTTCTATTAACTTGCATTTTCTGCTGATTAATCTTCAATGCCGCTTTAAGAGCATTTAACTTAATTTTAAGAACATCTAATTGTCTTTTAACAGAATCTAACTGTTCTTTATTTTTTTTAGAGTTTTCTTGTAAATTTTTCTTTAATTCATTTTCTAAATTGATTTTAAGAGTTTTCATTTTATCAACTTTTTGATTAAGTGAGTTTACTTCATTTATTATTCTATTCATCTCTTTCATTTGTTGAGTAATTTTAGAGCTCAATTCATCAACACTTTTTTGGAATGTAGTTTGTAACTGCTTTAAACTTTTTTTAATTCTTTCAGGTAGTTTTTCTATTTCATCTTCTAATTGTTCTTTTAACATTTTTATCTGATGTTTATTTTTAATGACTGCAGATTTTAAATTTATAGAAAGTAATATTAAAATTTTTGATTGTTCAGAAATCTTTTTAAAAAGTTTTGCTATATCTGCTTCTAGCTCTCTATCCTTTTTATCAAGTTTTAATAATTTTTCGTTTAATGATTTGTCATTAAGTTTAAGCAACTTTAATTCATTCATCAGTGGAACCAAAACATCGTTTATATATTTTTCTTTTAAGTCATTGATTTGTGTATCAACATATTGTTTATTTGTTAACTCTGTATTTTGTTGCGGAAGAATAGAAAGATTTAATGGACCAGATAAAACGTCTCCAGTTTTCATGATATAGTTTTCTATTTCTATTTCTGATTCACGATTATTCGGGATATATGCACCTCCACCAACATTTGGTAACATCATTTTTCAACAATAAGAAAATAAAATTTCTTCTAATAAAAATAAAACTTTTTCTAATAAAAATAAAACTTTTTCTAATAAAAATAAAAAAATAAAATTTTTTCTAATAAAAATAAAAAAATGGATAAAGCAAATTTAAAAAAATTATATTCGCCCGCATCATCCTCTTCTTCTTATTCGACGAGATCAACGGGATTTGAAAATAAATGTTTTGATAATAATAATAATACTATTACAAATCCATGTATAGATGTTAATATTTCATTTCAATTACAAGCCGAAATATTTAGAGAACAGACTAAAGGTTTACCTTCTATAGAAACTAACTATTGTTTATTTCCAGGTGATCCATTTATTAAATTTATGGAGATTGTAAGCAAACATAATGATGTTGCATATGTGGAATTAAATAAAGAAAATATGGTTATAATAGGTCATAATAATGTTTATGGATTCATTAGAGCAGTTTTGCCGATTAGTAATACTGATTGGATAGAAACTAAAATTAATAATTATATTAATATCAAAGAATTAGTTAAAAAATTAAAATCCTTTTCAAAAGAAAAAAATTAGATTATTTGTTGATGAACAAAACCATTATAATATTCATATCGAGAGTAAAAAGCGTAACGAAGAATTATTATGTCAAGTATATTATAGAGATACAATTTATAAACAAGAAACATTAGAAATGCCGCAAAGATATGATGATGATACTTATATAGGATTATATTCAAATTTAAATATTAATTTATTAAAATCTTATATAAATGGTTTATCTCAACAAGAGAAAATTTATATGTGGACGACACCTTATACGGGGACTACACCTTATACTATTAACAATGACCATAATCATAATCATAAAAATTTTAAAGAATCTTATAATAATAAACGAACCGAAGGTTCTAGGGCTTTGCCCGATCTTAAAGAATCTTATGATAATAATAATGATAATAATATAGATGATGATAACATAGACGATGATTCTGAAGCATCTGAAAATGGTGTAAATGGTAAAAAAGATTATAAAAATATTAGTAATTATAAAAATTTAAGTGAAGAAAAATTTAGATCTCATACTGATGTACATGATATTAATACTTCATATAATCAAAATTTATCTAAATTTCATTTTCTTACAATTGAAAATAATAATGATGGTATAGTTGAAGATACTGTTAGACAACTATGTGTCGGGTCTACAAAATTTAAATTAGGATTTACATCTAATCAATTTAAAATTTTATCATCTTTAATAAAAACTAAAAGTGATTCAGATTATGGTGGTGTTATTAAATTTTCCAAAAGAGATCAAAGACCAATATTTTTCTCTATTATATTATTATCAGATAAAAGATGTAATTTAGAATTAGATATTCCAATAAGAGAATGGTATCCAATCCCAAAAAGTGTAATTTATGATGTTGGAGAATCAATTTATGATGATGATGAAGAATCAATTGATGATGATGATGATGATGAAGAATCAATAGTTAGTGAAAATAAATTTAAATTATCTTTTGATAAAACGTTATATGATAATACTTAATATGATTAAACTTAATATGATAAAGAAAATAAAATAACTAAAGAACGTGAAATATATAATAATATATAATAACTCTCAAGACCTTGTTATTAGAATGTTTATATCTAAAATTAAAACACAATTTTTTCCTTAAAAAATAAAAAAATGGAAAATACCAAGTTTTATTGTAACTTATGTAAAAAAAAGTTGCAAAAAAAAGAAGTTATCAATCTCATTTAAATAGTAAATTGCATTTACAAAATGTAGAACGAGTTGATGAAGGAAAAATATTAAAATTAAATAGTTATAAAAACTATCTAGAAACATTACCTACTGATATAAAAGTTTAAAAAAAATGTTTGATGATTATTCACATTCGGAATATAAAAAAGTTTTTAATAGTAAAGATGAACATGCACCAGATGGAAGATATTTATTTAGCGATACTGATGAATTTAACGAAATAGATGAATTAAACGAAATTAAAAAAACAGATGAAGCGGAACGAACCGAAGATTCTAGGGCTTCGCCAGTAACAGATATAAAATATTTATTTAATGAATCTGTTGAACATAATGAAACCGATGAAACTTTTTATAATGTATTAACAAACTTTTATAAAATATTTAAGAAATCTTTCAAATGTTATATGAATGTAGAAGTACTTTATACAAAAAATGGACCTGATGGAATTCCTGAAGAAATAATACAAGGACATTTTACAAATTCACAAGAAATTCATAATGTAAATGATATACAACCCATATTTGAATCGATGATACTTAAATTAGAAAATTGTATAATTGAAGCCCAGTTACGTGAATCTGGTTGGAGATTTGTTAAAATACTATCTAAGAAAATAGTAATTGATAAATATAAAAATAATACTGGTGGTAGTCATGTTCCTTTACCTTTCAGTTCACCACAAATAATCAACATAAAAAATGAAGATGATTATTGTTTTCTGTGGAGTATTATAGCACATTTACATCCTGCAGAATATCACAAAGAAAGACTAAGTCATTACAATAAAGAAGAATACATAAATGAATTTGATCTCTCTGATGGTTTAGATGAATTTCCATATGATTATAATAGGTTAAAAAAGTTTCATAAAAAGAATAAAAATTTAATAGAAGTAAATGTTTTTGAATTAAATGTGAATTATGTTTCTATTGGTAAAATTACTCCACTTTACTCAGATTCAAAAAAATTTTATTTGAATAATAAAAATTTATGTCAATCAGAAATAGTATATAATGATAGAGGAAATTACATGCATCATAATATTTTTTACCAAGGAAATATAATATGTACTGAAAAATTTCAAATTGTTAAAACATTATCACCAATAATGATTAATCATAATAATTATAAAGGACGTAATTATAATTATGATTATGATTCCGATTATCTATCTTTATCTTTAGAATATCAACAAAAATTACAAAATTTAAATGAAAGTTTACAAAAATGTAAAACAGATTATCAACAACAAACAAAAATATTAGTACAAGAATACGGCCATAAATATCAAAATAAGATAGAAACGATTCAAGAATTAAATAAAGACAATAAAGACAATAAAGAATTAAATAATGAAGAAAATAAAGAATTAAATAAATGTTTAAAAAAATGTCAACAACAATATAAAGAACAATATAATAATGAATATGAACAACAGCTGAAAATATTCAATCAAAATTATCAACAGTCTGAAAAAGATTTACAAAGACAAATTTATGAAACACATGAAATATATAAAGATAAATTTGAAAAATTAAAACAAACAAAACAACCAGCAAAAGCGAATATTTTATATTATCAGGGTCATTTTATATTGTGTAAAGATGTTTCTATATTTACAAAAACTTCAGATAATGCTAATTTTCCTTGTCTTCAATGTATGACAAGTTTTAGAACTAAAGAAGAAATGAATAGACATTTGGAGAATTGTCAACAAAACGAAGCAGTTGAAAATACTTTTCCTAAAGATGATTATTTAGAATACAATAAATGGTATTTCAAAAATAAAGTACCCTTTACTATTTATTGTGATTTTGAAGCATATAATGTTAATATGACACAAAATCGAACTGAAAGTTCCAGGGCTTCACCCGATTCTGAAAATTATAATTCTGAAAATGGTACGGGCCAAGCCCTAGAACCTTCGGTTTGTAATTATGAAAAAAGTGCATCTGAACAAAGTAAAGAAAAGTATTTATTTGAACAAAAACCATTATGTTGGGGAATGTACATTCATTCAAATTATCCTGAATTATTTAAATCAGAATATTATCAATACTATGGTGAAGATAGTTCAGAAATGTTTACAAAGAAAGTAGAAGAATTACAAAATTATTTTTCACAATTGCTTGAAACAAATATACCAATGATGCCATTAACGGATGAAGAAAAAATTAAATTTTGTTAATGAAACAAATTGTTCATACTGTGGAAAAGAATTTACAAAAAATTATAAAAATGGCAAAGGTAGATATCTTGACAAAGTAAAAGATCATGATCATCTAAATGGATTATATAGAGGTGCAGCACATAATTCTTGTAATCTTAATGCTAATAAATTTAAATATAACTTTGTTCCTCTATATTTCTACAATGGTTCTAAATATGATTTCCATCTAGTAATGAAAGATTTATTTTCATCTGAAAAATTACAACAACAACAACAAATAAATGTACTATGTAAAACAGAAGAAGAATACTTTTCAATGCAATTAGGTTGTATTAGAATTTTAGATGCATTTAGATTTTTTACTCCTTATTCATTAGATGTTATGGGAAAAACTTTGAAATCTGAACAATGTAAAATATTAAATAAATATAATTTAAAACCTTTAAAAGGAATATTTCCGTATGAGTATATAGCCTGCGGCTCACAGTCGAAGACTGATATAACTGGAGATTTTAATTCTGTGAATAAAATTATGGAAGAAAAACAACTTCCTCCAATAAATAAATTTAAATCAACATTAAAACAATCACAATTATCTGAAGAAGATTATGCAGAAGCTGAAAAGAATTGGAGAGAGTTAAATTGTAAAACAATGTATGATTATACAATGAAATATCTTCAGATAGATGTATTAATCCTTGCTGATCTTTTTGAAAACTTTCGTGATATGTGTTTAGAATATTACGGAATAGATCCATGTTATTGTTATTCTACACCAGGTTTAACATGGCTAGCAGGATTGAAACATACAAATGTTAAACTTAAACATTATAAAGAAAATACATATGATAAATTATTATTTTTTGAATCTGGAATTAGAGGTGGAGTTTCATCAGTTTTAGGTTATCGTTATGTACAGTGTTACAATAAAAAAGTAAATCCTGATGATTATGGAATAATGAAACCTTTATCTCCAGAAGAAAGCGATCAGTTTATAAAATTGTTTAATCAAAATATAGAAGGACTTATATCAAATGAAGAGAGTCAAGCAGCAGTTGATGAAATCATGAGAGAAAACTATTTGTTATATTATGATTTTAATAGCTTATATTCTTCTTGCATGATACAAGAATTACCAACAGGTGAGATGGAATGGTGTAATATTCTAGATTATCAAAAAACATATGATGGAAATTATAATCATGGTTATATATATGAAGTTGATTTAGTATACCCTGATGAAATAAAAGATAAAACAAAATATTTTCCTTTCTGTCCCGAAAACAAAATTCCCAATATAGAAGATTTTTCAGATTATCAAAAATCTATAATTCCTAAGAAATACAGACCAACAAAAAAACTTATGTTAACACAAAGCAATAAAGGAAAGTATGTTGCTGAAGGAAGAATGCTAGATTGGTATTTAGATCATGGAATGATTCTCACAAAAATTCACCGGAAACTAGTGCATAGAAAATCTAAATGGTTAAAAAATTATATAGAGTTCAATATTGAAAAACGTAAAATAGCTAAAAGAAATAAAGATGATTTTGGAAACGTGTTCTTCAAATTAATGAATAATGCATTTTATGGTAAGACTTTAGAAAATGTGCGTAATAGACAAAATATTGAAATAGTTTATGATAAAGATAGGTTTCAAAATTTAACAAGGAAACCTACATATAAAAGAACTACTAGATTTAGTGATGAACTATGTGCTGTACATTTACGTCGAATCAGCGTAAAACATGATAAGTTTAATTTTATTGGATTCACTATATTAGAATTAGCTAAACTATTTATGTATAAATTTATAT
This sequence comes from Prostheceraeus crozeri, assembly GCA_907163375.1. Classification (NCBI taxonomy): domain Eukaryota; kingdom Metazoa; phylum Platyhelminthes; order Polycladida; family Euryleptidae; genus Prostheceraeus; species Prostheceraeus crozeri. Next base: position 105,120 of record CAJQUW010016710.1, on the reverse strand, counting down.
ATGATTATTTAGCACCTGCTTATGGCAAAAACTATAAATTACACTTTACAGATACCGATTCTGTTTTCTTAGAATTAACAATACCGTATAATTCTACACTTGATGAAGAAATAGATAAAATAAAAGATATCATTCATCCTTCTGATTTATGTAAAGTAAAAGATGAATTAGAAGGAAATGAAGATTTCATAACAGAAGCTATATTTTTAAAATCTAAATGTTACTGTTATGATACAACTAATAATATTAAAACACATAAAACATTAAAAGGAATTTCAAAGGCATCAGTGGCTAATCAAATAACATTTCAAGATTATAAAAATGCATTATTTAATAATGAAATAAAAACAGCATGTAATTATAGACTTAATTCAAAAAAACATAAAATGTATTTAAAAGAAGAACATAAATTAGCATTAGATCCATTTGATGATAAAAGAAAAATTTTACCTGATGGAATAACTACTTCACCTTTTTAATTTTCTAATTTCTAAGATAGTCAAATTTGATATATACATAAAATAAAAATAAAAAATATTATAACACTATATTTGTATATTTTTATCACTCGTCAAACAAATGTTCGATAACTCTATCATGAATTTTTTATCAATATTAATTGTAATGAAGCCATAATCTTTTGACCAAGCATTGTTACACGATTGTTTAAATTCATCTTTATTTCTTACACATAAATCTCTTAACAAATCACTTAAGTTTCTTGCATTTATTTCAAATAGTATAAATATATTTGCATTCTTTCTAATAACACTTCCGTCTAATGAATACATACTTTGTGTTAAATAAAATACACTACAGTTGTTATGTCTACCTCTTGTGAAATAATTTCTCTGAACTGACTGATTTCTATCATTAACACAATCATCAAAAATTACACAATGTTTCATTGTTTTATCTAGTTTACTAGGATCTTGCATATTACCACTATCATCTATTAATTGTATCTTTATATGCTTATTTTTATTGGATTTTACTAACTGACTATTTTTTGCTGCTTCTTCACACCACGAACTTATTTCTTCTTCATCTTCAGATTTTTCATATTCTTTGAATAATGAAGCAATTGCTGTTTTTTAAGATTATTTTCAAATCCATATTTTAAAAATTGATAGACGGGTTGTTCTGCTGTTGTTGTATAAATTATAAGATTGTTATAATCCAAAAAATTTGGAGTCGTTAAAATTTTAAATAATAGATACGTTTTTCCACAACCTGATCTTCCGCAAATAACTGACAAAACTTTATTAGATAAATTTGGATGATGATTAAATTTAAGTTTTTTTTATTTAATGGAGGTACTTCACTCATTTTTTAATAAAAAAATTTATTTTTATTTTATTTTTATTTTAAAAGAAGAAGAAGAATAAAATTAAACTTCTCTAGCTTCGCGTGGGAGTTTATACCTTCCGAACCAAAAGATCTATCATGATCTCTTCACCTCCAAAATTTATTTCTTGTCCTTTCTCATCAGTGATTCTAATGCCAATGTTGTTAATAGTTTTTCTTGTATTAGGGAAATATATTAATGTTTGTGGAAATACATTTAATCTATAACCAATGGGTACAGTAAAAGCTGGAAAACTGAATATTAAATTTGACAATTTACCATTTATATATCCTCCTTCAATAATGTCACAATGTACAACAATTGAATTTATTTCAGTTATTTTTGGAATCTTCTCACCTAAATGATAACCTTGACTATAGGTTTGTTTATTAAATCCTAATAGTTTTGACAATGATCTATCATGATTAAAATCAACTTGATGATTTTCGTCTAAAGTAAGAGAAAATTTATTAACTGCCGGTTCAACTGCAAAATGTAATTGTTTCTTATCTTTAAATGGTATACCTAAATGTCTCTTAATTTCATTTGATATTGATTCAACTTCGTAAGAACCAGGAAGAAAAGTTAGTATTTTCCACGTTTTACCTTTATCAGTAGAATATCTAAATTGATCATTCACATCTTTGATAACGTTTTGAATAGTGTTAAATGTAGAGAAACTAGTCAATGCAATTTGATAATTTTATTTTGTTCCAAATGTAGAATGGGTTCTAAATTACAAGTGTGTGATGAAGTAGTTGTTATAATTTTTAACGTCGTACTAAATTTTGATGAACCCAAAATCTCTGTCAAATTTTCTAAATGATTATTAATTTTGTCTAAATCTCCTGAACACATTTTTTAGTTAAAAGTTTGAATAAATATTATAGATAAAAATCGTAGATAAAAATCATAGATAAAAATCATAGATAAAATTCATGAATAAAAATCATAGATAAAAATTAGAAACAACATATTTCAGCTACGGGCGAAGCCCTAGAGGACATCAGAGATGTCCGGTTACACTTTTATAATCTTCTTCATTTAGAATCTTCTTTTCTAACAGTCTTTTCAATATAGCATGAATTTCATTGAAACTAGAATTATGTCCTTCTTTTATTGCAGATATTAAAATATTTAATCTATTTAGTAATTCTTGTGGATCATCTGGTAAAAATACAGTTGTTTCTGTTTTCTGTTTTTCAGATAAACCTTTTCCTACTTTAACTCCCGTTGATAATAAATTTTCTAATTGTTTATAACGTCTAAGAGATTTTACTGCACCAACTCTATCTAACATAGCTTTATATTTTATGAGATCTTCTACAGCATAATTATTTAAATCTGCTCCTCTTAAAAGATCAACCAAATTTCTATCTAAATTAAAAGGAGATTTATCTGGTGAAAAAATTAAACCTCGAAAAGGTTGTGGAAATATTTCTTTTTGTCCGAGATAAAATCTAGGTATTGTTTTTCCATCTATAAATGAAATAGAATGTTCAAATTGTATAGATTTTGGTAATTTCTTATTAATGTTTGATTCTAGTAATCCATAGTCATCTAATATAGTTTTGTGCTCTGGATCTGTTATATCAATTTGTTTATCATTATTTGTAAGTTCTTTTTCAAGAGTTTGAAATGGTTTCATAGTTTTTTCAAAATCAGTTTTTACTTGCTCGGTTTGCTGCATTTTTCAAACATATGAGATTGAATACCAGCTTTTAACATTCTATGTTGAAGATGATTTTCTTTCATAATATTTCTTTGTTTTATTAACTCTTCTAATTGTTTTATTCTTTTAAAATTATCAGCTTTAATTTTATCCATTTTTAAAATATAATATTTGAATTTGTGGTAACATTGGAATACATCAAAAACATTTTACTGAACAAATTATTTTTTTATTGCTTTGTTGTCTGACATCTTTTCGTTTAAAGGTTTCTCGTTTTAAGTTTTGTTCAATAAAGTTTTGTTTAATAAAGTTTTGCTTAAATTTTCGCTTAAAGTTTTTAGCTCTTCTAAAAACATTTTGTCATTTTCTTCATTAGAAATTTTACCATCACTAAAAGTTTTACCATCACTCGAAATTTTGCCATCCTGTTTATTCTTATCATCAACTTTTTCTGACTGTAATTGAAATGATATTTGATTTACTTCATTTGCTATTTGATCAAATTTTTCAATCTCATCTAACGTAATAACATTATCATCACATACTCTTTGAAAGTAGTAATGTAGTTTATCATAGACTTCGTTAATATGTAAATGCTTAGTTTGCAATGATTTTCGTTTCTTAGTTATTAAAGATTTATCTAACATTGTAACAAGTGAAGTTGTAAAAACACCCGTACCTGTTAAAGCTGTAGCAACTACTGGAATTACTAAAACACCTGAAGATATAACAATTGTTAAAGCACCTAAACTTATTGTTAAGAATATGCCAATTCCTTGTGTTACATTCTTAACTTTAGTCCATCTCTTTCTTAATTTTTTATAATGCTCTAATCTTAATAATAATTGAGATTCCTTATCTTGCATATAACGTACTCTATCTTTGTGTTTTTCTTTATTCATTTTTTCAATGTTATTCTTTTCAATGTCCATTAAAGTAGAACTACGTTCATATGATAACGAAGGATATATTCTTGCGGTTTCTTCCACTTTTGTTTCTTCCATTTTTAAAGAAATATTTTTAGTCACATATTTTAAAAACCTGAAAGATGGATAAAATTCATGAATTTGAGATTCTTAACTTTTATGATTTTTTCGGTGTCCTGGAACGGTCATGATTTAAGCAATGAAAAATGTCATAATCAAAAATTTGAGATTCTTAACATTTATGATTTTTTCGGTGTCCTGGAACGGTCATGATTTTAAGGGTGAAAATTGTAATTCTCAAATTTGAGATTTTGAAAAATTTGAAAATTGGGTATTTTTAAAAACGCCTAAATTTATGAATTTAGGTCTTCATAACCTGAAAAAGGGTTCAAATTCATGAATTTATGTCGTTTTTAAAAATGCCATTTTTTGAAAAAATGGTACTTTTTGAATGGACTAAATTCATGTATTTAGGTCTTAAAAACCTGAAAAAAGGGTTCAAATTCATGAATTTATGTCGCTTTTAAAGATACTATTTTTTTGAATTTTATGGTGTCCTGGAACGGTCTTTTGCCCATTACTCGGGAGAGCTAGCTTCGATCTTGGCTTCCAGTGGACGGATTTTGTCGTGCCATATCTCGTTTGAAAGCTAAGAGTAAGACAAATTCACTGAAAGAAACGGCTTGTTCATATCTGTCTTCGTTTAGATGTGAGACGCCATTTAAGATTTTGGGAGATTGTCGAAGAACGACAGAGTTAGAATAGTAATGGGCAAAAGACCGTTCCAGGACACCATAAAATTCAAAAAATAGTATCTTTAAAAACGACATAAATTCATGAATTTGAACCCTTTTTCAGGTTTTTAAGACCTAAATACATGAATTTAGTCGTTTTTAAAAATACCGATTTTTCAAAAAATGGTACTTTTTAAATGGTCTAAATTCATGAATTTTGGTCATTTTTCAGGTTGTGAAGACCTAAATTCATAAATTTGGGCGGTTTTAAAAATACCCAATTTTTCAAATTTTTCAAAATCTCAAAATTTGAGAATTACAATTTTCACCCTTAAAATCATGACCGTTCCAGGACACCGAAAATCATAAAAGTTGAGAATTTCAAATTCATGAGTTTAGACGTTTTTCAGGTTTTTAAAATATATCATGTGACTAAAAATATTTGAAGGACTTGGCATATTCTTAACAATAAGTTTAGGAGTATTTACAATTGTCATTTCATCTGGCGTTCTTACAATTCCTGTTGTTGCTACTGCTTTGCACTCAGGTGAACACTCAATTGTAGAGAACATCTGCTTCTCGCATTTATGAAAAAAGGCATTTCAGTGTAAAGAGCTGTGACTTCTTACTCAAACATTTGAAAGGAAACAATGTATGAAAAACAAACAGCTGCTACACCTACTTAGACATTTGTAAGACGTGGAATATATAACCAGCAAATCCTACTCCGGCTGCAATGCCGTGAAACAATACACAACAACAATAATCGATATGGCTATTTCAAACAATTGTGCTGAAGACTTATTTAATTTAACAGTGTTTCTTGTCAGTGAAGGTTGTGTCAAAACGCTCTCGTCATATATTTCTCAAAATAAGTCAAGATCAATTTGAAGATAGAAGAAAACAATCGTTGCCAGGGAGGATGAAAAAATTACGAGAGGAATCAGAGAAGAATATATTTTGAGAGGCATGAATTTACAGATTCTTTGAGTGATTTCATAGAGCCAAATGGAGAGAATAATACAATTGTAAACTTACGCAAATTCTTGTTGCATGAAAAAAGAAGCAATTCACTCAGTGTTATGTGTAAAATTTTTATCGGTAAGCACATCAACTATCTTCTATGTCTTTGTGATAATGACAAGACATATTTTTATAGTCTCTTGAAGCAAAATGAGATCAATTACCGAAGTTTCATTTGTTATGAAATTAGGTAAATTATCAGACAAATTTCCTACGCTTTGTAGGGTGTCTGTTTCTATTGTACTTTTAAAATCACGACCTAACGTTATCGGAAGATTGACTACAAAAGGATGGATAATTTTCATTGTGTAAAGCAATTATGTGACATTCCAAATGATTCCATTCTTCTCTCAAACAATGGTGCGTCTTTTAACGACAATATTGCGCTGACATATTCAATGGAAATTGGATGTGAATCCCCGCTTTGTTACTGCGACGGCCGCACGACACTTTATTTTCAATGTTTAGACCTATTCCATTTCATTTTATTCTCTTGAACAATGGTGCGCCATTCAGCTAAGATACTGCGCCATTCAACTAATCAAAACAACGCGTTAACATTAGACGCGCTGTGAAGAAAACTGATCATTCTTGAAACCCCTCTGTTTTATATTCAATGTTATTTCCTGTTTTACATGTACATACAATTACTATGCCATTCAGCTAAAATACCGTGTTTCAACCAATTAGAACGCGTCCACAGCGTGGACAGAAATCCCATTGTTTAGAAAACTTGTATCTGTCTGTTTTATATTCAATGCTGTTTCCTGTTTTATATGCAATGTTATTTCCTGTTGCACATGTAAATACAATAGAGTGTTTCAATCAATTAAAACGTGTCCACGCGTGGACAAATTTATATGTATTTTAATGTATGCAAAGTGGTTGAAACCAAATTGAAATATCAATGTGTTGTTTTTAATTTTACATTTACGGGAATATAATAGAAACATTTTGTCTTCTATAAAAATGAGTAACATGAGAGTCTTCCTAAAAATATACGGCAAACAAACATCTACGAATTTCGATTTAAATAGAATTTCAGAAGATTGTATTCAAAATATTTATTCAAAATATTTCTTTAAAAATGGAAGAATCAAAAATGGAAGAAACCGCAAGAATACATCCTTCGTTATCATATGAACGTAGTTCTACTTTAATGGACATTGAAAAAATGAACAAAGAAAAACACAAAGATAGAGTACGTTTTATGAAAGATAAGGAATCTCAATTATTATTAAGATTAGAGCATTATGATAAATTAAGAAAGAGATGGTCTAAAGTTAAGAATGTGACACAAGGTATTGGCATATTCTTAACAATAAGTTTAGGTGCTTTAACAATTGTTATATCTTCAGGTGTTTTATTAATTCCTGTTGTTGCTACAGCTTTAACAGGTACGGGTGTTTTTACAACTTCATTTATTACAATGTTAGAAAAATCTTTAATATCAAAGAAACGAAAATCATTAAAAACTAAGCATTTACATATTAAAGAAGTCTATGATAAACTACATTACTACTTCAAAGAGTATGTGATGATAATGTTATTACGTTAGATGAGATTGAAAAATTTGATCAAATAGCTAATGAAGCTAATAAAATATCATTTCAATTACAGTCAGAAACAGAAAAAGTTGGTGATAAAAATAAAAAGGATGATAAAACTTTTAGTGATGGTAAAATTTCTAATGAAGAAAATGACAAAATTTTTTTAGAGGAACTAAAAACTTTATTAGACAAAACTTTATTAAACAAATCTTTAGACGAGAAAACTTTAAACGAAAAGATGTCAGACAACAAAGCAATAAAAAAATAATTTTTCAGTAAAATGTTTTTGCTTTATTCCAATGTTACCACAAAATTCAAATATTATATTTTAAAAATGGATAAAATTAGAGCTGATAATTTTAAAAGAATAAAACAATTAGAAGAGTTAATAAAACAAAGAAATATTATGAAAGAAAATCATCTTCAACATAGAATGATAAAAGCTGGTATTCAATCTCAAATGTTTGAAAAAATGCAGCAAACCGAGCAAGTAAAAACTGATTTTGAAAAAACTATGGAACCATTTAAAACTCTTGAAAAAGAACTTACAAATAATGATAAACAAATTGATATAACAGATCCAGAGCACAAAACTATATTAGATGACTATGGATTACTAGAATCAAACATTAATAAGAAATTACCAAAATCTTTGCAATTTGAACATTCTATTTCATTTATAGATTCATTTATAGATGGAAAAACAATACCTAGATTTTATCTCGGACAAAAAAAAATATTTCCACAACCTTTTCGAGGTTTAATTTTTTCACCAGATAAATCTCCTTTTAATTTAGATAGAAATTTGGTTGATCTTTTAAGAGGAGCAGATTTAAATAATTATGCTGTAGAAGATCTCATAAAATATAAAGCTATGTTAGATAGAGTTGGTGCAGTAAAATCTCTTAGACGTTATAAACAATTAGAAAATTTATCATCAACGGAGGCTAAAGTAGGAAAAGGTTTTAAAACAGAAACAACTGTATTTTTACCAGATGATCCACAAGAATTACTAAATAGATTAAATATTTTAATATCGGCAATAAAAGAAGGACATAATTCTAGTTTCAATGAAATTCATGCTATATTAAAAAGACTGTTAGAAAAGAAGATTCTAAATGAATAGGATTATAAAAGTATAACGAACCGAATGTTCTAGGGCTTCGCCAAAGAGTTCCTCGCCCGTAGCTGAAATATGTTGTTGTTTTTAATTTTTTTTATAAAAGACATTTATTCAAAATTTTAACTAAAAAATGTGTTCAGCAGATTTAGACAAAATTAATAATCATTTAGAAAATTTAACAGAGATTTTGGGTTCATCAAAATTTAGTACGACGTTAAAAATTATAACAACAACTTCATCACACACTTGTAATTTAGAACCCATTCTACATTTGGAACAAAATAAAATTATCAAATTGCATTGACTAGTTTCTCTACATTTAACACTATTCAAAACGTTATCAAAGATGTGAATGATCAATTTAGATATTCTACTGATAAAGGCAAAACGTGGGAAATACTAACTTTTCTTCCTGGTTCTTACGAAGTTGAATCAATATCAAATGAAATTAAGAGACATTTAGGTATACCATTTAAAGATAAGAAACAACTACATTTTGCAGTTGAACCGGCAGTTAATAAATTTTCTCTTACTTTAGACGAAAATCATCAAGTTGATTTTAATCATGATAGATCATTGTCAAAACTATTAGGATTTAATAAACAAACCTATAGTCAAGGTTATCATTTAGGTGAGAAGATTCCAAAAATAACTGAAATAAATTCAATTGTTGTACATTGTGACATTATTGAAGGAGGATATATAAATGGTAAATTGTCAAATTTAATATTCAGTTTTCCAGCTATTACTGTACCCATTGGTTATAGATTAAATGTAATTCCACAAACACTAATATATTTCCCTAATACAAGAAAAACTATTAACAACATTGGCATTAGAATCACTGATGAGAAAGGACAAGAAATAAATTTTGGAGGTGAAGAGATCATGATAGATCTTTTGGTTCGGAAGGTATAAACTCCCACGCGAAGCTAGAGAAGTTTAATTTTATTCTTCTTCTTCTTTTAAAATAAAAATAAAATAAAAATAAATTTTTTTATTAAAAAATGAGTGAAGTACCTCCATTAAATAAAAAAAACTTAAATTTAATCATCATCCAAATTTATCTAATAAAGTTTTGTCAGTTATTTGTGGAAGATCAGGATGTGGAAAAACGTATCTTTTATTTAAAATTTTAACGACTCCAAATTTTTTGGATTATAACAATCTTATAATTTATACAACAACAGCAGAACAACCCGTCTATCAATTTTTAAAATATGGATTTGAAAATAATCTTAAAAAACAGCAATTGCTTCATTATTCAAAGAATATGAAAAATCTGAAGATGAAGAAGAAATAAGTTCGTAGTGTGAAGAAGCAGCAAAAATAGTCAGTTAGTAGAATCCAATAAAAATAAGCATATAAAGATACAATTAATAGATGATAGTGGTAATATGCAAGATCCTAGTAAACTAGATAAAACAATGAAACATTGTGTAATTTTTGATGATTGCGTTAATGATAGAAATCAGTCAGTTCAGAGAAATTATTTCACAAGAGGTAGACATAACAACTGTAGTGTATTTTATTTAACACAAAGTATGTATTCATTAGATGGAAGTGTTATTAGAAAGAATGCAAATATATTTATACTATTTGAAATAAATACAAGAAACTTATGTGATTTGTTAAGAGATTTATGTGTAAGAAATAAAGATGAATTTAAACAATCGTGTAACAATGCTTGGTCAAAAGATTATGGCTTCATTACAATTAATATTGATAAAAAATTCATGATAGAGTTATCGAACATTTGTTTGACGAGTGATAAAAATATACAAATATAGTGTTATAATATTTTTTATTTTTATTTTATGTATATATCAAATTTGACTATCTTAGAAATTAGAAAATTAAAAAGGTGAAGTAGTTATTCCATCAGGTAAAATTTTTCTTTTATCATCAAATGGATCTAATGCTAATTTATGTTCTTCTTTTAAATACATTTTATGTTTCTTTGAATTAAGTCTATAATTGCATGCTGTTTTTATTTCATTATTAAATAATGCATTTTTATAATCTTGAAATGTTATTTGATTAGCCACTGATGCCTTTGAAATTCCTTTTAATGTTTTATGTGTTTTAATGTTATTAGTTGTATACCTTTTCCCGGTCAAATTAGCATAATGTTCGAGCAGTGAGCGCACGACTTAGTCAAAAATATCCTGTTTCTGTAGACAAGCTGGGGCATAAGTTCACTCAATTTCCTCTTGAGGTGAGCTTTTAACAAATATCAAAACAATCTCCTTGTCCTCAAGTAAAGCAGAAGCGGGAGACTCCCGCGAAATGCGGGAGACTTGGCATGTATGACAGTAGTGTTTAGCCATTCCATGAATAATTTTCTGTCTTCTTTCATTCGTGATACCATTGGACGATTTGGGAATTTTTCATGTAATTCTGCCGACAGCTCGAGTAAAGTTGCTGTAGGCTTCTCCTCGACGAAAGTTATTAGGGCATTTTGCATTTGAGGACGATTAATTTCAATAAAAGGCTTTCATCAAGGCGGATATCCGCATGTACGGCATCGTGCGAAATGATTGGGTCGCTGCGAATATCATTGTGAACATAGCATATCTAGTGGAATTCACAATTAGAATTCGTCACACGGGCGCTAATGTCATTTCTATAAATAGCTAATAATAGGGAACGCTGAAATGACGCTGAAATGACGTCAGCAATCCTGTGCGCCTCCCTTTCCTCGCGTGCTAATTTGACTGAACAGCTTGCTAATTTGACCGGGAAAAGGTATATTATAACAATAACATTTAGATTTTAAAAATATAGCTTCTGTTATGAAATCTTCATTTCCTTCTAATTCATCTTTTACTTTACATAAATCAGAAGGATGAATGATATCTTTTATTTTATTAATTTCTTCATCAAGTGAAGAATTATACGGTATTGTTAATTCTAAGAAAACAGAATCGGTGTCTGTAAAGTGTAATTTATAGTTTTTGCCATAAGCAGGTGCTAAATAATCATATATAAATCTATACATAAATAGTTTAGCTAATTCTAATATAGTGAATCCAATAAAATTAAACTTATCATGTTTTACGCTGATTCGACGTAAGTGTACAGCACATAGTTCATCACTAAATCTAGTAGTTCTTTTATATGTAGGTTTCCTTGTTAAATTTTGAAACCTATCTTTATCATAAACTATTTCAATATTTTGTCTATTACGCACATTTTCTAAAGTCTTACCATAAAATGCATTATTCATTAATTTGAAGAACACGTTTCCAAAATCATCTTTATTTCTTTTAGCTATTTTACGTTTTTCAATATTGAACTCTATATAATTTTTTAACCATTTAGATTTTTGATAAAATAGTTTTCGATGTATTTTGGTGAGAATCATTCCATGATCTAAATACCAATCTAGGATTCTTCCTTCAACAACATACTTTCCTTTATTACTTTGTGTTAACATAAGTTTTTTTGTTGGTCTGTATTTTTTAGGAATTATAGATTTTTGATAATCTGAAAAATCTTCTATATTGGGAATTTTGTTTTCGGGACAGAAAGGAAAATATTTTGCTTTATCTTTTATTTCATCAGGGTATACTAAATCAACTTCATATATATAACCATGATTATAATTTCCATCATACGTTTTTTGATAATCTAGAATATTACACCATTCCATCTCACCTGTTGGTAATTCTTGTATCATGCAAGAAGAATATAAGCTATTAAAATCATAATATAACAAATAGTTTTCTCTCATGATTTCATCAACTGCTGCTTGACTCTCTTCATTTGATATAAGTCCTTCTATATTTTGATTAAACAATTTTATAAACTGATCGCTTTCTTCTGGAGATAAAGGTTTCATTATTCCATAATCATCAGGATTTACTTTTTTATTGTAACACTGTACATAACGATTACCTAAAACTGATGAAACTCCACCTCTAATTCCAGATTCAAAAAATAATAATTTATCATATGTATTTTCTTTATAATGTTTAAGTTTAACATTTGTATGTTTTAATCCTGCTAACCATGTTAAACCTGGTGTAGAATAACAATAACATGGATCTATTCCGTAATATTCTAAACACATATCACGAAAGTTTTCAAAAAGATCAGCAAGGATTAATACATCTATCTGTAGATATTTCATTGTATAATCATACATTGTTCTACAATTTAACTCTCTCCAATTTTTTCAGCTTCTGCATAATCTTCTTCAGATAATTGTGATTGTTTTAATGTTGATTTAAATTTATTTATTGGAGGAAGTTGTTTTTCTTCCATAATTTTATTCACAGAATTAAAATCTCCAGTTATGTACTCATACGGAAATATTCCTTTTAAAGGTTTTAAATTATATTTATTTAATATTTTACATTGTTCAGATTTCAAAGTTTTTCCCATAACATCTAATGAATAAGGAGTAAAAAATCTAAATGCATCTAAAATTCTAATACAACCCAATTGCATTGAAAAATATTCTTCTTCTGTTTTACATAGTACATTTATTTGTTGTTGTTGTAATTTTTCAGATGAAAATAAATCTTTCATTACTAGATGGAAATCATATTTAGAACCATTGTAGAAATATAGAGGAACAAAGTTATATTTAAATTTATTAGCATTAAGATTACAAGAATTATGTGCTGCACCTCTATATAATCCATTTAAATGATCCTGATCTTTTACTTTGTCAAGATATCTACCTTTGCAATTTTTATAATTTTTTGTAAATTCTTTTCCACAGTAATAACAATTTGTTTCATTAACAAAATTTAAATTTTCTTTTTCTGTTAATGGCATCATTGGTATATTTGTTTCAAACAATTGTGAAAAATAATTTTGTAATTCTTCTACTTTCTTTGTAAACATTTCTGAACTATCTTCATCATAGCATTGATAATATTCTGATTTAAATAATTCAGGATAATTTGAATGAATGTACATTCCCCAACATAATGGTTTTTGTTCAAATAAATATTTTTCTTTACTTTGCTCAGATGTACTTTTTTCATATTTATAAACCGAAGGTTCTAGGGCTTGGCCCGTACAATTATCAGAATCGGGCGAAGCCCTGAAAGACATCTCCGATTACCGTGATTTTGTGTCATATTAACATTATATGCTTCGAAATCACAATAAATAGTAAAGGGTACTTTATTTTTCAAATAATGTCTATTATATATTAAATAATCATCTTTAGGAAAAGTATTTTCAACTGCTTCGTTTTGTTGACAATTCTCCAAATGTCTATTCATTTCTTCTTTAGTTCTAAAACTTGTCATACATTGAAGACAAGGAAAATTTGCATTATCTGAAGTTTTTGTAAATATAGAAACATCTTTACACAATATAAAATGACCCTGATAATATAATATATTCGCTTGTGCTGGTTGTTTTGTCTGTTCTAATTTTTCAAATTTATCTTTATATATTTCATGTGTTTCATCAATTTCTTTTGTAAGATTAAATGTATTTCGATGAAAATTTTGATTTAATATTTGTAGCTGTTGTTCATATTCTTTATCATATTGTTCTTTATATTGTTGTTGACATTTTTTTAAACATTCATTTATTTTTTGATTGGTTTCATTTTCTTCATTATTTAGTTCTTTATTGTCTTTATTTAATTCTTGAATCGTTTCTATCTTATTTTGATATTTATGGTGATATTCTTGTACGAATATTTTTGTTTGTTGTTGATAATCTGTTTTACATTTTTGTAAACTTTCATTTAAATTTTGTAATTTTTGTTGATATTCTAAAGATAAAGATAAATAATCGGAATCATAATCATAATTATAATTACGTCCTTTATAATTATTATGATTAATCATTAGTGGTGATAGTGTTTTAACAATTTCAAATTTTTCAGTACATATTATATTTTCTTGGTAAAAAATATTATGATGCATGTAATTTCCTCTTTTATTGTATACTATTTCTGATTGACATAAATTTTTATTATTCAAATAAAATTTTTTTGAATCTGAGTAAAGTGGAGTAATTTTACCAATAGAAACATAATTCACATTTAATTCAAAAACATTTACTTCTATTAAATTTTTATTCTTTTTATGAAACTTTTTTAACCTATTATAATCATATGGAAATTCATCTAAGCCATCAGAGAGATCAAATTCATTTATGTATTCTTCTTTATTGTAATGACTTAGTCTTTCTTTGTGATATTCTGCAGGATGTAAATGTGCTATAATACTCCACAGAAAACAATAATCATCTTCATTTTTTATGTTGATTATTTGTGGTGAACTGAAAGGTAAAAGAACATAACTACCACCAGTATTATTTTTATATTTATCAATTACTATTTTCTTAGATAGTATTTTAACAAATCTCCAACCAGATTCACGTAACTGGGCTTCAATTATACAATTTTCTAATTTAAGTATCATCGATTCAAATATGGGTTGTATATCATTTACATTATGAATTTCTTGTGAATTTGTAAAATGTCCTTGTATTATTTCTTCAGGAATTCCATCAGGTCCATTTTTTGTATAAAGTACTTCTACATTCATATAACATTTGAAAGATTTCTTAAATATTTTATAAAAGTTGGTTAGAATATCAGAAAAAGTTTCATCGGTTTCATTATGTTCAACCAATTCATTAAATAAATATTTTATATCTGTTACGGCTTCATCGGTTTTTTTAGTTTCATCAAATTCATCTATTTTGTTAAATTCATCAGTATCGCTAAATAAATATCTTCCATCTGGTACGGGCCAATCCCTAGAACCTTCGGTTTGCATGGACTGATCTTCACTATTAAAAACTTTTTTATATTCCGAATGTGAATAATCATCAAACATTTTTTTAACTTTTATATCAGTAGGTAATGTTTCTAGATAGTTTTTATAACTATTTAATTTTAATATATTTCCTTCATCAACTCGATCTACATTTTGTAAATGCAATTTACTATTTAAATGAGATTGATAACTTCTTTTTTTTGCAACTTTTTTTACATAAGTTACAATAAAACTTGGTATTTTCCATTTTTTTATTTTTTAAAGAAAAAATTGTGTTTTCATTTTAGATATAAACATTCTAATATCAAGGTCTTGAGAGTTATTATATATTATTATATACTTCACGTTCTTAAGTTATTTTATTTTCTTTATCATATTAAGTTTTATCATATAACGTTTTATCAAAAGATAATTTAAATTTATTTTCACTAACTATTGATTCTTCATCATCATCATCATCATCAATTGATTCTTCATCATCATCATAAATTGATTCTTCAACATCATAAATTACACTTTTTGGTATAGGATGCCATTCCCTGATAGGATACCATTCTCTTATTGGAATATCTAACTCTAAATTACATTTTTTATCTGATAATAATATAATAGAGAAAAATATTGGTCTTTGATCTCTTTTGGAAAATTTAATAACACCACCATAATCTGAATCACTTTTAGTTTTTATTAAAGATGATAAAATTTTAAATTGATTAGATGTAAATCCTAATTTAAATTTTGTAGACCCGACACATAGTTGTCTAACAGTATCTTCAACTATTCCATCATTATTATTTTCAATTGTAAGAAAATGAAATTTAGATAAATTTTGTTTATATGTAGTATTAATATCATGTACATCAGTATGAGATATAAATTTTTCTTCACTTAGATTTTTATAATTACTAATATTTTTATAATCTTTTTTACCATTTACACCATTTTCAGATGTTTCAGAATCATCATTTATATTATCATCATCCATATTATTATCAATATTATTATAAGATTCTTTAAGATCGGGCAAAGCCCTAGAACCTTCGGTTCGTTTATTATGATTATGATTATGGTCATTGTTAATAGTATAAGGTGTTGTCCACATATAAATTTTATCTTGTTGAGCTAAACCATTTATATAAGATTTTAACAAATTAATATTTAAGTTTGAATATAATCCTATATAAGTATCATCATCATATCTTTGCGGCATTTCTAATGTTTCTTGTTTATTTAATTCTATCTCTATAATAAACTTGACACAATAATTCTTCGTTATGCTTTTTACTCTCTATGTGAATATTATATTGATTTTGTTCGTCGACAAATAATCTTATTTTTTCTTTGGAAAAAGATTTAAATTTTTTAACTAATTCTTTAATATTGATATAATTAATAATTTTAGTTTCTATCCAATCAGTATTACTAATTGGTAATACTGCTCTAATAAAACCTTAAACGTTATTATGACCTATTATAACCATATTTTCTTTATTTAATTCTACATAAGCCACATCATTATATTTACTAACAATATCAATAAATTTAATAAATGGATCACCTGGGAAAATACAATAATTGGTTTCTATAGATGGTAAACCTTTAGTCTGTTCTTTAAATATTTCTGCTTGTAGTTCAAATAAAATATTAACATCTATACATGGATTATTATTATTATCAAAACATTTATTTTCAAATCCCGTTGATCTCGTCGAATAAGAAGAACAGGATGATGCGGACGAATATAATTTTTTTAAATTTGCTTTATACATTTTTTATTTTTATTAGAAAAAATTTTATTTTTTTTCTCATTATATAAAAAAATTACTTTTTTATTGTTTTAAAAATGATGTTACCAAATGTTGGTGGAGGTGCATATATCCCGAATAATCGTGAATCAGAAATAGAAATAGAAAACTATATCATGAAAACTGGAGACGTTTTATCTGGTCCATTAAATCTTTCTATTCTTCCGCAACAAAATACAGAGTTAACAAATAAACAATATGTTGATACACAAATCAATGACTTAAAAGAAAAATATATAAACGATGTTTTGGTTCCACTGATGAATGAATTAAAGTTGCTTAAACTTAATGACAAATCATTAAACGGAAAATTATAAAAACTTGATAAAAAGGATAGAGAGCTAGAAGCAGATATAGCAAAACTTTTTAAAAAGATTTCTGAACAATCAAAAATTTTAATATTACTTTCTATAAAGTTAAAATCTGCAGTCATTAAAAATAAACAACAGATAAAAATGTTAAAAGAACAATTAGAAGATGAAATAGAAAACTTACCTGAAAGAATTTTAAAAATTTAAAGCAGTTACAAGCTACATTCTAAAAAAGTGTTGATGAATTAAGTTCTAAAATTACTCAACAAATGAAAAAGATGAATAGAATAATAAATGAAGTAAACTCGCTTAATCAAAAAGTTGATAAAATGAAAACTCTTAAAATCAATTTAGAAAATGAATTAAAGAAAAATTTACAAGAAAACTCTAAAGAAAATAAAGAACAGTTAGATTCTGTTAAAAGACAATTAGATGTTCTTAAAATTAAGTTAAATGCTCTTAAAGCGGCGTTGAAGATGAATCAGGAGAAAATGCAAGTTAATAGAAAAGAAATTAAAGTACATCACACGCTACGTGACGCAATAGATAAAGTGCAACAGTCAATTAATAAATCTAAGATATCTCGAAGTTGTTGTCCATTCACAAACGTAAATCTTGATCATAAACGTAAATCTTAGCGCAAATATTATCGTAAATATTTTTCCCAAAGTCAAATTTATTCCTAAAAAATGCCTATAATTTATATACACAATCTTAAACATTTTGCTTCAAATCAAAGAATTGCTCATGAACCACGTATGAATCCTGTTTATCATTATGATAATAGAGAAACAGTTCACACGGAAGGAGCTGGCATCTTTTCTGGTATTGGAAGTATCGTTAACTTAATTAAAAATAATAAAGATTTGATTACATCTGCTGCAAAAGGAGCAGCTGCTATAGGTAGTACAGCTAGTGCAATATCAAATGCTGTTAAGTCTCAAAACGAATTAAAACAACTGGAAGCTATTCGTAATATTAGGAATGATTCTGAAGAACCAAAAAAATTAAAAAACTTTCAAAGGAAACAAAAAACAAAATTGCTAACATAGCTGTCGGGGAAACCTTGAGGAGCGGAGCTCCGTCTGATAGTAAACATAAGAAGAAATCAGGCGTAGCCATAAAACGTTCAATTGAAGAAATAAGAGGTAATGGTGTTAACAGCAATCTTCGGTCTAACCAGCAAAGCTGTAGCGGAGCTGGTCTAGCAAAATTCTAAAATATATTTTTAGTAAAATTTTTTTAGTAAAATTATTTTAGTAAAATTATCTTAGTAAAATTTTTTTTAGCAAAATTTTTTCTGTGTGTGAGAAAAAACAAAAAGACAAATTATTTTTTATAAAAATGTCTTCGCTTATCGAAAATAAATTTGAATTAGATAAACCACCAGGTGTTAGTTATAATCAAAAAAAGAATGACTATATAAGAATTGCTATGAATCCCGGATCTTCCAGTAGAGTGAATACTGGAGGTGATTTAATTTTTGAAGTTGATAATCAGCAGAGCTATTTATATTTATCTGATTCATTTTTACACTGTGAATATTCTTTATATAGTGATGCCAATTTTACAACACCATTACCAGATACCGATAATATTGCATTAGAGAATAATTTTTTTCCAAGATTATTTACACAAATGCGTTTAGATGTTGCAACTCAAAATATAGAAACAATAAGTGATTCTCCAGGTGTAATTGATACAATGCTTAGATTTGTAACAATTGGTGAAAATAATAAAAAGTATGAAATCGAAGGTTGGTTTCCTGATACTAATGATGGTATAATTGTAGATGATTTAACTCACGCTGGAACAGATGCCGCAGGAATTGCGAAAGATGTAGAAAATATTGCAAAACATTTAAATAAAACAAACAATAGTGCATAAAAAGAAAGACGTGAATTTAACAAGAAAAGTAAACAGACAGTTAATTGGTCATTGTCTCCATTATTCGGATATTTAGATTATGATAAAATATGATATCAATTAAAATTTAAATTAATAATTCATCGCACAGCAAATAATGAATTAATCTTTTTTGGCAAGACTGGAAAAAAAGCATATTTAAAAATTGATAGACTTGAATGGTGGATTAAGCATATTACTCCTAGTTTAGAGATTGAAACAGCTATTGCAAAGAGATTAAATACTAACAAACCAATTCCAGTAAATTTTCTAAAGCGTACTGCTAGTTCAGTAACTTTTTCCGAACAAAGATTTAACTGGCATTTTACTAGAACTTTGAATACTCCAAGATATTCATTACTAACTTTTCAAAGAAATAATTCTCCAAGTTTTGATAAGAACAACAATCTTTTTCATATTAATACAATTCGAAGTTTACAAGTTTCATTAAATCAAACCCGATATCCAATTGATCCATTAAGATTCGATGATACCAATAATCAATTTATGAAAAGATATGATTCTTATAGAAATCTTTGTATAGAATTTGGAGTTGAACCACAATTAACTCCTGGAGATTGGAGACATTTATATCCAGTTTTCTGTTTCGATTTAAGTGCACAATCAGAAGATATTATTAAAAATGGTTACGATGTAACAATAAGTATTGAAAAGAAAGATTCCACAACTTCATTGATGGCTTATGGTTTATTGCTAGAAGATGTAAAATATTCTATTGAAATTCTTAATGGAAAGATGGCTAGGATAGGCTAAAGCCTCGAGGAGCTTCGCTCCGATAAGTTAATTAAATTCTTAGATTAAAATTTTTTTAGTAATTAGTAATGAAATTTTTTCATAACTAGAATAGATTAAAAATTTTGGTAACTAAAAATTTTTTTATTAAAAGTGTCGCAAGCGAAAAGTAATAATAATAAAACTGTTGAATTAAAATTACGTAATATTGTTGACAAAAATACCCCTAAAACTATTACGATTAACAAAAAAAGTATTACATAAGTAAACCAATGATAGAGAATATTCAATTACAAGAAGAAAAGAATGGTAGAATTCTCCCATTAATTCCACTGATAATAGGAGGCATAGCAGCAGCAGGAAGTGTTGCAGGTGGGACAGCTGGTATTGTCCAAGCAGTAAATAAAAATAAATCAGAGAAAGCAGCATTAGAAGAACAAAAACGTCATAATAGGGAGCTAGAGAAAGTTGCTAGGGGTGACGGAATAGTAGATAATTTTATTAGTAAATTAAAATTAGTTGATGAAGGAAAACGAGTTCTTAAAAATATTCTCCACAATGTTGATGATTTAATTGAAATTAAAGAAACAAAAGATGGTTCTGGAATATATCTAAGTCCTAGTATGATTCGGTAATAACCTCACGACCTTTGGTTCGATCGGCTAAAGCCTCTGAACAAAGTTCTATTCGGTAAAACTTTTTTTTTATCTTTTAAAATGAATTCTACAAATTCCGAAAATTTAATTAAATAAAAAATTGCTAACTTAGATTTATTAAATTATCTATTAAACAAAAATAAAAACTCAAATTGTCAGCATATTGGAGGTGACATACAAAAAACATTAGAAAACTTTCCTGGATTTATTTGGAGTAAATATTCGAAAGAAAAACATCTTCCTGGTCATTCATATACCGGTCCAGGAACTCGATTAGATATAAGACTAGATGAGAATAATAATCCGAAACCAGGTGAAGAACCAATAAATAGAGTAGATGCCGCAGCTTACAGGCATGATTTAGCTTATCGAAATCATGATCTAAGTTCTCGACATGCAGCTGATAAGAAGATGATTCAAGAATTAGATAGTATTCAAAATTCTACATTTAGAGGAAAAATTGACAGAATGTTTGTTAAGAAAGCTTTACAAGCTAAAATATTATTCGGTCAGGGTTTAAATTAAACGACAGCAAAGCTGTCTGAGAGCAACACTCAAACCTACGCGTCCGAAATCCATAAGGAATACAGAAGGCCTAAATATTTATTGAAAGTAAAAGTATTTAATAAAGATGATATTTGGAGTGTTGATCTTGTTCATATGCCGAATGATTCTGATTATAAATACGCATTGACCGTTATAGATTTATATACACGATATGCTTGGGTAAAGCCTTTAAAAAACGAAAGTGGTCTATCAGTTAAATATGCGTTTGAAGAAATCTTTAAAGAAAGTAATAGAAAGCCAAGGAAATTGTTTGTTGATAAAGGATCGGAATTTTATAACCGAAACGTTCAGCCACTATTTGAAACTGTTTATTCAACTGAAAACGCTGGAAAAGCTGTAGTGATAGAAAGATTCAATCGGACGTTAAAAAATAAATTATTCAAGAAATTTACTGAGCAAAGAAATCAGAAATGGTTGAAGATATTACCAGGAGTTGTAGAAGAGTACAATAATAAAGTTCATTCTGGTATTGAAGAAACTCCAAAGAATGCTTCTGACGACCCTGATTTAATACGAAAGAAAATATTCGAAAATAATTATTCGAATGAGAGTAATCCGAATTTGCAGTAACTTAAGCCGAAATTTAAAATTGGAGATATGGTACGAATATTTAAGTATAAGAATAAATTTGAAAAGGGCTTCGTCCGATACTGGACTAAAGAAATATTTGAAGTTTGTAAAATAAACCAAACTTATCCGATTACTTACGAAATCAAAGATTTAGATGATGAAGATATCAGAGGCCGTTTTTATCAAAATGAATTACAACGAAGTGATTTTTAATTATCATTATCATTATTATTGGAACTAACGTTTCGGGAATGAAATTCCCTTGTTAGGCGTAGCCATAGAACCTACGGTTCGTTCAATTCTAACATAATATCTAGAAATGGTACTCCTTCCCGTAATTTAAATAAAACATAAAGACATAATTGACCACAGTAAGTAGTTCCCGGTTTTTGAATTTGAAATGTATTATAAGTTCCATTGCCAAGTAATTTTTTAACTTCGTTTGTTGGAGGCAAACCATAAGAGTCAAAATAGTAATTATCTCCATTTTTATTAAAGATACCTGCTGACCAATGTATTCCTTTTTCATCTGACGTATGAAGATTTGTTATGAAATTTATAGTTATTGTTGGCTTATTTTTGATCAATTGTAATTCGACTCTCATTAGAACATGAAAATTCTTTATTCCCAATTGATTTGCGATTTTCTTTAAATCGAAATTTGTAGTTGTTTGCGTTCCATATAATTTCAAAATCTCATTTATGTTGCTCATTTTATAATAAAAAATATTCTTAAGGGACGCCGGAGTAGGATTTGCTGGTTATATATTCCACGTCTTACAAATGTCTAAGTGGATGTAGCAGCTGTTTGTTCTTTCATACATTGTTTCCTTTCAAATGTTTGAGTGGGAAGTCACAGCTCTTTACACTGAAATGCCTTTTTTCATAAATGCGAGAAGCAGATGTTCTCTACAATTGAGTGTTCACCTGAGTGCAAAGCAGTAGCAACAACAGGAATTGTAAGAACGCCAGATGAAATGACAATTGTAAATACTCCTAAACTTATTGTTAAGAATATGCCAAGTCCTTCAAATATTTTTAGTCACATGATATATTTTAAAAACCTGAAAAACGTCTAAACTCATGAATTTGAAATTCTCAACTTTTATGATTTTCGGTGTCCTGGAACGGTCATGATTTTAAGGGTGAAAATTGTAATTCTCAAATTTTGAGATTTTGAAAAATTTGAAAAATTGGGTATTTTTAAAACCGCCCAAATTTATGAATTTAGGTCTTCACAACCTGAAAAATGACCAAAATTCATGAATTTAGACCATTTAAAAAGTACCATTTTTTGAAAAATCGGTATTTTTAAAAACGACTAAATTCATGTATTTAGGTCTTAAAAACCTGAAAAAGTGTTCAAATTCATGAATTTATGTCGTTTTTAAAGATACTATTTTTTGAATTTTATGGTGTCCTGGAACGGTCTTTTGCCAATTACCTAGAATTTTGGACGTTTTGGGCTCTAGCGTCAAAACGAAGCATCGGATGGGAAAACGGAGGCCAGATTCGGATTCAGCGTGAATTTCTGCATCGGTATGGTGAATTTGAACGCAATCGGAGAGAAAAAGTTTCGCTGACGTCCCCCCCTCGGGAGAGCTAGCTTCGATCTTGGCTTCCAGTGGACGGATTTTGTCGTGCCATAGCTCGTTTGAAAGCTAAGAGTAAGACACATTCACTGAAAGAATCGGCTTGTTCCTATCTGTCTTCGTTTAGATGTGAGACGCCATTTAAGATTTTGGGACATTGGCGAAAAACGACAGAGTTAGAATTTGGGACGTTTTGGGGTCTAGCGTCAAAACGAAGCATCGGATGGGAAAACGGATTTCAGATTTGGAATCAGCATGAAATTTTCTATCAACATGGTGAGTTTCAAGTCAATCGAAGAGAAAAAATTTTTCTTCACAAAATTTTTTCGAAAAAACGACAGTTAGAATTTTCGCGATGGCTGTTGGCTGTAGAGCCAAAACGAAGCATCGGATGGGAAAACGGAGGCCAGATTCGGATTCAGCGTCAAATTCTACATGGAAATGGTGTATTTCCAGGTCAATCGGATCTCTAGAATCGGCGATAGAAGCGTTTTCAGTGTTTGGATGATGGATATTACGTCATCAGCTGATCGCCACACACTATATAAGCTGGGAACCGAGAGAGACTTGTCATTAAGACGAGAGCGATTGTCAGAGGTAGGTCGTCTCTCTGAGCTCCGATGATAGCTTCGGACATTCCAAATTCCGGGTTTATGTAAGAAACCGACTTAGAAAATTTCATTGCTGATATCAGCTAAGCCGTCAGACTTAGAGGTTAGCCAGGAGATGGCCTTTGTCTCCAGGCCATAAAAGACTCCAAAACTTTAAAGGCTTGTAACTTTGCTTCTACAAGTCTGTTTGACTTGATTCAAAAAAGGTTCGGTCGCTATTGACCTGCCCTAAGTGATAGACTACTTATAAAATTTCATAAGTAGTGCTAAAAAGTTGAAAATTTTAGATTCACTAGTTTTGGAGGTTTTCTGGGGTTTTCGACCCTGCTGAAGTCAATGAAAGCATTTTTAATGATGTCTGAGCCAGTCTTCTCATGGTATAAGCGGCTTTTCACTGAAAGCGAGCAAGACACGGAGAGTTTTGCTGTAATATTCCACTGACAGGGTGTTCCTTCGGGACGGCGGACGATGCCGTAGTGATAAGTGTGGCAAGGGAGTGTGTCATATTTTAGACCGAAACCGCTGGGACAACTCATGTCTCATGTTGGGCATTTGACACAGCTCTCAACGTAGCACTTTGAACGCCAATCGGTTGAGTCTTAGCTATCTTGTCATGGGTGGCCTCTAAACATCTCCATTGCAAAACGCTGGTGAATCAAGCTCTCTACGGCTTGCTATCAAGCTGCTCAAAGTCTGTCAACCTCTTACCAACTCTACAGGTTTTCATGTCTGGCGAATACTATCATTAAGTTGAATCTGCTATCAGTCAACTTGAACGTTGCAAATGAAGTTCGGTGTAATACTTCCTTTCGACGGGCGTTCCTGTAAAGGGCGGCGGTGAAACCCGTAGCTATGTATACCGCAAGGGACATTCGGCAATGGTCAATCTTGTTAAACCTCTCTGCGTCATGTTTGCAAGTGATTGCCTCTGTCTCAACGTAGCATGCATTCGCGCCAGGGCGACATTTAGCCAGCTGTCGAAGGTTGCCTTATAAACTATCCATTGCATACGTTATGAGAACTATGAGTTCTACCTGTCTCCATCAATGAGATGAATTGATGAATGGAATGAAATGGGAGGACACTCACGCGCCACGCGCAACATAACACACCATAACACACTTCTCTCTTCCGTAGTCTAACAAGCTCTTTACACATGGATCGCAGTCGATTGCTATCCCTGTATCAGAAGTGTAAGCTATCTTAATTTTATTTAACACTATTTCATCTACCATCATCACCCATATGAAATGTTATAAGATTTACAAGTTAAACTAAGCGTGCTACTATTTCCAAATGAAAAAGTACACATGGTTAAATCATCCACTGAAGCCCCATTCAAGTAAGTCAGTATGAAAGCAAAGATAATACGAAATAAAAATTTATTATGGCATGTATTTCAAAAGGTCTTCATCGTCAATATCTTCCCAGAGTCTGCCTTCACACAGATCACAAAAACAGTTCACTTGCTTCAATCGTTCTTCTACCGCGAGCCTCACTTTGTCGATGTACTCCCACTCCGCCATAGTTCGTGGCTGGGAGTTAGGGGTGTACCATTTCCATAATTGATGGAGGAATTTGGTGCCGGTGATCTCCATCACATCATCAGTATCGTACTGCAGATACTTCCATCGTATGCCTGTTAGGTCGGGACACTCCTTCTCACATACACTCTCCTCTTCGTCATCCGCTGGTAATGACAACTTTCTAATGTTGTCGAGTCGGTATAATTTCTCCACCTTCCCCTTCGTTGGAGCGTTTGGTGCAACGAGCGCCTTTGGCGATGAGCATGGAGAAGAGAACTCCAATTTTGTGTTCAGTGTTTTTGGAGGGCTTTTCATGTTGACTGTGAATAATGACTTTAAAATGTTTTCTAATTCTTAAGTATAAACAAGCAACCAATCAGAATGAACAGCCAATGAATGATGAATATGAAAGTATATATGCAAAGTGACATTCGTGTCATTTCACTCTGTCTTTGAGGCGTATAAGTGAAGTGTTCTCTAGCGAATTCTGTTATTATTTGAGGCGTACAAGTGAACTGCTCTCTCGTGAATTCCAAATTTGAGACGTATTATTTGAGTGAAGTCTCTCTCTTGCTGAAGTATCAAACTTAAACTTGATTTCGTTGAAATGGTAAGTTGAAAATTTCTTCACTCATCTCCCTCAAACGTGTGGCTAATAGCATCTTCCTCAATTTCAGGCATCAACTTCATCACCGACGCCCTCCCTTCTCGAGGAAAGTTTAGAGTTGTTGAGTCAAAGTAGGTTGTAACAATACACTGAGACTTGAACAGAGATGATAGAATGATTTCTCTTTCAGGTGATGTGAGTTCCAGCTCAGGACTCTCGCGACAAGGCAACGAGTGGGAATGTGCCGACTGCGGACATATGTTTACAAGGAAGCACAGTCTCCTTCGACACATCAAACAACGTGTGTGTCAACGCAAAGCGGCGTCAATCTCCGGAGGTGAAGTTGATTCTGACGATGACATCTCCTTTCCTTGCGATTTGTGCCCTCTTTCTTTTGATAGTCACTTTCAGCGATCTTCGCACAGACTTCAACACACGCATGCAAATGATCACTACACCAACGGTACCTCTACCATCTCCCTCATTAATGTTTTACATAATAATTTAGTACGCGACTACTGCATGGACTCCAATACTCAAATAGTAGATTTTCCTGAGTGGCTCCTTCAAAATTCTAACATTATCGAAGCGCTCTTCAACAATTTAGACAATTTTAGAATGAAGGCGCTCATCTACCTTAAACTAAAATATATTAAGATAGATTTTCAAACGGGTCAAGTGACGGAGAGAATACAGTTTCATGTTCCTTCCTCTTCCGCAACCGAAGTTGTAGACTGCGAGTCTTGGCTAAATTTTCACATTCAATGTTTAAAATCAAATGTAGATAAATTCAATCAACGCGACAGCGCTCTTATTTTTGATGGTGTGGACTCAGCCATATTCAAAATTTCCCTATTAGAAAGTCATGCAGCTCGAGGCACATTTAAACTACCAAAAACGTTGTATAATAAGAAAGCTGTCATCAATGTCGATTGCAAATCACAGTGTTTAAAATATGCAGCCCTATCCATCCTTCACTATAATGATATCAACGCGCATCGAGATCGCACCTATAGCTATAGACAGTGGGAGGATGAACTAGACTTTGAAGGTTGTGATAGTAACAACATGAAAATCAAAGATGTAAAAACGTTCGAAAAACATAATAAGATTAAAATTGTCGTTCACGTGTGGGAGAAGGGGTTGAAGGGTGCCCGCTATAATTCACGTTCAACTTGTTATGAACGTGTAGTCAACCTTTTATTAGTAAAACAAGATGATAGCGAGGAATGGCACTACTGTGGTATTCCCAAAATCTCTCGCTTGTACACTCACTTGGGGCACTCTAAAAGAGGTGAACATTTTGTATGCGACCGCTGCATCCGCTCCTTTTGGAGTAAAGATAAATTTGAAACTCACTATGAATGGTGCAAGCGAGGTAAATTACAAATGGAACGCATGCCCAAAGATAAAATATTTTCACATAGGGATAATGGTGACGAATTAAGTCCCCTGCGTGTCATTTACGCAGACATAGAATGCTACATTGATGATATCATCCACAAGCCAGCAGCCATATCCTGCTATGAAGTATGGCATAACCACTTTAGGAATAGACAAAACAAAATGCATACTTGGCAAGGTGAAGATTGCATTTCAAAATTTCTAGAATTTCTCGATAAAGCTGCTAAATTTCAACAATCATATGATTCCCAATTGCAGCGTAAGTCACTACATATGTCAGATGAAGACAAACAAAAATTTGAAAGTTGCACATCGTGCCCTAAATGTCATAAAACGTTTGATGACGATAAAATTAAGAAAGTGCGTGATCATGATCACATCACTGGTAAATTTAGAAACGCGCTCTGCTCCAAATGTAACTTTTCACTTAGGTTGAGACGTCGTGTACTACCCGTCATTTTTCATAACTTTAAGGGCTATGACAGTCATATGCTCATAAAAGGAGGGTTGAGCCAGATGAAATCGTGGCAGTTTAATGTAATAGCGCAAACGAGAGAAAAATTCATGGCAATGACAGCAAAAGTACCAGTAGATAAAACTAAAGAAAATAAGACAGTCTTCTTCGAAATAAATTTTTTAGATTCATTCCAATTCATGTCAGCGTCACTAGCTTCTCTCGTTCGTAATCTCAAGTTTCTTCCCCATAGTCAAACTTTGAAGAAACACTATCCAAACTTAACGGATGAAATAATCACTCGCAAAGGAGTCTTTCCCTATGCGTATTTTAGCTCAATGTCTAAACTAAATGAAACAACCCTTCCTTCCATTGACAAATTCCAAAACGATTTGACGGGTCAAGAATGTCCAGTAGAAGATTATGAACATGCTCAAGAGGCATGGTTAAAATTGGATTGTAAAACGTTTGGCGATTATATGATCGCTTACTTAGAATTAGATGTCATTTTGCTGGCTGATGTCTTTCAGGAATTTCGACGAGTGGCATTAGAAGAAGACAAATTAGATCCTGTCCCCTTTGTCAGTCTACCAGCCATGTCCTTGAAATCAGCCTTTAAAATGACTGGTGAGACCATTCATCTCTTACAAGACCCGGAGATGTATAACATATTTGAGCGCGGAATACGCGGTGGTCTCACATTTGTAAATAAACATCATATAAAATCTGAAACAGTAGGTGATGATCATATCCACCTAAAGTACTATGACCAAAATAATTTATATGGCAGTTCACTGTCTAAACCACTACCTCATTCCGAGTTTAGTTGGTTAAATCAAGATGAGCTTGCGTATTACTCCAACCCTTCAAACATTCTGAAGATTCCAGATGAAGGTGATTGGGGATATTATTTTGAAGTGGATTTGATTTATCCAAATAGCATTAAAAATAAAACTGCTGATTTCCCACTCGCACCTGAATCTGGTGAAGTGACTGAAGATATGTTTTCACAATTCATGTCACAATTTCATAATAACTTAACAGAGTGTGGACAGCCAAGGTACAAACCATGCCGCAAACTTTTGCTCACCCGATATGACAAGAAAAATTATCTCGTGCACTTCTGCATACTAAAATTCTATTTAGAAATGGGCATGCTTCTAAAGTCAGTTCACCGCATCATCAAATTTAGACAGAAAGCCTTCCTCAAACCATATATTGATAGTAACAGCCAGAAACGTGCACTCGCCCAAAATAATTTTGAAAAAGATTTTTATAAGTATAAGAATAATAGTCTATTTGGTAAGACGATGGAGGATGTTAGAAAACGCATGAACTACAAACTAGTCATTGATGATCAAAAATATCACAAATTGACCTCATCACCTCTTTTCATTGATAGAGACATTATCGATGAGGACCTTGTAGGTGTTAAAATGATAAAATCTGAAGTTGAGCTGTGTAGCCCATCTATATTGGCCAAGCTGTACTAGATTACTCTAAGCTTGAAATGTACCAACTCTTCTATAAAATACTAAAACCATGTCCTCTCGAAAAAAAGGTTCGTTTGTTGGGTGGTGATACAGATAGTTTTGTTCTTAGGTATTACCACTCAAAAAGATTTAAATTTTAATGAAGTAGCTAAGTCATTAGAAAAATATTTCGACACATCTAACTACAATCCCACTCATCCACTCTATTCCATACAGAATAAAGCCAAACTTGGTTGTTTTAAGGATGAAACAGCAGGAAAGGAAATAGATGAAATGATTCTCCTCCGTCCTAAAATGTATCCATGAAATTAAAAGAATGTGCAGATAGTATTAAGCGTGCTAAAGGTATATCAAAATCCATTGTTCACAAAATGAAACATCGGTCCTATAAGAAGGCCTATAAAAATAAAACTATAACGTTTGTCAATATGACAATCTTAAAATCTCAAGTTCATACTGTGAAAACGCACACGTTCAAGAAACGAGCGCTTTCAGCATGGGAGGATAGGAGGTGTTGGATAGGACATAACACATCTCTTCCACATGGACATCCTGACACAAACATACCTCCACCCAAAAGAATAAAACTCACGCTACCACATTCAGGAGATGTATTGACATAATCAACTTTAACTCAGTATTTTGATGTTGCTTTTTGTAGATATACATGGTTGTTTTATGTATCGCATGAGATCGTTTCTTCCTTGTGAATATATGCCTACAGTCAGCCCATTTCCCTATATCTGTGAAAAGACTTTTTCATACACATATTTTTATTTCAATAAACATATCACAATGACTTCACTTTGTTTTCCGAAACACTAAAGTTACGAGGGATTTAGTATCTTTCACATGGATGCACTCTTGTAAACCATTGGTAATTTTGATAGCAATAGAGGGTATAGTTTGTTTGACGACGGGGTGATAGAAAATAGATTCAAACATCTTCTCGACTATTCCATATGAAGCGTCTTTATCATGAATGAAATCACGTAAAATGTACGTAAAATGTATTCTTTTTTCTCACCAACAGAAATAGGTAGAATCAAATCACTTTGGGACGATCATATCTTTTTCAAATGACTGTGGAACATTGATTTCCATGATGAAGATTTAAACAGTTAGATTCGATGACGAACAAGATTTACTAGTTTGCAAGTTAAACTAAGCGTTATATTATTTGTAAATAAAAGATATAGTTTCAACAGTTTACAGATTACAAAATAAAGTTTCAATAGTGTTTATGTTAAAAATAAAGTTTAAGCTGTTTGTGTGTTAGAAATAGAATAAAGTTTCAACAGTTTGTCGATTAAAAATAAAGTTTCAACAGTGTGTACGTTAGAAATAAAGTTTTATCTGTTTGTAAAATGAGATTGTAGGATTTACTAGTTTCCAAGTTAGACTAAGCGTTCTACTATTTGTAAACGAAAGATATAGTTTCAACAGTTTACAGATTAAAAATAAAGTTTCAACAGTGTGTACGTTAGAAATAAAGTTTTAGTCGTTTGTGCGTTAGAAATAAAAATGAAGGTTCACCAGTTCACAAGTTAAGAATAAAGTTTCATCTGCTTGTATGTCAGAAATGAAATAAAGTTTCACCAGTTTAAAAGTTAAAAATAAAGTTTCAATAATGTGTACATTAGAAACAAAGTTTTAACCGTTTACAAGTTAAAATTAAAGTTTCAATAGTTTACAAGTTAAGAATAAAGTTCTATCTGTTTATATGTTAGAAATAAAAATGAAGGTTCACCAGTTTACAAGTTAAGAATAAAGTTTCATCTGCTCGTATGTCAGAAATGAAATAAAGTTTCACCAGTTTAAAAGTTAAGAATAAAGTTTCAATGATGTGTACGTTAGAAACAAAGTTTCAACCGTTTACAAGTTAAAAATAAAGTTTCAATAGTGTGTACGTTAGAAATAAAGTTTCAATAGTGTGTATGTTAAGAATAAAGTTTTATCTGTTTGTATGTTTGAAATAAAACTAAGTTTCAACCGTTTACAAGTTAAAAATAAAGTTTCAATAGTGTGTACGTTAGAAATAAAGTTTCAATAGTGTGTATGTTAAGAATAAAGTTCTATCTGTTTATATGTAAGAAATAAAATGAAGTTTCACCAGTTTACAAGTTAAAAATAAAGTTTCATCTGCTTGTATGTTAGAAATGAAATAAAGTTTCACCAGTTTACAAGTTAAAAATAAAGTTTCAATAGTGTGTACGTTAGAAATAAAGTTTCAATAGTGTGTATGTTAAGAATAAAGTTTTATCTGTTTGTATGTTAGAAATAAAACTAAGTTTCAACCGTTTACAAGTTAAAAATAAAGTTTCAATAGTGTGTACGTTAGAAATAAAGTTTCAATAGTGTGTATGTTAAGAATAAAGTTCTATCTGTTTGTATGTTAGAAATAAAATGAAGTTTCATCAGTTTACAAGTTAAGAATAAAGTTTTATCTGTTTGTATGTTAGAAATAAAATAAAGTTTCAACCGTTAACAAGTTAAAAATAAAGTTTCAACAGTGTCTACGTTAGAAATAAAGTTTTATCTGTTTGTAAAGTACGATCCTAGGATTTACTAGTTTGCAAGTTAGACTCAACATTCTACTAGTTGTAAATGAAAAGTATCGTTTCAACAGTTTACAGATTAAAAATAAAGTTTCAATAGTGTGTATGATGGAAATAAAGTTTAAGCGCTTTGTGCGTTAGAAATAAAGTTTCAGCCGTTCACAAGTTAAAAATAAAGTTTCAACAGTGTGTACGTTAGAAATAAAGTTTTAGCTGTTTACATGTTAGAAACAAAATAAAGTTTCAACCGTTTACAAGTTGAAAAATAAAGTTTCAACAGTGTGTACGTTAGAAATAAATGAAAGTAAGAACTTCATCGTATGAGTATTCAAAGCATGTTTTGTAAATCAAATGTGTGTAGTACTGACATGATAGAATCGCGTTGGAAATAAAGTTTCAGCCGTTTACTAGTTAAAAATAGAGTTTCAACAGTGTGTACGTTAGAAATAAAGTTTTAGCTGTTAGAAAAAACGCGTTTGTCAAGCTTGATTCTATCATGTCAGTACTACACACATTTGATTTACAAAACATGCTTTGAATACTCATACGATGAAGTTCTTACTTTCATTTATTTCTAACGTACACACTGTTGAAACTTTATTTTTCAACTTGTAAACGGTTGAAACTTTATTTTGTTTCTAACATATAAACAGCTAAAACTTTATTTCTGACGTACACAATGTTGAAACTTTATTTTTAACTTGTGAACGGCTGAAACTTTATTTTTAACGCACAAAGCGCTTAAACTTTATTTCCATCATACACACTATTGAAACTTTATTTTTAATCTGTAAACTGTTGAAACGATATTTTTCATTTACAACTAGTAGAATGTTGAGTCTAACTTGCAAACTAGTAAATCCTACGATGGTACTTTACAAACAAATAAAACTTTATTTCTAACGTAGACACTGTTGAAACTTTATTTTTAACTTGTAAACGGTTGAAATTTTATTTCTAACGTACACATTATTGAAACTTTATTTTTAATTTGTAAACTGATGAAACTTCATTTTATTTCTAACATACAAGCTGATAAAACTTTATTCTTATCTTGTAAACTGATGAAGCTTCATTTTATTTCTAACATACAAACAGATAAAACTTTATTCTTAACATACGCACTATTGAAACATTAGTTTTAACTTGCAAACTATTGAAACTTTATTTTCAACTTGTAAACGGTTATTTCTAACATACAAGCAGATGAAACTTTATTCTTAACTTCTAAACTGATGAAACTTCATTTTATTTCTAACAAACAAACAGATAGAACTTTACTCTTAACATACACACTATTGAAACTTTATTTCTAACGTACACACTATTGAAACTTTATTTTTAACTTGTAAACGGTTGAAACTTTATTTCTAACGTACACACTATTGAAACGTTATTTTTAACTTGTAAACTGGTGAAACTTTATTTCATTTCTAACATACAAGCAGATAGAACTTTATTCTTAACTTGTAAACTGGTGAAACTTTATTTTATTTCTAACATATAAACAGATAGAACTTTATTGTTAACATACACACTATTGAAACTTTATTCTTAACTTGTAAACGGTTGAAACTTTATTTTTAACTTGTAAACGGTTGAAACTTTGTTTCTAACGTACACATTATTGAAACTTTATTCTTAACTTTTAAACTGGTGAAACTTTATTTCATTTCTGACATACAAGCAGATGAAACTTTATTCTCAACTTGTAAACTGGTGAACCTTCATTTTTATTTCTAACATATAAACAGATAGAACTTTATTCTTAACTTGTAAACTATTGAAACTTTAATTTTAACTTGTAAACGGTTGAAAATTTGTTTCCAATGTACACATTATTGAAACTTTATTTTTAACTTTTAAACTGGTGAAACTTTATTTCATTTCTGACATACAAGCAGATGAAACTTTATTCTCAACTTGTAAACTGGTGAACCTTCATTTTTATTTCTAACATATAAACAGATAGAACTTTATTCTTAACATACACACTATTGACACTTTATTTTTAACTTGTAAACGGTTGAAACTTTATTTCTAAACGCACAAACGACTAAAACTTTATTTCTAACGTACACACTGTTGAAACTTTATTTTTAATCTGTAAACTGTTGAAACTACATCTTTCGTTTACAAATAGTAGAACGCTTAGTCCAACTTGCAAACCAGTAAATCCTACAATCTCATTTTACAAACAGATAAAACTTTATTTCTAACGTACACACTGTTGAAACTTTATTTTTAATCGACAAACTGTTGAAACTTTATTCTATTTCTAACACACAAACAGCTTAAACTTTATTTTTAACATAAACACTATTGAAACTTTATTTTGTAATCTGTAAACTGTTGAAACTATATCTTTTATTTACAAATAATATAACGCTTAGTTTAACTTGCAAACTAGTAAATCTTGTCCGTCATCGAATCTAACTGTTTAAATCTTCATCATGGAAATCAATGTTCCACAGTCATTTGAAAAAGATATGATCGTCCCAAAGTGATTTGATTCTACCTATTTCTGTTGGTGAGAAAAAAGAATACATTTTACGTACATTTTACGTGATTTCATTCATGATAAAGACGCTTCATATGGAATAGTCGAGAAGATGTTTGAATCTATTTTCTATCACCCCGTCGTCAAACAAACTATACCCTCTATTGCTATCAAAATTACCAATGGTTTACAAGAGTGCATCCATGTGAAAGATACTAAATCCCTCGTAACTTTAGTGTTTCGGAAAACAAAGTGAAGTCATTGTGATATGTTTATTGAAATAAAAATATGTGTATGAAAAAGTCTTTTCACAGATATAGGGAAATGGGCTGACTGTAGGCATATATTCACAAGGAAGAAACGATCTCATGCGATACATGAAACAACCATGTATATCTACAAAAAGCAACATCAAAATACTGAGTTAAAGTTGATTACGTCAATACATCTCCTGAATGTGGTAGCGTGAGTTTTATTCTTTTGGGTGGAGGTATGTTTGTGTCAGGATGTCCATGTGGAAGAGATGTGTTATGTCCTATCCAACACCTCCTATCCTCCCATGCTGAAAGCGCTCGTTTCTTGAACGTGTGCGTTTTCACAATATGAACTTGAGATTTTAAGATTGTCATATTGACAAACGTTATAGTTTTATTTTTATAGGCCTTCTTATAGGACCGATGTTTCATTTTGTGAACAATGGATTTTGATATACCTTTAGCACGCTTAATACTATCTGCACATTCTTTTAATTTCATGGATACATTTTAGGACGGAGGAGAATCATTTCATCTATTTCCTTTCCTGCTGTTTCATCCTTAAAACAACCAAGTTTGGCTTTATTCTGTATGGAATAGAGTGGATGAGTGGGATTGTAGTTAGATGTGTCGAAATATTTTTCTAATGACTTAGCTACTTCATTAAAATTTAAATCTTTTTGAGTGGTAATACCTAAGAACAAAACTATCTGTATCACCACCCAACAAACGAACCTTTTTTTCGAGAGGGCATGGTTTTAATATTTTGTAGAAGAGTTGATACATTTCAAGCTTGGAATAATCTAAAACGACTAATACCAAATGGACTATTATTCTTATACTTATAAAAATCTTTTTCAAAATATTATTTTGGGCGAGTGCACGTTTCTGGCTGTTACTATCAATATATGGTTTGGGGAAGGCTTTCTGTCTAAATTTGATGATGCGGTGAACTGACTTTAGAAGCATGCCCATTTCTAAATAGAATTTTAGTATGCAGAAGTGTACGAGATAATTTTTCTTATCATATTGGGTGAGTAAAAGTTTGCGGCATGGTTTGTACCTTGGCTGTCCACACTCTGTTAAGTTATTATGAAATTGTGACATGAATGGTGAAAACATATCTTCAGTCACTTCACCAGATTCAGATGCGAGTGGGAAATCAGCAGTTTTATTTTCAATACTATTTGGATAAAACAAATCCACTTCAAAATAATATCGCCAATCACCTTCATCTGGAATCTTCAGAATGTTTGAAGGGTTGGAGTAATACGCAAGCTCATCTTGATTTAACCAACTAAACTCGGAATGAGGTAGTGGTTTAGACAGTGAACTGCCATATAAATTATTTTGGTCATAGTACTTTAGGTTGATATGATCATCACCTACTGTTTTAGATTTTATATGATGTTTATTTACAAATGTGAGACCACCGCGTATTCCGCGCTCAAATATGTTATACATCTCCGGGTCTTGTAAGAGATGAATGGTCTCACCAGTCATTTTAAAGGCTGATTTAAAAGACATGGCTGGTAGACTGACAAAGTGGACAGGATCTAATTTGTCTTCTTCTAATGCCACTCGTCGAA
Source organism: Prostheceraeus crozeri (assembly GCA_907163375.1). Classification (NCBI taxonomy): domain Eukaryota; kingdom Metazoa; phylum Platyhelminthes; order Polycladida; family Euryleptidae; genus Prostheceraeus; species Prostheceraeus crozeri. The sequence goes on along the minus strand of CAJQUW010016710.1, from coordinate 68,828 downwards.
ATTCCTGAAAGACATCAGCCAGCAAAATGACATCTAATTCTAAGTAAGCGATCATATAATCGCCAAACGTTTTACAATCCAATTTTAACCATGCCTCTTGAGCATGTTCATAATCTTCTACTGGACAATCTTGACCCGTCAAATCGTTTTGGAATTTGTCAATGGAAGGAAGGGTTGTTTCATTTAGTTTAGACATTGAGCTAAAATACGCATAGGGAAAGACTCCTTTGCGAGTGATTATTTCATCCGTTAAGTTTGGATAGTGTTTCTTCAAAGTTTGACTATGGGGAAGAAACTTGAGATTACGAACGAGAGAAGCTAGTGACGCTGACATGAATTGGAATGAATCTAAAAAATTTATTTCGAAGAAGACTGTCTTATTTTCTTTAGTTTTATCTACTGGTACTTTTGCTGTCATTGCCATGAATTTTTCTCTCGTTTGCGCTATTACATTAAACTGCCACGATTTCATCTGGCTCAACCCTCCTTTTATGAGCATATGACTGTCATAGCCCTTAAAGTTATGAAAAATGACGGGTAGTACACGACGTCTCAACCTAAGTGAAAAGTTACATTTGGAGCAGAGCGCGTTTCTAAATTTACCAGTGATGTGATCATGATCACGCACTTTCTTAATTTTATCGTCATCAAACGTTTTATGACATTTAGGGCACGATGTGCAACTTTCAAATTTTTGTTTGTCTTCATCTGACATATGTAGTGACTTACGCTGCAATTGGGAATCATATGATTGTTGAAATTTAGCAGCTTTATCGAGAAATTCTAGAAATTTTGAAATGCAATCTTCACCTTGCCAAGTATGCATTTTGTTTTGTCTATTCTTAAAGTGGTTATGCCATACTTCATAGCAGGATATGGCTGCTGGCTTGTGGATGATATCATCAATGTAGCATTCTATGTCTGCGTAAATGACACGCAGGGGACTTAATTCGTCACCATTATCCCTATGTGAAAATATTTTATCTTTGGGCATGCGTTCCATTTGTAATTTACCTCGCTTGCACCATTCATAGTGAGTTTCAAATTTATCTTTACTCCAAAAGGAGCGGATGCAGCGGTCGTATACAAAATGTTCACCTCTTTTAGAGTGCCCCAAGTGAGTGTACAAGCGAGAGATTTTGGGAATACCACAGTAGTGCCATTCCTCGCTATCATCTTGTTTTACTAATAAGAGGTTGACTACACGTTCATAACAAGTTGAACGTGAATTATAGCGGGCACCCTTCAACCCCTTCTCCCACACGTGAATGACAATTTTAATCTTATTATGTTTTTCGAACGTTTCTACATCTTTGATTTTCATGTTGTTACTATCACAACTTTCAAAGTCTAGTTCATCCTCCCACTGTCTATAGCTATAGGTGCGATCTCGATGCGCGTTGATATCATTATAGTGAAGGATGGATAGGGCTGCATATTTTAAACACTGTGATTTACAATCGACATTGATGACAGCTTTCTTATTATACAACGTTTTTGGTAGTTTAAATGTGCCTCGAGCTGCATGACTTTCTAATAGGGAAATTTTGAATATGGCTGAGTCCACACCATCAAAAATGAGAGCGCTGTCGCGTTGATTGAATTTATCTACATTTGATTTTAAACATTGAATGTGAAAATTTAGCCAAGACTCGCAGTCTACAACTTCGGTTGCGGAAGAGGAAGGAACATGAAACTGTATTCTCTCCGTCACTTGACCCGTTTGAAAATCTATCTTAATATATTTTAGTTTAAGGTAGATGAGCGCCTTCATTCTAAAATTGTCTAAATTGTTGAAGAGCGCTTCGATAATGTTAGAATTTTGAAGGAGCAACTCAGGAAAATCTACTATTTGAGTATTGGACTCCATGCAGTAGTCGCGTACTAAATTATTATGTGAAACATTAATGAGGGAGATGGTAGAGGTACCGTTGGTGTAGTGATCATTTGCATGCGTGTGTTGAAGTCTGTGCGAAGATCGCTGAAAGTGACTATCAAAAGAAAGAGGGCACAAATCGCAAGGAAAGGAGATGTCATCGTCAGAATCAACTTCACCTCCGGAGATTGACGCCGCTTTGCGTTGACACACACGTTGTTTGATGTGTCGAAGGAGACTGTGCTTCCTTGTAAACATATGTCCGCAGTCGGCACATTCCCACTCGTTGCCTTGTCGCGAGAGTCCTGAGCTGGAACTCACATCACCTGAAAGAGAAATCATTCTATCATCTCTGTTCAAGTCTCAGTGTATTGTTACAACCTACTTTGACTCAACAACTCTAAACTTTCCTCGAGAAGGGAGGGCGTCGGTGATGAAGTTGATGCCTGAAATTGAGGAAGATGCTATTAGCCACACGTTTGAGCGAGATGAGTGAAGAAATTTTCAACTTACCATTTCAACGAAATCAAGTTTAAGGTTGATACTTCAACAAGAGAGAGACTTCACTCAAATAATACGTCTCAAATTTGGAATTCACGAGAGAGCAGTTCACTTGTACGCCTCAAATAATAACAGAATTTGCTAGAGAACACTTCACTTATACGCCTCAAAGACAGAGTGAAATGACACGAATGTCACTTTGCATATATACTTTCATATTCATCATTCATTGGCTGTTCATTCTGATTGGTTGCTTGTTTATACTTAAGAATTAGAAAACATTTTGAAGTCATTATTCACAGTCAACATGAAAAGCCCTCCAAAAACACCGAACACAAAATTGGAGTTCTCTTCTCCATGCTCATCGCCAAAGGCGCTCGTTGCACCAAACGCTCCAACGAAGGGGAAGGTGGAGAAATTATACCGACTCGACAACATTAGAAAGTTGTCATTACCAGCAGATGACGAAGAGGAGAGTGTATGTGAGAAGGAGTGTCCCGACCTAACAGGCATACGATGGAAGTATCTGCAGTACGATACTGATGATGTGATGGAGATCACCAGCACCAAATTCCTCCATCAATTATGGGAATGGTACACCCCTAACTCCCAGCCACGAACTATGGCGGAGTGGGAGTATATCGACAAAGTGAGGCTCGCGGTAGAAGAACGATTGAAGCAAGTGAACTGTTTTTGTGATCTGTGTGAAGGCAGACTCTGGGACGATATTGACGATGAAGACCTTTTGAAATAGATGCCATAATAAATTTTTATTTCGTATTTTCTTTGCTTTCATACTGACTTACTTGAATGGGGCTTCAGTGGATGATTTAACCATGTGTACTTTTTCATTTGGAAATAGTAGCACGCTTAGTTTAACTTGTAAATCTTATAACATTTCATATGGGTGATGATGGTAGATGAAATAGTGTTAAATAAAATTAAGATAGCTTACACTTCTGATACAGGGATAGCAATCGACTGCGATCCATGTGTAAAGAGCTTGTTAGACTACGGAAGAGAGAAGTGTGTTATGGTGTGTTATGTTGCGTGTGGCGCGTGAGTGTCCTCCCATTTCATTCCATTCATCAATTCATCTCATTGATAGAGACAGGTAGAACTCATAGTTCTCATAACGTATGCAATGGATAGTTTATAAGGCAACCTTCGACAGCTGGCTAAATGTCGCCCTGGCGCGAATGCATGCTACGTTGAGACAGAGGCAATCACTTGCAAACATGACGCAGAGAGGTTTAACAAGATTGACCATTGCCGAATGTCCCTTGCGGTATACATAGCTACGGGTTTCACCGCCGCCCTTTACAGGAACGCCCGTCGAAAGGAAGTATTACACCGAACTTCATTTGCAACGTTCAAGTTGACTGATAGCAGATTCAACTTAATGATAGTATTCGCCAGACATGAAAACCTGTAGAGTTGGTAAGAGGTTGACAGACTTTGAGCAGCTTGATAGCAAGCCGTAGAGAGCTTGATTCACCAGCGTTTTGCAATGGAGATGTTTAGAGGCCACCCATGACAAGATAGCTAAGACTCAACCGATTGGCGTTCAAAGTGCTACGTTGAGAACTGTGTCAAATGCCCAACATGAGACATGAGTTGTCCCAGCGGTTTCGGTCTAAAATATGACACACTCCCTTGCCACACTTATCACTACGGCATCGTCCGCCGTCCCGAAGGAACACCCTGTCAGTGGAATATTACAGCAAAACTCTCCGTGTCTTGCTCGCTTTCAGTGAAAAGCCGCTTATACCATGAGAAGACTGGCTCAGACATCATTAAAAATGCTTTCATTGACTTCAGCAGGGTCGAAAACCCCAGAAAACCTCCAAAACTAGTGAATTTAAATTTTTCAACTTTTTAGCACTACTTATGAAATTTTATAAGTAGTCTATCACTTAGGGCAGGTCAATAGCGACCGAACCTTTTTTGAATCAAGTCAAACGGACTTGTAGAAGCAAAGTTACAAGCCTTTAAAGTTTTGGAGTCTTTTATGGCCTGGAGACGAAGGCCATCTCCTGGCTAACCTCTAAGTCTGACGGCTTAGCTGATATCAGCAATGAAATTTTCTAAGTCGGTTTCTTACAGAAACCCGGAATTTGGAATGTCCGAAGCTATCATCGGAGCTCAGAGAGACGACCTACCTCTGACAATCGCTCTCGTCTTAATGACAAGTCTCTCTCGGTTCCCAGCTTATATAGTGTGTGGCGATCAGCTGATGACGTAATATCCATCATCCAAAACACTGAAAACGCTTCTATCGCCGATTCTAGAGGTCCGATTGACCTGGAAATACACCATTTCCATGTAGAATTTGACGCTGAATCCGAATCTGGCCTCCGTTTTCCCATCCGATGCTTCGTTTTGGCTCTACAGCCAACAGCCATCGCGAAAATTCTAACTGTCGTTTTTTCGAAAAAATTTTGAGAAGAAAAATTTTTTCTCTCCGATTGACTTGAAACTCACCATGTTGATAGACAATTTCATGCTGATTCCAAATCTGAAATCCGTTTTCCCATCCGATGCTTCGTTTTGACGCTAGAGCCCAAAACGTCCAAAATTCTGACTCTGTCGTTTTTCGACAATCTCCCAAAATCTTAAATGGCGTCTCACATCTAAACGAAGACAGATATGAACAAGCCGTTTTTTCAGTGAATGTGTCTTACTCTTAGCTTTCAAACGAGCTATGGCACGACAAAATCCGTCCACTGGAAGCCAAGATCGAAGCTAGCTCTCCCGAGGGGGGGGACGTCAGCGAAACTTTTTCTCTCCGATTGCGTTCAAATTCACCATACCGATGCAGAATTTCACGCTGAATCCGTATCTGGCCTCCGTTTTCCCATCCGATGCTTCGTTTTGGTGCTACAGCCCAAAACGACCAAAATTCTAACTCTGTCGTTTTTTCTAAAAAATTTTGTGAAGAAAAATTTTTTCTCTCCGATTGACTTGAAACTCACCACACAGATGCAGAATTTCATACTGATTCCAAATCTGAAATCCGTTTTCCCATCCGATGCTTCGTTTTGACGCTAGAGCCCAAAACGTCCAAAATTCTAACTCTGTCGTTTTTCGACAATCTCCCAAAATCTTAAATGGCGTCTCACATCTAAACGAAGACAGATATGAACAAGCTGTTTCTTTCAGTGAATGTGTCTCACTCTTAGCTTTCAAACGAGCTATGGCACGACAAAATCCGTCCACTGGAAGCCAAGATCGAAGCTAGCTCTCCCGAGGGGGGGGGACGTCAGCGAAACTTTTTCTCTCCGATTGACTTGAAACTCACCATACCGATGCAGAATTTCACGCTGAATCCGAATCTGGCGTCCGTTTTCCCATCCGATGCTTCGTTTTGGTGCTACAGCCCAAAACGACCAAAATTCTAACTCTGTCGTTTTTTCTAAAAAATTTTGTGAAGAAAAATTTTTTCTCTCCGATTGACTTGAAACTCACCATACCGATGGAGAATTTCACGCTGAATCCGAATCTGGCCTCCGTTTTCCCATCCGATGCTTCGTTTTGACGCTACAGCCCAAAACGTCCAACATTTTAACTCTGTCAAAATTTTGAAGAAACATTTTTTCTCGCCGATTGACTTCAAATTCACCATACCGATGCAGAATTTTACGCTGATCACGAATCTAAAGTCCGTTTCACCATTCCACCACGACAACCTAGACGGTCGCCCACGTCAACCTGGGTGGTCGGCCACGTCAACCGACACGAGACCAACACACCCGAGTCTCACACTCTGTCGTTTTCGAGGGGGGGGACGTCAGCGAACATTTTTTTATTAACGTGGCCCAACCTGGCCGGCACACCACGACAGACCACAACCTTTGTCGTTCCAGAGGGGGGGACGTCAGCGAAAATTCTTCGATGGCGGCCATCTTGCGCGGTCCAGAAGTAGAGTTTTACTTACTACTAACCTGTAAATGACTCTATCAATTTTCTAGATATGAATATTTTCATAAAAAATGGCAAATTTAAAACCAATTGGATAACAAAAGAAACCAATACTTTGTTGTATACTCATAGCAACTCCTACAGTCCTGAGTCTTATAAGAATAACGCGATTAAATAGGTAAGTTCAAGTGATTTCCCGTATCCGGACAACAAGTTAGTAAAAGCAACGAGGATTCTTCGACGGATACCAGACTGTATTAGCAGCACGACGTTTCGCAGTCTCCTGCTTGATCACATGCATAAATGACCAGAAAATCAAGATAGGAAGTACATGAATAACATTCATCACTTAATTGTCAAGAATCAAGACCATTATTGTCATTAAATTTACGAAGCATGTCTCTATACTACTAATGTCTGAAATAAGTAAAACGTGAGAAATTATGAAACTGTACATAGAGTTAAGATACACTCAATCGTCTATCTAAGCTCATCTATAAGACCAAAAAAATTATTTAAGACATTTAGACACGAAATTAGATAAGAAAATCAAACATGCACAATTCTTCTACCGATACAACCATTCGATGATGTGTTCATCGTATGGCCTACCGAAGTGTCTGCTGATCATATACTTAGACTGGCTAATTCCTGTAATGAGAAGATTCAATTCGGTATGGAATTTCCCATGAATGATGTACTGCCCTTCCTTGATTGTGAGGTTTATCGCGATGGTTTGAATTTCCAAACGAGGCTATATTTCAAATCTATCCATAGTGGTGCCATCTGTCATTGGAAATCCTATGGTCCTCAATCGGAGAAAAGGTCCATAGTTCTTGGAGAACTACATAGAGCGGTATCAAGATCAGTAATGGGCAAAAGACCGTTCCAGGACACCATAAAATTCAAAAAAATAATATCTTTAAAAACGACATAAATTCATGAATTTTGGTCATTTTTCAGGTTATGAAGACCTAAATTCATAAATTTAGGCGTTTTTAAAAATACCCAATTTTCAAATTTTTCAAAATCTCAAATTTGAGAATTACAATTTTCACCCTTAAAATCATGACCGTTCTAGGACAACGAAAATCATAAAAGTTAAGAATCTCAAATTTGTGATTATGGCATTTCACCCTTAAAATCATGACCGTTACAGGACACTGTAAAATCAGAAAAGTTGAGAATTTCAAATTCATGAATTTTATCCATCTTTCAGGTTTTTAAGATATATCATGTGACTAAAAATATTTCTTTAAAAATGGAAGAAACAAAAGTGGAAGAAACCGCAAGAATATATCCTTCGTTATCATATGAACGTAGTTCTACTTTAATGGACATTGAAAAAATGAATAAAGAAAAACACAAAGATAGAGTACGTTATATGAAAGATAAGGAATCTCAATTATTATTAAGATTAGAGCATTATAAAAAATTAAGAAAGAGATGGACGATAGCTAAGAATGTGTCACAAGGCGTTGGAGCATGTTTAACAATAAGTTTAGGTGCTTTAACAATTGTTATATCTTCAGGTGTTTTATTAATTCCAGTAGTTGCTACAGCTTTAACAGGTACGTGTGTTTTTGCAAATTCACTTGTTACAATGTTAGATAAATCTTTAATAACTAAGAAACGAAAATCATTAAAACTAAGCATTTACATATTAAAGAAGTCTATGACAAATTACACTACTAATTTCAAAGAGTATGTGATGATAATGTTATTACGTTAGATGAGATTGAAAAATTTGATCAAATAGCTAATGAAGCTAATAAAATATAATTTCAATTACAGTCAGAAAAAGTTGGTGATAAAAATAAAAAGGATGATAAAACTTTTAGTGATGGTAAAATTTCTAATGAAGAAAATGATAAAATTTTTTAGAAGAACTAAAAACTTTATTAGACAAAACTTTATTAAACAAATCTTTAGACGAGAAAACTTTAAACGAAAAGATGTCAGACAACAAAGCAATAAAAAAATAATTTGTTCAGTAAAATGTTTTTGCTGTATTCCAATGTTACCACAAAATTCAAATATTATATTTTAAAAATGGATAAAATTAGAGCTGATAATTTCAAAAGAATAAAACAATTAGAAGAGTTAATAAAACAAAGAAATATTATGAAAGAAAATCATCTTCAACATAGAATGTTAATAGCTGGTATTCAATCTCATATGTTTGAAAAAATGCAGCAAACCGAGCAAGTAAAAACTGATTTTGAGAAAACTATGAAACCATTTAAAACTCTTGAAAAAGAAAGTACAAATAATGATAAACAAATTGATATAACAGATCCAGAACACAAAACTATATTAGATGACTATGGATTACTAGAATCAAACATTAATAAGAAATTACCAAAATCTATGCAATTTGAACATTCTATTTCATTTATAGATGGAAAAACAATACCTAGATTTTATCTCGGACAAAAAGAATATTTCCACAACCTTTTCGAGGTTTAATTTTTTCACCAGATAATTCTCCTTTTAATTTAGATAGAAATTTTGTTGATCTTTTAAGAGGAGCAGATTTAAATAATTATGCTGTAGAAGATCTCATAAAATATAAAGCTATGTTAGATAGAGTTGGTGCAGTAAAATCTCTTAGACGTTATAAACAATTAGAAAATTTATTATCAACAGGAGTTAAAGTAGGAAAAGGTTTTAAAGCTGAAACAACTGTATTTTTACCAGATGATCCACAAGAATTACTAAATAGATTAAATATTTTAATATCGGCAATAAAAGAAGGACATAATTCTAGTTTCAATGAAATTCATGCTATATTAAAAAGACTGTTAGAAAAGAAGATTCTAAATGAAGAGGATTATAAAAGTATAACGAACCGAATGTTCTAGGGCTTCGCCCGTAGCTGAAATATGTTGTTGGTTTTAATTTTTTTATAAAAAAATATTTATTCAAAATTTTAACTAAAAAATGTGTTCAGCAGATTTAGACAAAATTAATAATCATTTAGAAAATTTAACAGAGATTTTGGGTTCATCAAAATTTAGTACGACGTTAAAAATTATAACAACTACTTCATCACACACTTGTAATTTAGAACCCATTCTTCATTTAGAACAAAATAAAAATTATCAAATTGCATTGACTAGTTTCTCCACATTTAACACTATTCAAAACGTTATCAAAGATGTGAATGATCAATTTAGATATTCTACTGATAAAGGCAAAACATGGAAAATACTAACTTTTCTTCCTGGTTCTTACGAAGTTGAATCAATATCAAATGAAATTAAGAGACATTTAGGTATACCATTTAAAGATAAGAAACAATTACATTTTGCAGTTGAACCGGCAGTTAAAAAATTTTCTCTTACTTTAGACGAAAATCATCAAGTTGATTTTAATCATGATAGATCATTGTCAAAGCTATTAGGATTTAATAAACAAACTTATAGTCAAGGTTATCATTTAGGTGAGAAGATTCCAAAAATAACTGAAATAAATTCAATTGTTGTACATTGTGACATTATTGAAGGAGGATATATAAATGGTAAATTATCAAATTTAATATTCAGTTTTCCAGCTTTTACTGTACCCATTGGTTATAGATTAAATGTAATTCCACAAACATTAATATATTTCCCTATTACAAGAAAAACTATTAACAACATTAACATGAGAATCACTGATGAAAAAGGACAAGAAATAAATTTTGGAGGTGAAGAGATTATGATAGATCTTTTGGTTCGAGAGGTATAAACTCCCACGCGAAGCTAGAGAAGTTTAATTTTATTCTTCTTCTTCTTTTAAGATAAAAATAAAATTTTAAAACTTAAATTTAATCATCATCCAAATTTATCTAATAAAGTTTTGTCAGTTATTTGCGGAAGATCAGGTTGTGGAAAAACGTATCTATTATTTAAAATTTTAACGACTCCAAATTTTTTGGATTATAATAATCTTATAATTTATACAACAACAGCAGAACTACCCGTCTATCAATTTTTGAAATATGGATTTGAAAATAATCTTAAAAAACAGCAATTGCTTCATTATTCAAAGAATATGAAAAATCTGAAGATGAAGAAGAAATAAGTTCGTAGTGTGAAGAAGCAGCAAAAAATAGTCAGTTAGTAGAATCCAATAAAAATAAGCATATAAAGATACAATTAATAGATGATAGTGGTAATATGCAAGATCCTAGTAAACTAGATAAAACAATGAAACATTGTGTAATTTTTGATGATTGTGTTAATGATAGAAATCAGTCAGTTCAGAGAAATTATTTCACAAGAGGTAGACATAATAACTGTAGTGTATTTTATTTAACACAAAGTATGTATTCATTAGACGGAAGTGTTATTAGAAAGAATGCAAATATATTTATACTATTTGAAATAAATGCAAGAAACTTAAGTGATTTGTTAAGAGATTTATGCGTAAGAAATAAAGATGAATTTAAACAATCGTGTAACAATGCTCGGTCAAAAGATTACGGCTTCATTACAATTAATATTGATAAAAAAATTCATGATAGAGTTATCGAACATTTGTTTGACGAGTGATAAAAATATACAAATATAGTGTTATAATATTTTTTATTTTTATTTTATGTATATATCAAATTTGTCTATCTTAGAAATTAGAAAATTAAAAAGGTTCAGTAGTTATTCCATCAGGCAAAATCTTCCTTTTATCATCAAATGGATCTAATGCTAATTTATGTTCCTCTTTTAAATACATTTTATGTTTCTTTGAATTAAGTCTATAATTACATGCTGTTTTTATTTCATTATTAAATAATACATTTTTATAATCTTGAAATGTTATTTGATTAGCCACTGATGCCTTTGAAATTCCTTTTAATGTTTTATGTGTTTTAATATTATTAGTTGTATCATAACAGAAACATTTAGATTTTAAAAATATAGCTTCTGTTATGAAATCTTCATTTCCTTCTAATTCATCTTTTACTTTACATAATTCTGAAGGATGAATAAAATCTTTTATTTTATTAATTTCTTCATCAAGTGAAGAATTAAACGGTATTGTTAATTCTAAGAAAACAGAATCGGTATCTGCAAAGTGTAATTTATAGTTTTCGCCATAAGCAGGTGCTAAATAATCATATATAAATTTATACATAAATAGTTTAGCTAATTCTAATATAGTGAATCCAATAAAATTAAACTTATCATGTTTTACGCTGATTCGACGTAAATGTACAGCACATAGTTCATCACTAAATCTAGTAGTTCTTTTATATGTAGGTTTCCTTGTTAAATTTTGAAACCTATCTTTATCATAAACTATTTCAATATTTTGTCTATTACGCACATTTTCTAAAGTCTTACCATAAAATGCATTATTCATTAATTTGAAGAACACGTTTCCAAAATCATCTTTATTTCTTTTAGCTATTTTACGTTTTTCAATATTGAACTCTATATAATTTTTTAACCACTTAGATTTTTGATAAAATAGTTTTCGATGTATTTTGGTGAGAATCATTCCATGTTCTAAATACCAATCTAGCATTCTTCCTTCAACAACATACTTTCCTTTATTACTTTGTGTTAACATAAGTTTTTTTGTTGGTCTGTATTTCTTAGGAATTATAGATTTTTGATAATCTGAAAAATCTTCTATATTGGGAATTTTGTTTTCGGGACAGAAAGGAAAATATTTTGTTTTATCTTTTATTTCATCAGGGTATACTAAATCAACTTCATATATATAACCATGATTATAATTTCCATCATATGTTTTTTGATAATCTAGAATATTACACCATTCCATCTCACCTGTTGGTAATTCTTGTATCATGCAAGAAGAATATAAGCTATTAAAATCATAATATAACAAATAGTTTTCTCTCATGATTTCATCAACTGCTGCTTGACTCTCTTCATTTGATATAAGTCCTTCTATATTTTGATTAAACAATTTTATAAACTGATCGCTTTCTTCTGGAGATAAAGGTTTCATTATTCCATAATCATCAGGATTTACTTTTTTATTGTAACACTGTACATAACGATTACCTAAAACTGATGAAACTCCACCTCTAATTCCAGATTCAAAAAATAATAATTTATCATATGTATTTTCTTTATAATGTTTAAGTTTAACATTTGTATGTTTTAATCCTGCTAACCATGTTAAACCTGGTGTAGAATAACAATAACATGGATCTATTCCGTAATATTCCAAACACATGTCACGAAAGTTTTCAAAAAGATCAGCTAGTATTAATACATCTATCTGTAGATATTTCATTGTATAATCATACATTGTTCTACAATTTAACTCTCTCCAATTTTTTTCAGCTTCTCCATAGTCTTCTTTAGATAATTGTGATTGTTTTAATGTTGATTTAAATTTATTTATTGGAGGAAGTTGTTTTTCTTCCATAATTTTATTCACAGAATTAAAATCTCCAGTTAAACCAGTCTTCGACTGTGAACCACAGGTTAAATATTCATACGGAAATATTCCTTTTAAAGGTTTTAAATTATATTTATTTATTATTTTACATTGTTCAGATTTCAAAGTTTTTCCCATAACATCTAATGAATAAGGAGTAAAAAATCTAAATGCATCTAAAATTCTAATACAACCTAATTGCATTGAAAAATATTCTTCTTCTGTTTTACATAGTACATTTATTTGTTGTTGTTGTAATTTTTCAGATGAAAATAAATCTTTCATTACTAGATGGAAATCATATTTAGAACCATTGTAGAAATATAGAGGAACAAAGTTATATTTAAATTTATTAGCATTAAGATTACAAGAATTATGTGCTGCACCTCTATATAATCCATTTAAATGATCATGATCTTTTACTTTGTCAAGATATCTACCTTTGCCATTTTTATAATTTTTTGTAAATTCTTTTCCACAGTAATAACAATTTGTTTCATTAACAAAATTAATTTTTTCTTCATCCGTTAATGGAAGCATTAGTATATTTGTTTCAAGCAATTGTGAAAAACGACATTGTAATTCTTCTACTTTCTTTGTAAACATTTCTGAACTATCTTCACCATAGTATTGAAAATATTCTGATTTTAGTAATTCAGGATAATTTGAGTGAATGTACATTCCCCAACATAATGGTTTTTGTTCAAATAAATACTTTTCTTTACTTTGCTCAGATGTACTTTTTTCATAATTATCATTTTCAGAATTATAATTTTCAGAATCGGGCGAAACCCTGGAAGACATCTCCGATGTCCCGTGCTTTTGTGTCATGTTAACATTATATGCTTCAAAATCACAATAAATAGTAAAGGGTACTTTATTTTTCAAATAATGTCTATTATATATTAAATAATCATCTTTAGGAAAAGTATTTTCAACTGCTTCGTTTTGTTGACAATTCTCCAAATGTCTATTCATTTCTTCTTTAGTTCTAAAGCTCGTCATACATTGGAGACAGGGAAAATTAGCATTATCTGAAGTTTTTGTAAATATAGAAACATCTTTACACAATATAAAATGACCCTGATAATATAATATATTCGCTTGTGCTGGTTGTTTTGTCTGTTCTAATTTTTCAAATTTATCTTTATATATTTCATGTGTTTCATCAATTTCTTTTGTAAGATTAAATGTATTTCGATGAAAATTTTGATTTAATATTTGTAGCTGTTGTTCATAATCTTTATCATATTGTTCTTTATATTGCTGTTGACATTTTTTAAACATTCATTTATTTTTTGATTGGTTTCATTTTCTTCATTATTTAGTTCTTTATTGTCTTTATTTAATTCTTGAATCGTTTCTATCTTATTTTGATATTTATGGTGATATTCTTGTAGTAACATTTTTGTTTGTTGTTGATAATCTGTTTTACATTTTTGTAAAATTTCATGTAAATTTTGTATGCTTTGTTGATATTCTAAAGATAAAGATAAATAATCGGAATCATAATCATAATTTTAATTACGTCCTTTATAATTATTATGATTAATCATTATTGGTGATAATGTTTTAACAATTTCAAATTTTTCAGTACATATTATATTTCCTTGGTAAAAAATATTATGATGCATGTAATTTCCTCTTTTATTGTATACTATTTCTGATTGACATAAATTTTTATTATTCAAATAAAATTTTTTTGAATCTGAGTAAAGTGGAGTAATATTACCAATAGAAACATAATTCACATTTAATTCAAAAACATTTACTTCTATTAAATTTTTATTCTTTTTATGAAACTTTTTTAACCTATTATAATCATATGGAAATTCATCTAAGCCATCAGAGAGATCAAATTCATTTATGTATTCTTCTTTATTGTAATGACTTAGTCTTTCTTTGTGATATTCTGCAGGATGTAAATGTGCTATAATACTCCACAGAAAACAATAATCATCTTCATTTTTTATGTTGATTATTTGTGGTGAACTGAAAGGTAAAGGAACATAACTACCACCAGTATTATTTTTATATTTATCAATTACTATTTTTTTAGATAGTATTTTAACAAATCTCCAACCAGATTCACGTAACTGGGCTTCAATTATACAATTTTCTAATTTAAGTATCATTTGTTCAAATATGGGTTGTATATCATTTACATTATGAATTTCTTGTGAATTTGTAAAATGTCCTTGTATTATTTCTTCAGGAATTCCATCAGGTCCATTTTTTATATAAAGTACTTCTACATTCATATAACATTTGAAAGATTTCTTAAATATATTATAAAAGTTGGATAGAAAATCAGAAAAAGTTTCATCGGTTTCATTATGTTCAACGGGCGAAGCCCTAGAACCTTCGGTTCGTACAGATTCATTAAATAAATATTTTATATTTGCTAAGGCTTCATCGGTTCGTTCAGCTTCATCAAATTCATCAGTATCGCTAAATAAATATCTTCCATCTGGTACGGGCCAAGCCCTAGAACCTTCGGTTTGTATGGACTCATCTTCACTATTAAAAACTTTTTTATATTCCGAATGTGAATAATCATCAAACATTTTTTTAACTTTTATATCAGTAGGCAATGTTTCTAGATAGTTTTTATAACTATTTAATTTTAATATATTTCCTTCATCAACTCGTTCTACATTTTGTAAATGCAATTTACTATTTAAATGAGATTGATAACTTCTTTTTGCTTGCAACTGTTTTTTACATAAGTTACAATAAAACTTGGTATTTTCCATTTTTTTATTTTTTAAAGAAAAAAATTGTGTTTTAATTTTAGATATAAACATTCTAATATCAAGGACTTGAGAGTTATCATATATTATTATATATTTCACGTTCTTAAGTTGTTTTATTTTCTTTATCATATTAAGTTTTATCATATTAAGTTTTATCATATAACGTTTTATCAAAAGATAATTTAAATTTATTTTCACTAACTATTGATTCTTCTTCATCATCATCAATTGATTCTTCATCATCATCATAAATTGATTCTTCAACATCATAAATTACACTTTTTGGTATAGGATGCCATTCCCTGATAGGACACCATTCTCTTATTGGAATATCTAACTCTAAATTACATCTTTTATCTGATAATAATATAATAGAGAAAAATATTGGTCTTTGATCTCTTTCGGAAAATTTAATAACACCACCATAATCTGAATCACTTTTAGTTTTTATTAAAGATGATAAAATTTTAAATTGATTAGATGTAAATCCTAATTTAAATTTTGCAGACCCGACACATAGTTGTCTAACAGTATCTTCAACTATACCATCATTATTATTTTCAATTGTAAGAAAATGAAATTCAGATAAATTTTGATTATATGTAGTATTAATATCATGTACATCAGTATGAGATATAAATTTTTCTTCACTTAAATTTTTATAATTACTAATATTTTTATAATCTTTTTTACCATTTACACCATTTTCAGATGTTTCAGAATCATCATCTATATTATCATCATCTATATTATTATCAATATTATTATTATAAGATTCTTTAAGATCGGGCAAAGCCCTAGAACCTTCGGTTCGTTTATTATGATTATGATTATGGTCATTGTTAATAGTATAAGGTGTTGTCCACATATAAATTTTTTCTTGTTGAGCTAAACCATTTATATAAGATTTTAACAAATTAATATTTAAGTTTGAATATAATCCTATATATGTATCATCATCATATCTTTGCGGCATTTCTAATGTTTCTTGTTTATAAATAGTGTCTCTATAATAAACTTGACATAATAATTCTTCATTATGTTTTTTACTCTCGATATGAATATTATATTGGTTTTGTTCATCAACAAATAATCTTAGTTTTTCTTTGGAAAAAGATTTAAATTTTTTAACTAATTCTTTAATATTGATATAATTAATAATTTTAGTTTCTATCCAATCAGTATTAATAATTGGTAATACTGCTCTAATAAAACCATAAACATTATTATGACCAATAATAACCATGTTTTCTTTATTTAATTCCACATAAGCTACATCATTATATTTACTAACAATATCCATAAATTTAATAAACGGGTCTCCTGGAAAAATACAATAATTAGTTTCTATAGATGGTAAACCTTTAGTCTGTTCTCTAAATATTTCGGCTTGTAATTCAAATAAAATATTAACATCTATACATGGATTATTATTATTATTATTATCAAAACATATATTTTCAAATCCCGTTGATCTCGTCGAATAACAAGAACAGGATGATGCGGACGAATATAATTTTTTTAAATTTGCTTTATCCATTTTTTTATTTTTATTAGAAAAAATTTTACTTTTTTATTGTTTTAAAAATGATGTTACCAAATGTTGGTGGAGGTGCATATATCCCGAATAATCGTGAATTAGAAATAGAGATAGAAAATTATATCATGAAAGCTGGAGACGTTTTATCTGGTCCATTGCATCTTTCTATTCTTCCGCAACAAAATACAGAGTTAACAAATAAACAATATGTTGATACACAAATCAATGACTTAAAAGAAAAATATATAAACGATGTTTTGGTTCCACTGATGAATGAATTAAAGTTGCTTAAACTTAATGACAAATCATTAAACGGAAAATTATTAAAACTTGATAAAAAGGATAGAGAGCTAGAAGCAGATAAAGCAAAACTTTTTAAAAAGATTTCTGAACAATCAAAAATTTTAATATTACTTTCTATAAAGTTAAAATCTGCAGTCATTAAAAATAAACAACAGATAAAATTATTGAAAAAACAATTAGAAGATGAAATAGAAAAACTACCTGAAAGAATTAAAAAAAATTAAAGCAGTTACAAACTACATTCCAAAAAAGTGTTGATGAATTGAGTTCTAAAATTACTAAACAAATGAAAAAGATGAATAGAATAATAAATGGAGTAAACTCACTTAATCAAAAAGTTGATAAAATGAAAACTCTTAAAATCAATTTAGAAAATGAATTAAAGAAAAATTTACAAGAAAACTCTAAAGAAAATAAAGAACAGTTAGATTCTGTTAAAAGACAATTAGATGTTCTTAAAATTAAGTTAAATGCTCTTAAAGCGGCGTTGAAGATGAATCAGGAGAAAATGCAAGTTAATAGAAAAGAAATTAAAGTACATCACACGCTACGTGACGCAATAGATAAAGTGCAACAGTCAATTAATAAATCTAAGATATCTCGAAGTTGTTGTCCATTCACAAACGTAAATCTTGATCATAAACGTAAATCTTAGCGCAAATATTAACGTAAATATTTTTCCCAAAGTCAAATTTATTCCTAAAAAATGCCTATAATTTATATACACAATCTTAAACATTTTGCTTCAAATCAAAGAATTGCTCATGAACCACGTATGAATCCTGTTTATCATTATGATAATAGAGAAACAGTTCACACGGAAGGAGCTGGCATCTTTTCTGGTATTGGAAGTATCGTTAACTTAATTAAAAATAATAAAGATTTGATCACATCTGCTGCAAAAGGAGCAGCTGCTATAGGTAGTACAGCTAGTGCAATATCAAATGCTGTTAAGTCTCAAAACGAATTAAAACAACTAGAAGCTATTCGTAAACTTAGGAATGATTCTGAAGAACTAAAAAATTTAAAAAAACTTTCAGAGGAAACAAAAAACAAAATTGCTAACATAGCTGTGGGGGAGACCTTGAGGAGCGGAGCTCCGTCTGATAGTAAACATAAGAAGAAATCAGGCGTAGCCATAAAACGTTCAATTGAAGAAATAAGAGGTAATGGCGTGAGCAGCAACCTTCGGTCTAACCAGCAAAGCTGTAGCGGAGCTGGTCTAGCAAAATTCTAAAATTAAATTTTAGTAAAATTATTTTAGCAAAACTAATTTAGTAAAATTATTTTAGTAAAATTTTTTTAGTAAAATTTTTTCTGTGTGTGAGAAAAAACAAAAAGTCAAATTATTTTTTATAAAAATGTCTTCGCTTATCGAAAATAAATTTGAATTAGATAAACCACCAGGTGTTAGTTATAATCAAAAAAAGAATGACTATATAAGAATTGCTATGAATCCCGGATCTTCCAGTAGAGTGAATACTGGAGGTGATTTAATTTTTGAAGTTGATAATCAGCAGAGTTATTTATATTTATCTGATTCATTTTTACACTGTGAATATTCTTTATATAGTGATGCCAATTTTACAACACCATTACCAGATACCGATAATATTGCACTAGAGAATAATTTTTTTCCAAAATTGTTTACACAAATGCGTTTAGATGTTGCAACTCAAAATATAGAAACAATAAGTGATTCTCCAGGTGTAATTGATACAATGCTTAGATTTGTAACAATTGGTGAAAATAATAAAAAGTATGAAATCAAAGGTTGGTTTCCTGATACTAATGATGGTATAATTGTTGATGATTTAACTCACGCTGGAACAGATACCGCAGGAATTGCGAAAGATGTAGAAGATATTGCAAAACATTTAAATAAAACAAACAATAGTGTATATAAAGAAAGACGTGAATTTAACAAGAAAAGTAAACAGACAGTAAATTGGTCATTGTCTCCATTATTCGGATATTTAGATTATGATAAAATATCATATCAATTAAAATTTAAATTAATAATTCATCGCACAGCAAATAATGAATTAATCTTTTTTGGCAAGACTGGAAAAAAAGCATATTTAAAAATTGATAGACTTGAATGGTGGATAAAACATATTACTCCTAGTTTAGAGGTTGAAACAGCTATTGCAAAAAGATTAAATACTAACAAACCAATTCCAGTAAATTTTCTAAAGCGTACTGCTAGTTCAGTAACTTTTTCAGAGCAAAGATTTAACTGGCATTTTACTAGAACTTCGAATACTCCAAGATATTTATTACTAACTTTTCAAAGAAATAATTCTCCAAGTTTTGATAAGAACAACAATCTTTTTCATATTAATACAATTCGAAGTTTACAAGTCTCATTAAATCAAACCCGTTATCCAATTGATCCATTAAGATTCGATGATACCAATAATCAATTTATGGACGGATATGATTCTTATCGAAATCTTTGTATAGAATTTGGAGTTGAACCACAATTAACTCCTCGAGATTGGAGACATTTATATCCAGTTTTCTGTTTCGATTTAAGTGCACAATCTGAAGATATTATCAAGACTGGTTGTGATGTAACAATTAATATTGAAAGAAAAGATTCCACAACTTCATTGATGGCTTATGGTTTATTGCTAGATGTAAAATATTCTATTGAAATTCTTGATGGAAAGATGGCTAGGATTAATTAATTTTTTTTTCATAACTTAAAATTCTGATAACTGGAATAGATTAAAATTTTTTGGTAACTTAAAATTTATTCATAACTAGAATAGATTAAAAAAACTTAACTTGAAAATTTTTCGTAACAAGAATAGATTAAAAATTTTGGTAACTTAAAATTTATTCATAACTAGAATAGATTAAAAAAACTTAACTTGAAAATTTTTCGTAACTAGAATAGATTAAAAATTTTGGTAACTTAAAATTTATTCATAACTAGAATAGATCAAAAACTTTTGGTAACTTAAAATTTTTTATTAAAAATGTCGCAAGCGAAAAGTAATAATAATAAAACTGTTGAATTAAAATTACGTAATATTGTTGGCAAAAATACACCTAAAACTATTACGATTAATAAAAAGGAAATATTACATAAGTTAACCAATGATAGAGAATATTCAATTACAAGAAGAAAAGAATGGCGGGATTCTCCCATTAATTCCCCTAATAATAGGTGGCATAGCAGCTGCAGGAAGTGTTGCAGGTGGGACAGCTGGTAATGTCCAAGCAGTAAATAAAAATAAATCATAGAAGGCAGCATTAGAAGAACAAAAACGTCATAATAGAGAGTTAGAGAAAGTTGCTAGGGGAGAAGGAATAGTAGAGAATTTTTTTTAGTAAATTAAAATTAGTTGATGAAGGAAAACGAGTTCTCAAAAATATTCTCCACAATGTTGATGATTTAATTGAAATTAAAGAAACTAAAGATGGTTCTGGAATATATCTAAGTCCTAGTATGATTCGGTAAGAACCTCAGGACCTTTGGTTCTATCGGCTAAAGCCTCTGAACAAGGTTATATTCGGTAAAACTTTTATTTTATCTTTTAAAATGAATTCTACAAATTCCGAAAATTTAATTAAATTAAAAATTGCTAATTTAGATTTATTAACTTATCTATTAAACAAAAATAAAAACTCAAATTGTCAGCATATCGGAGGTGACATACAAAAAACCTTAGAAAACTTTCCTGGTTTTATTTGGAGTAAATATTCGAAAGAAAAATATCTTCCTGGTCATTCATATACCGGTCCAGGAACTCGACTAGATATAAGACTAGATGAGAATAATAATCCGAAACCAGGTGAAGAACCAATAAATAGAGTAGATGCCGCCGCTTATAGACATGATTTAGCTTATCGAAATCATGACCTAAGATCTCGACATGCAGCTGATAAGAAGATGATTCAAGAATTAGATAGTATTCAAAATCCTACATTTAGAGAAAAAATTGAAAGAATGTTTGTTAAGAAAGCTTTACAAGCTAAAATATTATTCGGTCAGGGTTTAAATGAAACGACAGCAAAGCTGTCTGAGAACAACGCTCGAACCTACGCGTCCGAAATTCATGAAGAATACAGAAGGTCTAAATATTTATTGAAAGTAAAAATATCTAATAAAGATGATATTTGGAGTGCTGATCTTATTCATGTGCCGAATGAAAAAGATTATAAATACGAATTGACCGTTATAGATTTATATACACGATACGCTTGGGTAAAGCCTTTAAAAAACAAAAGTGGTCTATCAATTAGATATGCGTTTGAAGAAATCTTTAAAGAAAGTAATAGAAAGCCAAGGAAATTGTTTGTTGATAAAGGATCGGAATTTTATAACCGAAACGTTCAGCCACTATTTGAAACTGTTTATTCAACTGAAAATGCAGGGAAGGCCGTAGTGATAGAAAGATTCAATAGATCATTAAAAAATAAAATTTTCAAAAAATTTACTGAGCGAGGAAATCAGAAATGGTTGAAGATATTACCAGGAGTTGTAGAAGAGTACAATAATAAAGTTCATTCTGCTATTGAAGAAACTCCAAAGAATGCTTCTGACGACCCTGATTTAATACGAAAGAAGATATTCGAGAATAATTATTCGAATGAGAGTAATCCGAATTTGCAGAAACTTAAGCCGAAATTTAAAATTGGTGATAGAGCTAGAATATTTAAGTATAAGAATAAATTTGAAAAGGGCTTCGTCCGATACTGGACTAAAGAAATATTTGAAGTTTCTAAAATAAACCAAACTTATCCGATTACTTACGAAATCAAAGATTTAGATGATGAAGATATCAGAGGCCGTTTTTATCAAAATGAATTACAACGAAGTGATTTTTAATTATCATTATCATTATTATTGGAACTAACGTTTCGGGAATGAAATTCCCTTGTTAGGCGTAGCCATAGAACATACGGTTCGTTCAATTCTAACATAATATCTAGAAATGGTACTCCTTTTTGTAATTTAAATAAAACATAAAGACATAATTGACCACAATAAGTAGTTCCTGGTTTTTGAATTTGAAATGTATTATAAATTCCATGGCCAAGTAATTTTTTGACTTCGTTTGTTGGAGGTAATCCATAAGAGTCGAACCAATAGTTCTCAGCCTCTGGGCGGTCGAAATAGTAATTATCTCGATTTTTATTAAAGATACCTGCAGACCAATGTACTCCTTTTTGGTCTGACGTATGAAGATTTGTTATGAAATTTATAGTTATTGTTGGCTTATTTTTTAGGAATTGTATTGCGATTTGCGATTTTCTTTAAATCGAAATTTGTAGTTGTTTGTGTTCCATATAATTTCAAAAACTCATTTATGTTGCTCATTTTATAATAAAAAAAATTCTTAAGGGACCCCTAGAAGTCAGAAGGGAGGGGGTGTTGATTTAAAACTGTCCTCTAATGATGACTTTCCTTACTATTTAGTCAGAAGGGGGTATTGATTTAAAACTGTTCTCTAATGATGACTTTCCTTACTACTTAGACAGAAGGGGGTATTGATTTAAAACTGTTCTCTAATGATGACTTTCCTTACTACTTATTCGATTTTGAAATCATTTAATTTAATCTAAATTGAAAAGGTACATTTGTAAAAGATCGATTTATTAGCGGAGTTAGTGTTTCGCACATCTTTCAGCAGTAGTAATTCATCCCCCATCAATATGTGAAAATTCTTTATTCCCAATTGATTAGCAATCTCATTTAAATCGAAATTTGACGTGGTTTGTTTGCCGTACATTTTAGAAAGTCTCAAATGTTACTCATTTTAAATGAAATAAAATCTATTTCAGAAATTTCTCAAAAGAATTGCCGTGTAGCAGCTGCTAAAATTGTGTCAGCTGATACGAGTGAAGGAAATCACAGACAATAGCTCATGATACGGGTTGTGAAATCTCATTCACACTATGAGAACAAAAGAACAAATACAATCTAAACACAATAGACATATGAGAGAGAAGAGAAATGAATGAGCATTTCTCTTCATTTTGGTTTCCATAACAATCATTCATGCGACATTATTTTGAATGGAAAAATACACCGACTCTCGAACGATGTCGGCACTTTTATCGGCAGCCATATCGACACATTTTCCGGCTCCCAGAACAATTTTGGTGTATATTTCCATTAGCGTTCAAGGTCATTCTATTAAAAGCATACGGGAATTATTCTCATTGAAGACAAGCAATTGTTTTAAAGAATGCATGTCATTGTGAATACAATATTCCTGTAACAGACAGGATCGAGAGAGAGAGAGAGAAAGAAAGAAAGAAAGAAAGAAGTCACGCTGCTCCGTAAAAGTTTAATTGAGATAACGAAGGATATATTCTTGTGGTTTCTTCCACTTTTGTTTCTTCCATTTTTAAAGAAATATTTTTAGTCACATGATATATTTTAAAAACCTGAAAGATGGATAAAATTCATGAATTTGAAATTCTCAACTTTTCTGATTTTACAGTGTCCTGGAACGGTCATGATTTTAAGGGTGAAATGCCATAATCACAAATTTGAGATTCTTAACTTTTATGATTTTCGGTGTCCTAGAACGGTCATGATTTTAAGGGTGAAAATTTTAATTCTCAAATTTTAGATTTTGAAAAATTTGAAAATTGGGTATTTTTAAAAACGCCTAAATTTATGAATTTAGGTCTTCATAACCTGAAAAATGACCAAAATTCATGAATTTAGACCATTTAAAAAGTACCATTTTTTGAAAAATCGGTATCTTTAAAAACGACTAAATTCATGAATTTAGGTCTTAAAAACCTGAAAAAGGGTCTAAATTCATGAATTTATGTCGTTTTTAAATATATTATTTTTTTGAATTTTATGGTGTCCTGGAACGGTCTTTTGCCCATTACTAAGATCCACCAACGATGTCAATGAAAATGATTCTATACGCAAAGTATTAGATCGTTTCAGGTCCAATGGATACCCAGATAATTTCCTCAAGAGAGTTTTGGCTTCCTTCAACAACAGAGACACCCATGACAGAATTCAGAATACGGAAAAGCCTGTATTTCTGCGTGTTCCTTATCTGGGAGAAAAACACAAGAGGCAATCATTATCGTTACTGAAAAGGACAGGTCTCTCACACAAGGTTCGAATACGGTTTGATTGCGGGCCTCCTATGAAGAGATTTCTCAAGAACCCAAAGGAAAGTAATTTATGTGACACTTCTTGTGATACCTGTGCTATCTCAAAGAAACCGAATCGCTGCTTGAATAAATTCGTCGTGTACAAAATAATGTGCAATATATGTAACCATGTATACATCGGTGAGACGTCTAGGACAATCCAATCAAGAATCCGGGAACATATCCGAGTTGGCTCTCCTTCTGCAGTGAGAATACACTACGAGGAAGAACATCCAAACTCTTCTGCATGTAATGTAACGTGGGAAATTCTCTATCATAACATAAGAAATTGGAACAAGCGTTCGTCTTTAGAGGCTATTTGCATATCTGAATGCATGGAGCCTCTGATGAATGGTTTTATCGGTAGAAGAATTGTGCATATTTGATTTTCTTATCTAATTTCGTGTCTAAATGTCTTAAATATTTTTTTGGTCTTATAGATGAGCTTAGATAGACGATTGAATGTATCTTAACTCTATGTACAGTTTTATAATTTCTCACGTTTTACTTATTTCAGACATTAGTAGTATAGAGACATGCTTCGTAAATTTAATGACAATAATGGTCTTGATTCTTGACAATTAAGTGATGAATGTTATTCATGTACTTCCTATCTTGATTTTCTGGTCATTTATGCATGTGATCAAGCAGGAGACTGCGAAACGTCGTGCTGCTAATACAGTCTGGTATCCGTCGAAGAATCCTCGTTGCTTTTACTAACGCGATTAAAGCCTTGTACAATAGATCTCAAAAACTAAGCAGTCTCCCTGCCGACCGCGATTATAACAAAAACAAAGTTAGGAATATTTTTATTCAAAACGGATATCATCCGGATAGAAAAAATAAAGTCTTTGAGCGTTGTGATAATCCTAAGACTAAAATAGAATCTGGCGAAAAAACTGAAATATTTTGGAAGCTCCCCTATGTTTCAACTCTTCTTTCTCGAATAAAGCGTAATATTCGCCACATAAATAGTGCTTTAGAAAATAGTATTTTAAGAATTGCCTTGAACACATACAAAACACAAAACATGATAAGCAATAAAGATAAAATCCCTTTCAATGAGTTATCTTCCGTAGTGTATAAGTATACTTGTGAGCATTGCAGTCAATGCTACGTCGGTGAAACCCGTCGCCATATTTTCACTAGGATAAACGAACACGTGAAAGGTCGACCAGCATCCGAAATATCTCTTCATGTTCACATCCCAAATAAAGATAATTTTAAAATTCTCATTTGCACTCCATACACGAAAATTGCTGAATGATTGTACATAAAGTCATTCCTTCATTCACAGTACCTAATGAATAACCGCAGCCAATCACAGCCGCTTTTCCTATATTGATTTTTCTTGTCTCATTCGCACTGTATCTATTGCATCCTTGTTTATTGGCCGTTGTCACTGATGATGGTAGCTTGCCTACTGAAACATGTTTGCTGCCAATAAACCTATCAAAATCTTTAGCATGACAATTAAAAAAATGATTGTATCTCACTCACTAATTGCCAATTTATATTGTTGCCCTCTATCAATAGGCCTACTTAATTTCCTTACCTGATACTACCTGAAACCTTCGTGCTGTAAACCCAGTACGTATTACATCTACCGGGTGATCTAGGAGTAAAACATAGGGTGCTTTTGAATTCCTACCCAGACTAAAACAGCCGTGTTACATTCTCCGATATCTCTCGCAAGACCAATAAATGTAACCCGCGTCAGTGAGAAAAGAAATGGAACCCTCAATTGAAGCACAGTATAAAAATGATCACGCTGAAAACGATGCGACGCTTGAACTTTCCTACTGAATTTCAGAAAAATATTGATCGTTTTTAAATCAAAAAGCACCGGTAGTTCTATAAAAAATCGATTTTTTCAATCTGAAGCACATTATTTCAAAAAGGAGACCATGAAGGTGAATGCTTACGGCTAAAATGAAATTTAGCACACACTTCATGGAACAATAACTTGGTTTGTAGCATGAGTGATCGTCTCACCTTTTACGTGGCCTCCGTTCTTTCCTTCTCCGTACGTAAACCTGAGAGAATCGGAAGAAATTAAGTCACACAGGTATTCGATTCACACACCTTCAATCATATTTCGTTTAATTCGAAAAAGTTTCACGAAATCATAGTTTTTCCAATGCATAGAATCAGTATGAAAAGTCGTTGGCATATCCAGTGAAATATTCACAGCGCTTCTGTTCGACTGAGGAACGCATACCGAAACGAGCGCAGCAGTATGGCCAGACCATAGAAATTGATAACAATAAAACCTCTAGAATGGAAGTAAAGCTTCATGCGATACACAATGGTGGCACAAAAATCGCACGCATTTTCACTTAGATACACTTGTTGTGCTCCCCCGGATGTGCCACGACCTTGAGTCAATTTCCATTCTAGTCAACTTTAGATAAACAGTCTATTTCTATGGGCCAGACAGTCTCAGATCACGCATTGTTAAAAGAAACGCAAAGTAAGTCAGTGCGCGCCATAGACGGCGGGGGTGCGCGCACACTATGCGTGAGTCACTCTATTAAAGCAATAATCCAAAGTGTAAGGCAAGATTGATGTTGTTATGACGTCACTCGATCGTATCATACAGAAGTCTTCGACTGAAGGTATGCAAGGAATAAAGAAACGCTCAAATTATTGCAAAGCTGCAATTATTAATGAAGTATGGGGAATATGGATGCTCAGTGGCGGCCCGTCCATATGGGCGCCTGGGGCGCAGCCCTCCATTAAAAATTATTTACATCAAAGAAAATTACACAGAACATTGCGCTGAAACGCAACTGATCTGATAGACTGAATTGAACTATCAATGGTTCAACCTGTATTGCTAAACACATTCGAAGCGTGGTTCAGTGACTCATTCAGACGTCACTCTCCCTCTCTTCTACCGGATGGGGCGCACAGTCTGTGCGCCTTGATTCATACATATTTTGCTGATCATACATCTGCATACATCGAAGATTTTTAGCAGCTTCGCACGCGTAAACAATGCATGGATGGGGCGCTCTCAAAAAGTCCCTCTGGCTCGCTTTCGTACATTCTGATTAGGTAACGCCGCGCGTGCGTTGGGAAGTCAGATTCTGGTCAAACCACAGAATTAGATTCATCTGCGCGCGCTTCGGTTTCCTAGAAAGGAAGGGTTATATATAGCCTTAATATCGAAATGGCACATCACAGAATTAGACAACTTGCTCCTTCTCGGATGGATAATTCGTGTATCTCTTGCCATTGGAAATGGCAAACAATATGCTGTCAGCAGAGGACACTAGAGCCAGTGAGAGAGGCGTGCGGGCTGTGATATCACTTCGCACACACCGAAACACACATCCCTGTCTTGGCCAACATCCGATTCAGTGTATGCACTATGCAGTGAGGACTGGCTGAGAAGACGATGGTGAAATCATCGGGTGAACTAATTTTCGTACGCCTGCTACTTTCTTTGATAATGATCGAAAGGGCCAACATTATGGAGAAAACTTGTGCGCAATGATCTGAATTCTTTGAATCTGAAGGAATTGTGGCAATGGAAGCACTTTGCTTGAACTCACATTAATCCGCAAGCGACGCACGACTTTGTTCCTATCTCTGCAAGGTATTATGAATTCCAATTTGCCCACTTAATAAGTTCCTCGATGTGCCGTCAATTTCGAATTAATCACACTTCTAGTAAACCGAAGCAGATAAACAAAATATTTAATTCTGTGGGTCAAACTTATGTTATTCTGATGCGTGTATACAAGCCTTGGACTGGTGAAGCACTTTCAATCATAACTGTGTCTCACTGTGTCGACTGAAAATGAATCAGATTGCATATCTTTTAATGAATTGCTTTATCTTTGAATAAATGAAAATGATAAATGAAGTCGTTTCTACATTTGATGCCGGTTTCTGTTATCAAATTCAAATTTTTTCTTTCTTTACTTAACTTGGAAGTGTTCGAGCGATGATTTTGTTTTTAAGTAGGCTTCCGAAAATAATGTCATTATGAAGGACCACAGTAGCATATTTGCAGTGAGGCTTATCATGTCATAAACAGGCATTTACATAGGCGCACATGAAATATAGCAGAGACCGTAGTAGATGATGGGCTAAGATGAAGACGTTTGTATTGCGCCCCACATGAGCAGGACTGCACGAGCCGCCACTGTGGATGCTGTTATATTGTGCTTGTATGTGAAATCAAACTACATGTTCATCGACTTCAATGTGATGTGAAGATATTACCACAGACAGATACGCTTCTGCTCCTTCCATAGAAATAAACTGTTTATCTGAAGTTGGCTAGAATGGAAATTGACTCAAGGTCGCGGCACATCCGGGGGAACTAAGTTGGGGCATGAACCACCAATTAAAAGCTTCGATTTACACATGTGACTGATTCTAACCCAATCATACAGACGTTGGCAGGTGCATCTAAGTGAAAATGCGTGCGATTTATGTGCCGTCATTGTGCATTGCATGAAGCTTAATTTCCATTCTAGAGGTTTTATTGTTGTCAATTTCTATGGCTCCATCGCTAGCGCAAGTTGCACGGTTTAAGTTCAATTCAATTGTTCACGTATTTGTCTTGTAGATTTGGTTCCGTTTTGACACCAGCTGCTGGCTAGTGACAAGAAGTTGTGATTTTTCAATCATTTGACGTAAACATTGTCATCAGGGAGCCAAACAGATGAGTTCAGAACTCCGTTTACTGCACTGTTTAATGCTATCAATCAGATAAGTATGAAGACATATTTTTGCTATATAGACAAATGAATTTATAAATATTTGTAAAATGTTTCAGATTTGAACATTTAAGTGATTATGATGATATTTGTCAAATAATAATCAAATATGTATCAAAAATTATCAAAAAATATCAAATATGCAGCATTTGATTGCTTTATAAAACAATTATTTAATATTTGTAAAATCTATCACCATCAGTCATATATTAGATAAATTATCTCGGTTTTTTCAACCCGGGTTTGTCCTGTTGATGTCGACCTGTACGTCGGTCGCTCAATAAATGTCATTGCATCGCCTGTCGCATTGATATCTAACAATTACCTAATACAAAGTTTGTAAGATGAAATCTAAGCACAAGTCGATTCTTCGTCTTTTGAGACTATGAAAATGATAAATTGCATCGAATTTTGCCGTCGATCTAATTTTCTCAAGTTGACAAACACTTCTACTAGATTTGGGCTGTGACATGAATAGAATAAATTATTATCATGATACATATAGCCTATACTTATAGACAGGTATTCACGCACCATCTGATGAGCCCTCGCGTACCACAGGTTGGGAACCCCTGGTGTAGACAAAAGCGCTGTAGCTTACTTTATAGATCTCATAAGAGCGAATGTTTATCATTATTTCTTGCGCCAATGCCTTAGTAGACCAAAATGAACTTGAATATGTGGGTCTGATTTCATTTTGAGAAACTATATCATAATGCAGCTAGCTCAGACTACAAGAATGGGATCCTAAAACTCCATTGTAGCGCATCCACTGAACAAATTTGTAAATGCCATGTAGATTCGTCAATGATAAAACGTCGAAGAGCACTGGCCCTCAAGTCACGGCCAATTGGTCTTTACATACACAAAGATCAACATGGATCCAAATGTTCGTGCTTTTTACGGCAGGGGGTTTTCAATTCATTTCCAGCAGTGTTCGTGCGTCCTATAGCTCAGGTAATATTCTGAGCACCTCTGACGGAAGAATACAGTGAGCAGTAGGTTTCGCTTTCGAGAGTCATGCGGAGTTATAGCCTATGACTCAGATGTAATTGTAACGTCATCATCCTCAATTGTTAATAATTTTATTTTTTTCTCATGTCTGAATCTAATTATGCTTGCCGCATTGCGCGTCTTCCTATAATAGGCTCTGATTGCTATTTATTTTCATTCAAATTCCAAGCGGAGATGGGAAGATTCACCACTCGAACTAGCGATTTGAAACAGCAACTATTACTACAATCAGTGAACATTTACTTGGTATCTTAAGTAAGCGGAAATTAAGCCGAATATCAAGGAAATTTCATCAACCGCATTATTGTGCAAGTCCTAAAAAGAAGCAAGCCTTAGTGAAAAGTTGAGATCTCATTGTATACTTCTTTCACTGAGATTTCAAGTTTTTAATTCGGCATGATTATTCACTAAAATTCATTAGGTTTCATTTATATTAATGAAGTTAGCACCGACTCTTTAAAAGAGTTTGTACAGAATTGAGAACCACATGTAGGCATACCAGTATCAGTAATGATTTTGAGCTTGTACAAACAAATAGCATTTCAAAATTCGAACTCCTTCAACTTCAAATTTATATTCGAAAAATTGGTGTCAGTATCGGTGTCACCTATTTAGCGAGTTTGTACAGCATCCAATGAAATAATTTAGATACAGGAGTAGTAAGTAAAACTCCACTTCTGGACCGCGCAAGATGGCCGCCGTCGCTGACGTCCCCCCCCTCTGGACGGGCAGAGTGTCGTGGTCGGCCGCCGTGGAGCTTCGGGTCTGACGTCCCCCCCCTCTGCAACGACAGAGTGTGAGACTCGGGTGAGTTGGTCCGACCGCCTGGTTGACGTGGGCGACCGTCCAGGTTGACGTGGGAGACCGTCTAGGTTGACGTGGGCGACCGTCTAGGTTGACGTGGGCGACCGTCTAGGTTGACGTGGGCGACCGTCTAGGTTGTCGTGGATGGTGAAATGGCTGCCAGATTCGGATTCAGCGTAAAATTCTGCATCTGTGGTGTGATTTCCAGCTCAATCGGCGAGAAAAAATTTTTCTTCAAAATTTTAACAGAGTTAGAATTTGGGACGTTTTGGTGTGTAGCGCCCAAACGAACCATCGGATGAGAAAACGGAGGCCGGATTCGGATTCAGCGTGAAATTCTGCATCGGTATGGTGAATTTGAACGCCATCCGAGAGAAAAAATTTTCGCTAACGTCCCCCCCCCTCTGGACAGCTCGCTTCGATTTTCGCTTCCAGTGGACGGATTTTGTCGTGCCATAGCTCGTTTGAAAGCTAAGAGTGAGACAAATTCAGTGAAAGAAACCGCTTGTTCCTATCTGTCTTCGTTCAAAAGTTAGAGCGGTTACAAGATTTTAGGTCGGAGCTCGCTCACCTGAAAAAATCCTAAGTGTGAGAGTGGCTTTGTATGGGTAAAATTTTGAAAATTTTCCAAAGTGTGGAATTTCGACCTGGGACCGTCACCAAAACATTTTTCATCAAATTTCACTGACCTCCCCCCCCCCCGACAGCAATCTTCTAACTTTGGTTCTAGTGAACGGATTTTGTTCGTTCGAGTTGCATTCGAAAGAGGAGAAAAAACTGCTCGACAACATTTTTTGTTGCGAGTCAATCGGACCAGCCGTTCAAAAGTTAGAGCGGTTACAAGATTTTAGGTCGGAGCTCGCTCACCTGAAAAAATCCTAAGTGTGAGAGTGGCTTTGTATGGGTAAAATTTTGAAAATTTTCCAAAGTGTGGAATTTCGACCTGGGACCGTCACCAAAACAGTTTTCATCAAATTTCACTGACCTCCCCCCCCGACAGCAATCTTCTAACTTTGGTTCTAGTGAACGGATTTTGTTCGTTCGAGTTGCATTCGAAAGAGGAGAAAAAACTGCTCGACAACATTTTTTGTTGCGAGTCAATCGGACCAGCCGTTCAAAAGTTAGAGCGGTTACAAGATTTTAGGTCGGAGCTCGCTCACCTGAAAAAATCCTAAGTGTGAGAGTGGCTTTGTATGGGTAAAATTTTGAAAATTTTCCAAAGTGTGGAATTTCGACCTGGGACCGTCACCAAAACATTTTTCATCAAATTTCACTGACCTCCCCCCCCCTGACAGCAATCTTCTAACTTTGGTTCTAGTGAACGGATTTTGTTCGTTCGAGTTGCATTCGAAAGAGGAGAAAAAACTGCTCGACAACATTTTTTGTTGCGAGTCAATCGGACCAGCCGTTCAAAAGTTAGAGCGGTTACAAGATTTTAGGTCGGAGCTCGCTCACCTGAAAAAATCCTAAGTGTCAGAGTGGCTTTGTATGGGTAAAATTTTGAAAATTTTCCAAAGTGTGGAATTTCGACCTGGGACCGTCACCAAAACAGTTTTCATCAAATTTCACTGACCTCCCCCCCCGACAGCAATCTTCTAACTTTGGTTCTAGTGAACGGATTTTGTTCGTTCGAGTTGCATTCGAAAGAGGAGAAAAAACTGCTCGACAACATTTTTTGTTGCGAGTCAATCGGACCAGCCGTTCAAAAGTTAGAGCGGTTACAAGATTTTAGGTCGGAGCTCGCTCACCTGAAAAAATCCTAAGTGTGAGAGTGGCTTTGTATGGGTAAAATTTTGAAAATTTTCCAAAGTGTGGAATTTCGACCTGGGACCGTCACCAAAACAGTTTTCATCAAATTTCACTGACCTCCCCCCCCGACAGCAATCTTCTAACTTTGGTTCTAGTGAACGGATTTTGTTCGTTCGAGTTGCATTCGAAAGAGGAGAAAAAACTGCTCGACAACATTTTTTGTTGCGAGTCAATCGGACCAGCCGTTCAAAAGTTAGAGCGGTTACAAGATTTTAGGTCGGAGCTCGCTCACCTGAAAAAATCCTAAGTGTCAGAGTGGCTTTGTATGGGTAAAATTTTGAAAATTTTCCAAAGTGTGGAATTTCGACCTGGGACCTTCACCAAAACATTTTTCATCAAATTTCACTGACCTCCCCCCCCCCCCCGACAGCAATCTTCTAACTTTGGTTCTAGTGAACGGATTTTGTTCGTTCGAGTTGCATTCGAAAGAGGAGAAAAAACTGCTCGACAACATTTTTTGTTGCGAGTCAATCGGACCAGCCGTTCAAAAGTTAGAGCGGTTACAAGATTTTAGGTCGGAGCTCGCTCACCTGAAAAAATCCTAAGTGTCAGAGTGGCTTTGTATGGGTAAAATTTTGAAAATTTTACAAAGTGTGGAATTTCGACCTGGGACCGTCACCAAAACATTTTTCATCAAATTTCTCTGAACGAGGGGGGGGGAGGGGGGGTCAGTGAAATTTGATGAAAAATGTTTTGGTAAAGGTCCCAGGTCGAAATTCGGAAGTTTTAAATTTTTCAAAATTTTCACCACACTGGAGCTCTCACACTTAGGAATTTTTTCACTTGTGGCATGTTACATGGACATGTGCTGACGGACCAACTTCCCGTGGTCATATGAGAATGGTTCAGCTGTTATATGATAGAGAATGATGAGACGAATCGTTTGCAACAAACCGCATGTCGCTACGATGAATACTTTCGGAGATATAGCCATTTTAAGTTTTCTTCCGAGCATATATAAACCCCCGACAACGTAAGTCTGATCACTTCATCGAAAGACGAGGTAAGCGACGGTCGTCGCTCTGAGCTCCCGATATCGGGTGTTTCAAAGGACTCTATCTTTTGAAGTAGGCAAGCTATCTTCTTACTTCAAAGTTTGTATGATAGAGTTTGATAGTGTCTTTACTACTGATAAAATTTTTTAAAAGTAGTATGAGTAGTAAAATGCGGAATTTTTTAAAAATTCTTAATTTTCAGTTTTTTCAAAGTTTTAACATGTAGACTAAGGTTTCAAGTATCCTGAGTTCAAATCTGCTATCAGATTTGAAATTTGACTAAGTCTAAGGCAGCTTTGAGGGGTTAGATCCCAGCTACTGATCACTACCTTTGACTCGGCGTTGCTGTTACCACTTCGGGGCAGTGACAATGATGTCTTCAGCTGTAAAGAGCGGGTATCGGGGAAGATCTCTCACTTCCTTAGTGATCAGTACAAGGCCTTCGGGCTGTCGACGGGATCGAGTGCCACTCACTACACTCAAATCTATCATTCCTGACTAACTGTAATACTTTAGGAATATGACTGTACTACATGATTCCAAACTTATACAAATTTCATTATCTTACAGCTAACGATAAAATCTCAGGCATGGCTAACGACAAAAACAGAAAATACCATATTAAAATGTGCACATGTGGGCGAATCAATCGCAGTGCGGACGCCAAGGCTCATGTCAAGAAGGCGGGCACCGGCCACATGATTATCTTGAATAGGGTTGCGTGCGTGAAGTGTAGAGTGCTGAAGGGTGATGAGGATGAGGCGCGTTTCTATAGAGTGCATGCTGACTGTAGTGGTGGTTTAGTGACTGATTTGAGAATTACGCAGTTGATTGTGGAAGAGAGGGAGCGAATGTTGGCGATCGAGCGAGAGGGTAAGGCTGAGAATGTTGTTGAGAATGTTGTTGAGAATGATGAGTTGGCGAGAGCGGTTGCGTCGTTGGAGGGTGAGATTGAGCGAAAGAGAGTGCTTGAGAGTGATGATGAGGATGATGTGGATTTAGATAGGGAGCGTGTGAGGAAGCGTGTGAGGAAGTTGAGCTCTTCGTCGTCGGAGGTGTCAAACATCGTCATCACGGACCCCCCGAAGAGCTCATCTTCCCCAAAAGTGAAGAGTGGTGGGATTCGTGTGCAGTCGGCGAGGTGGTTGAAGGATGAAGAGAAGAGGCATGTTTCGCAGAAGATGGCGCATGATTTGTTGGTTAATAAGTATGAGAGTTTGAAGAAAGTGAAGGATGAAGTTGTGAAGGAGTTGGATGAGTTGAAAAAGAAGGAACTGAAGTCGAAGGAGGTAACGGATGAGAGTATTAGAATGAGGCGTAATGTGACTGATTTGAAGAATAAGACGCGAGAGTTGGAAGAGAAGAGTGATGAGTGTGAGAAGAGGGCGAGTGCTGCGGAGAGAAGAATGAGAGATGCAGAAGCGAAGTTTGAGGAGATGATGAAGGAGATGAGTGTGTTGAGAGCGAGGAATGTTGAGTTGGAGAGGACTGTGGCTCGGTGGGGTGATGAGAGGCAGGCGTATGAGAAGTTGGAGCGCATGAGGGATGAGTGGGAACGTGTGAATGAGGATCGTTTGTTTGAATTTCACATCCCTATTAGGGATAATCATTTGGCCGGCGAAGTACTCGTAAATCAAAATTTAGACGAGTCCATTATTTGTTATAACGGCCATCCGACGAAAA
This sequence comes from Prostheceraeus crozeri, assembly GCA_907163375.1. NCBI lineage: Eukaryota > Metazoa > Platyhelminthes > Polycladida > Euryleptidae > Prostheceraeus > Prostheceraeus crozeri. The sequence goes on along the minus strand of CAJQUW010016710.1, from coordinate 33,348 downwards.
AATGCCTCCACGCCAGCCTGAGAATGCGCGGCCATCTGTACAAATTCTCTATTCGGAAACGCGCGAGACTGCCAAAGGATGGCTAACTTGGTAAGTGAAAAGTAAATAAGATAGTATATCCTATTCTAATACATATCATTTTCATTGCAGATCTTTGCCCGCCTTCACCACACCATCACGTCACTCCCGAGAACGAACCATCGGCTCTCTTAAGGGCCACCTAGGGGCAAGACATGATAGAACCTCCACGCGGTTTGCCCTGGGCAGTCTTCGGACTGGCGAATACTATCATTAAGTTGAATCTGCTATCAGTCAACTTGAACGTTGCGTCGAGTTAGAGGGGTATATAAACCACTGCCTCTCATTTCATTTCATTTCAATCATGCAGACGCCGAACAGTCAAGTCAGCTCTCCTCGCGGACCGCAGTTAAGGCCGCGAAATTTATTTGAGGAGTTTGCCAGGCTAGAGGAGCAAGACAGAGTTTTTAATAATCTTGCTCGGATTGGCAATCCGATGACAGCAACTGCTGTCAATCCAACGGAATGGCGCTACATTCCACTTTTTAGTCACGTGCCAATTAGCGTGGAAGTCGACAGTGCTACCAAAGAGAGAGTCAAAGACTCTCTCAGCAGAATTGGTAGGGTGTAAGATGACGTTACTCCCGAGAATGAACCATCGGCTCTCTTAAGGGCCACCATGGGGCAAGACATGATAGAACCTCCTCGCGGTTTGCCCTGGGCAGTCTTCGGACTGGCGAATACTATCATTAAGTTGAATCTGCTATCAGTCAACTTGAACATTATGCAGTCGATTGCTATCCCTGAAGCATTCTGATTCGCTGTTGAGCAATTCATTGTTGAAAACCCTATATAAGCCAGAAGATTGTAGCGCTTCTCATTCAATTTGAAGTCACGATGGAAGCGACATCTGCCGACAACATTCCCGTCTTCATCGATGAAGACAACGCCATTCCCGAGTTCGTCATCCTCGACCAGTGGGATGAGGAGGATGAGAAGAAGGGGAAGATCAAGAGGATCGTTTGGACGGATGAGGTGTGGACTCCAAATACCACCCGCATCCGAAAGGTGCCAGATGCACCACCACGGCTTAGGCGGCACAGGGTTTATGACAACCTAACTGTCATACCTATTGACTTTTCAAGCCAATAGTCAACTTAATTGTCACCGAGAACGAACCATCGGCTCTCTTAAGGGCCACCATGGGGCAAGACATGATAGAACCTCCTCGCGGTTTGCCCTGGGCAGTCTTCGGACTGGCGAATACTATCATTAAGTTGAATCTGCTATCAGTCAACTTGAACGTTGCAAATGAAGTTCGGTGTAATACTTCCTTTCGACGGGCGTTCCTGTAAAGGGCGGCGGTGAAACCCGTAGCTATGTATACCGCAAGGGACATTCGGCAATGGTCAATCTTGTTAAACCTCTCTGCGTCATGTTTGCAAGTGATTGCCTCTGTCTCAACGTAGTATGCATTCGCGCCAGGGCGACATTTAGCCAACTGTCGAAGGTTGCCTAAAACTTTCCATTGCATACGTTATGAGAACCATGAGTTCTACCTGTCTCTATCAATGAGACGAATTGATGAATGGAATGAAATGGGAGGACACTCACGCGCCACACGCAACATAACACACTTCTCTCTTCCGTAGTCTAACAAGCTCTTTACACATGGATCGCAGTCGATTGCTATCCCTGTATCAGAAGTGTAAGCTATCTTAATTTTATTTGACACTATTTCAACTATCATTATCGCCCATATGAAATGTTTTAAGATTTACAAGTTAGACTAAGCGTGCTACTATTTCCAAATGAAAAAGTATACATGTTTAAATCATCCACTTAAGCCCATCCGTAGTCTAACAAGCTCTTTACACATGGATCGCAGTCGATTGCTATCCCTGTATCAGAAGTGTAAGCAATCTTAATTTTATTTAACACTATTTCATCTACCATAATCACCCATATGAAATGTCATAAGATTTACAAATTAGAAATAAAGTTTCAATAGTGTATGCGTTAGAAATAAAGGTGTAACTGTTTGTAAAAATAAGATCGCAAGATTTACTAGTTTACAAGTTAGACTAAGTGTAAATTAAAAATAAAAATATAACTGTTTCAAGAGTTTACAAGTTAGAAATTAAGTTTCAATGGTGTATACGTTGGAAAATTTTTTTTTAACTGTTTGTATATCAAAATAAAGTTTCAAGAGTTTACAAGTTAGAAATAAAGTTTCAATAGTGTATATGTTAGAAATAAAGGTGTAACTGTTTGTAAAAATAAGATCACAAGATTTACTAGTTTACAAGTTAGACTAAGTGTAAATTAAAAATAAAATTATAACTGTTTCACGAGTTAAAGCGTTGATGCAACGATGAACAATTAATAAGCTGAAAAGTTTTAGATTCACTTTAACATTACCATATGTTTACAGATAGAAATGTATCACAGCAAAGCTACTTCATGAGTTAGTTTGCCAGGAGTGTATCATCTCAAACTTTTACTCCGACTGTGGAACATTGATTTCCATGATGAAGATTTAAATCGTTAGATTCGATGACGAACAAGATTTACTAGTTTACAAGTTGGACAAAGCGTTCTACTATTTGTAAATGAAAGATATCATTTCAACAGTTTACCAGTTAGAAATAAAGTTTCAACAGTCTATAAGTTAAAAATAAAGTTTCAACCGTTTACAAGTTAAAAATGAAGTTTCAATAGTGTGTACGTTAAGAATAAAGTTCTATCTGTTTATATGTTAGAAATAAAAATGAAGGTTCACCAGTTTACAAGTTAAGAATAAAGTTTTATCTGCTTGTATGTCAGAAATAAAATGAAGCTTCACCAGTTTAAGAGTTAAAAATAAAGTTTCAATAGTGTATATGTTAGAAATAAAGTTCTATTTGTTCATATGTTAGAAATAGAATGAAGTTTCACCAGTTTACAAGCTAAGAATAAAGTTCTATCTGTTTATATGTTAGAAATAAAATGAAGTTTCATCAGTTTACAAGTTAAGAATAAAGTTTCAACCGTTTACAAGTTAAGAATAAAGTTTCAATAGTGTGTATGTTAGAAATAAAGTTCTATTTGTTTATATGTTAGAAATAGAATGAAGTTTCACCAGTTGGCAAGTTAAGAATGAAGTTTTATCTGTTTCTATGATTGAAATAAAACAAAGTTTCAACCGTTTACAAGTTAAAAATAAAGTTTCAATAGTTTGCAAGTTAAAACTAATGTTTTAATAGTGCATATGTTAAGAATAAAGTTTTATCTGTTTGTATGTTAGAAATAGAATGAAGTTTCACCAGTTGGCAAGTTAAGAATGAAGTTTTATCTGTTTCTATGATAGAAATAAAACAAAGTTTCAACCGTTTACAAGTTAGAAATTAAGTTTCAATAGTTTGCAAGTTAAAACTAATGTTTCAATAGTGCATATGTTAAGAATAAAGTTTTATCTGTTTGTATGTTAGAAATAGAATGAAGTTTCACCAGTTGGCAAGTTAAGAATGAAGTTTTATCTGTTTCTATGATAGAAATAAAACAAAGTTTCAACCGTTTACAAGTTAGAAATTAAGTTTCAATGGTGTATACGTTAGAAATAAAGTTTTATCTGTTTGTAAAATGAGATTGTAGGATTTACTAGTTTGCAAGTTAGACTAAGCGTTCTACTATTTGTAAATGAAAGATATAGTTTCAATAGTTTACAGATTACAAAATAAAGTTTCAATAGTGTTTATGTTAAAAATAAAGTTTAAGCTGTTTGTATGTTAGAAATAGAATAAAGTTTCAACAGTTTGTCGATTAAAAATAAAGTTTCAACAGTGTGTACGTTAGAAATAAAGTTTTATCTGTTTGTAAATGAGATTGTAGGATTTACGTGTGTATGTTAAGAATAAAGTTCTGTCTGTTTATATGTTAGAAATAAAATGAAGTTTCGCCAGTTTACAAGTTAAGAATAAAGTTTTATCTGTTTGTATGTTAGAAATAAAATGAAGTTTCACCAGTTTACAAGTTAAGAATAAATTTTATCTACTTGTATGTTAGAATTAAAACAAAGTTTCACCAGTTTACAAGTTAAAAAATAAAGTTTCAATAGTGTGTACGTTAAAAATAAAGTTTCAATAGCGTGTATGTTAGGAATAAAGTTTTATCTGTTTGTATGTTAGAAATAAAATGAAGTTTCATCAGTTTACAAGTTAATAATAAAGTTTTACCTGTTTGTATGTTAGAAATAAAACAAAGTTTCAACCGTTTACAAGTTAAAAATAAAGTTTCAGATGAAAATAAAGTTTCAATAGTGTGTATGATGGAAATAAAGTTTAAGCGCTTTGTGCGTTAGAAATAAAGTTTCAGCCGTTTACAAGTTAAAAATAAAGTTTCAACAGTGTGTGCGTTAAGAATAAAGTTCGATCTGTTTATAAGTTAGAAATAAGAGTACGTTAGAAATAAAGTTTCAATAGTGTATATGTTAAGAATAAAGTTCGATCTGTTTGTATGTTAGAGATAAAAATGAAGGTTCACCAGTTTACAAGTTAAGAATAAAGTTTTATCTGCTTGCATGTCAGAAATGAAATAAAGTTTCACCAGTTTAAAAGTTAAGAATAAAGTTTCAATAGTGTGTATGTTGAGAATAAAGTTCTATCTGTTTATATGTTAGAAATAAAATGAAGTTTCGCCAGTTTACAAGTTAAGAATAAATTTTATCTGCTTGTATGCTAGAAATAAAATAAAGTTTCACCAGTTTACAAGTTAAAAAATAAAGTTTCAATAGTGTGTACGTTAGAAATAAAGTTTCAATAGTGTGTATATTAAGAATAAAGTTTTATCTGTTTGTATGTTAGAAATAAAACAAAGTTTCAACCGTTAACAAGTTAAAAATAAAGTTTCAGATTAAAATAAAGTTTCAATAGTGTGCATGATGGAAATGAAGTTTAAGCGCTTTGTGCGTTAGAAATAAAGTTTCAGCCGTTTACAAGTTAAAAATAAAGTTTCAATAGTGTGTATGTTAAGAATAAAGTTTTATCTGTTTATATGTTAGAAATAAAATGAAGGTTCACCAGTTTACAAGTTAAGAATAAATTTTATCTGCTTGTATGTTAGAATTAAAACAAAGTTTCACCAGTTTACAAGTTCAAAAATAAAGTTTCAATTGTGTGTACGTTAGAAATAAGGTTTCAATAGTGTGTATATTAAGAATAAAGTTTTATCTGTTTGTATGTTAGAAATAAAATGAAGGTTCATCAGTTTACAAGTTAATAATAAAGTTTCACCAGTTTAAAAGTTAAGAATAAAGTTTCAATAGTGTGTATGTTAAGAATAAAGTTCTGTCTTTTTATATGTTAGAAATAAAATGAAGGTTCGCCAGTTTACAAGCTAAGAATAAATTTTATCTGCTTGTATGCTAGAAATCAAATAAAGTTTCACCAGTTTACAAGTTAAAAATAAAGTTTCAATAGTTTGCAAGTTAAAACTAATGTTTCAATAGTGCGTATGTTAAGAATAAAGTTTTATCTGTTTGTATGTTGGAAATAAAATGAAGCTTCGCCAGTTTACAAGTTAAGAATAAAGTTTTATCAGCTTCTATGTTAGAAATAAAATGAAGTTTCACCAGTTTACAAATTAAAAATAAAGTTTCAATAGTGTGTACGTTAGTAATAAAGTTTCAACCGTTTACAAGTTAAAAATAAAGTTTCAACAGTGTCTACGTTAGAAATAAAGTTTTATCTGTTTGTAAAGTACGATCGTAGGATTTACTAGTTTGCAAGTTAGACTCAGCATTCTACTAGTTGTAAATGAAAATATCGTTTCAACAGTTTACAGATTAAAATAAAGTTTCAATAGTGTATATGATGGAAATAAAGTTTAAGCGCTTTGTGCGTTAGAAAAAAAGTTTCAACAGTGTATACGTTAGAAATAAATGAAAGTAAGAACTTCATCGTATGAGTATTCAAAGCATGTTTTGTAAATCAAATGTGTATAGTCCTGACATGATAGAATCAAGCTTGACAAACGCGTTTTTTCTAACAGCTAAACCTTTATTTCATTTCTAACATACAAGCAGATAAAACTTTATTCTTAACTTGTAAACTGGCGAAGCTTCATTTTATTTCCAACATACAAACAGATAAAACTTTATTCTTAACATACGGACTATTGAAACATTAGTTTTAACTTGCAAACTATTGAAACTTTATTTTTAACTTGTAAACTCGTGAAACTTTATTTCATTTCTAACATACAAGCAGAAAAAATTTATTCTTAACTTGTAAACTTGCGAAACTTCATTTTATTTCTAACATACAAACAGACAGAACTTTATTCTTAACATACACACTATTGAAACTTTATTCTTAACTTTTAAACTGATGAAACTTTATTATTAACTTGTAAACTGATGAACCTTCATTTTATTTCTAACATACAAACAGATAAAACTTTATTCTTAATATACACGCTATTGAAACTTTATTTCTAACGTACACACAATTGAAACTTTATTTTTTAACTTGTAAACTGGTGAAACTTTGTTTTAATTCTAACATACAAGCAGATAAAATTTATTCTTAACTTGTAAACTGGTGAACCTTCATTTTATTTCTAACATATAAACAGATAGAACTTTATTCTTAACATACACACTATTGAAACTTTATTCTTAACTTGTAAACGGCTGAAACTTTATTTCTAACGCACAAAGCGCTTAAACTTCATTTCCATCATACACACTATTGAAACTTTATTTTAATCTGAAACTTTATTTTTAACTTGTTAACGGTTGAAACTTTGTTTTATTTCTAACATACAAACAGATAAAACTTTATTCTTAACATACACACTATTGAAACTTTATTTCTAACGTACACACTATTGAAACTTTATTTTTTAACTTGTAAACTGGTGAAACTTTATTTTATTTCTAACATACAAGCAGATAAAATTTATTGTTAACTTGTAAACTGGCGAAACTTCATTTTATTTCTAACATATAAACAGATAGAACTTTATTCTCAACATACACACTATTGAAACTTTATTCTTAAGTTTTAAACTGGTGAAACTTTATTTCATTTCTGACATGCAAGCAGATAAAACTTTATTCTTAACTTGTAAACTGGTGAACCTTCATTTTTATCTCTAACATACAAACAGATCGAACTTTATTCTTAACATATACACTAGTGAAACTTTATTTCTAACGTACTCTTATTTCTAAGATACAAACAGATAAAACTTTATTCTTAACTTGTAAACTGGTGAACTTTCATTCTTATTTCTAAAATATAAACAGATAGAACTTTATTCTTAACGTACACACTGTTGAAACTTTATTTTTAGCTTCTAAACGGCTGAAACTTTATTTCTAACGCACAAAGCGCTTAAACTTTATTTCCATCATACACTATTGAAACTTTATTTTCATCTGAAACTTTATTTTTAACTTGTAAACGGTTGAAACTTTGTTTTATTTCTAACATACAAACAGATAAAACTTTATTATTAACTTGTAAACTGATGAAACTTCATTTTATTTCTAACATACAAACAGATAAAACTTTATTCCTAACATACACGCTATTGAAACTTTATTTTTAACGTACACACTATTGAAACTTTATTTTTTAACTTGTAAACTGGTGAAACTTTGTTTTAATTCTAACATACAAGTAGATAAAATTTATTCTTAACTTGTAAACTGGTGAAACTTCATTTTATTTCTAACATACAAACAGATAAAACTTTATTCTTAACTTGTAAACTGGCGAAACTTCATTTTATTTCTAACATATAAACAGACAGAACTTTATTCTTAACATACACACTATTGAAACTTTATTCTTAACTTGTAAACTAGTAAATCCTACAATCTCATTTACAAACAGATAAAACTTTATTTCTAACGTACACACTGTTGAAACTTTATTTTTAATCGACAAACTGTTGAAACTTTATTCTATTTCTAACATACAAACAGCTTAAACTTTATTTTTAACATAAACACTATTGAAACTTTATTTTGTAATCTGTAAACTATTGAAACTATATCTTTCATTTACAAATAGTAGAACGCTTAGTCTAACTTGCAAACTAGAAAATCCTACAATCTCATTTTACAAACAGATAAAACTTTATTTCTAACGTATACACCATTGAAACTTAATTTCTAACTTGTAAACGGTTGAAACTTTGTTTTATTTCTATCATAGAAACAGATAAAACTTCATTCTTAACTTGCCAACTGGTGAAACTTCATTCTATTTCTAACATACAAACAGATAAAACTTTATTCTTAACATATGCACTATTGAAACATTAGTTTTAACTTGCAAACTATTGAAACTTTATTTTTAACTTGTTAACGGTTGAAACTTTGTTTTATTTCTAACATACAAACAGATAGAACTTTATTCTTAACTTGCCAACTGGTGAAACTTCATTCTATTTCTAACATACAAACAGATAAAACTTTATTCTTAACATATGCACTATTGAAACATTAGTTTTAACTTTCAAACTATTGAAACTTTATTTTTAACTTGTTAACGGTTGAAACTTTGTTTTATTTCTAACATACAAACAGATAGAACTTCATTCTTAACTTGCCAACTGGTGAAACTTCATTCTATTTCTAACATACAAACAGATAAAACTTTATTCTTAACATATGCACTATTGAAACTTTATTCTTAACTTGTAAACTATTGAAACTTAATTTCTAACTTGTAAACGGTTGAAACTTTGTTTTATTTCAATCATAGAAACAGATAAAACTTCATTCTTAACTTGCCAACTGGTGAAACTTCATTCTATTTCTAACATACAAACAGATAAAACTTTATTTTTTAACTTGTAAACGGTTGAAACTTTGTTTTATTTCTATCATACAAACAGATAAAATTTATTCTTAACTTGCCAACTGGTGAAACATTAGTTTTAACTTGCAAACTATTGAAACTTTATTCTTAACTTGTAAACTGATGAAACTTCATTTTATTTCTAACATATAAACAGATAGAACTTTATTTCTAACATACACGCTATTGAAACTTTATTCTTAACTTGTAAACGGCTGAAACTTTATTCTTAACTTGTAAACTGATGAAACTTCATTTTATTTCTAACATATAAACAGATAGAACTTTATTCTTAGCTTGTAAACTGGTGAAACTTCATTCTATTTCTAACATATAAACAAATAGAACTTTATTTCTAACATATACACTATTGAAACTTTATTTTTAACTCTTAAACTGGTGAAGCTTTATTTCATTTCTGACATACAAGCAGATAAAACTTTATTCTTAACTTGTAAACTGGTGAACCTTCATTTTTATTTGTAACATATAAACAGATAGAACTTTATTCTTAACATACACACTATTGAAACTTTATTTTTAACTTGTAAACGGTTGAAACTTTATTTTTAACTTATAGACTGTTGAAACTTTATTTCTAACTGGTAAACTGTTGAAATGATATCTTTCATTTACAAATAGTAGAACGCTTTGTCCAACTTGTAAACTAGTAAATCTTGTTCGTCATCGAATCTAACTATTTAAATCTTCATCATGGAAATCAATGTTCCACAGTCGGAGTAAAAGTTTGAGATGATACACTCCTGGCAAACTAACTCATGAAGTAGCTTTGCTGTGATACAGTTCTATCTGTAAACATATGGTAATGTTAAAGTGAATCTAAAACTTTTTAGCTTATTAATTGTTCATCGTTGCATCAACGCTTTAACTCGTGAAACAGTTATAATTTTATTTTTAATTTACACTTAGTCTAACTTGTAAACTAGTAAATCTTGCGATCTTATTTTTACAAACAGTTACACCTTTATTTCTAACATATACACTATTGAAACTTTATTTCTAACTTGTAAACTCTTGAAACTTTATTTTGATATACAAACAGCTAAAACTTTATTTCTAACGTATACACCATTGAAACTTAATTTCTAACTTGTAAACTCTTGAAACAGTTATAATTTTATTTTTAATTTACACTTAGTCTAACTTGTAAACTAGTAAATCTTGCGATCTTATTTTTACAAACAGTTACACCTTTATTTCTAACGCATACACTATTGAAACTTTATTTCTAATTTGTAAATCTTATGACACTTCATATGGGTGATTATGGTAGATGAAATAGTGTTAAATAAAATTAAGATTGCTTACACTTCTGATACAGGGATAGCAATCGACTGCGATCCATGTGTAAAGAGCTTGTTAGACTACGGATGGGCTTAAGTGGATGATTTAACCATGTATACTTTTTCATTTGGAAATAGTAGCACGCTTAGTCTAACTTGTAAATCTTAAAACATTTCATATGGGCGATAATGATAGTTGAAATAGTGTCAAATAAAATTAAGATAGCTTACACTTCTGATACAGGGATAGCAATCGACTGCGATCCATGTGTAAAGAGCTTGTTAGACTACGGAAGAGAGAAGTGTATTATGTTGCGTGTGGCGCGTGAGTGTCCTCCCATTTCATTCCATTCATCAATTCGTCTCATTGATAGAGACAGGTAGAACTCATGGTTCTCATAACGTATGCAATGGAAAGTTTTAGGCAACCTTCGACAGTTGGCTAAATGTCGCCCTGGCGCGAATGCATACTACGTTGAGACAGAGGCAATCACTTGCAAACATGACGCAGAGAGGTTTAACAAGATTGACCATTGCCGAATGTCCCTTGCGGTATACATAGCTACGGGTTTCACCGCCGCCCTTTACAGGAACGCCCGTCGAAAGGAAGTATTACACCGAACTTCATTTGCAACGTTCAAGTTGACTGATAGCAGATTCAACTTAATGATAGTATTCGCCAGTCCGAAGACTGCCCAGGGCAAACCGCGAGGAGGTTCTATCATGTCTTGCCCCATGGTGGCCCTTAAGAGAGCCGATGGTTCGTTCTCGGTGACAATTAAGTTGACTATTGGCTTGAAAAGTCAATAGGTATGACAGTTAGGTTGTCATAAACCCTGTGCCGCCTAAGCCGTGGTGGTGCATCTGGCACCTTTCGGATGCGGGTGGTATTTGGAGTCCACACCTCATCCGTCCAAACGATCCTCTTGATCTTCCCCTTCTTCTCATCCTCCTCATCCCACTCGTCGAGGATGACGAACTCGGGAATGGCGTTGTCTTCATCGATGAAGACGGGAATGTTGTCGGCAGATGTCGCTTCCATCGTGACTTCAAATTGAATGAGAAGCGCTACAATCTTCTGGCTTATATAGGGTTTTCAACAATGAATTGCTCAACAGCGAATCAGAATGCTTCAGGGATAGCAATCGACTGCATAATGTTCAAGTTGACTGATAGCAGATTCAACTTAATGATAGTATTCGCCAGTCCGAAGACTGCCCAGGGCAAACCGCGAGGAGGTTCTATCATGTCTTGCCCCATGGTGGCCCTTAAGAGAGCCGATGGTTCGTTCTCGGGAGTAACGTCATCTTACACCCTACCAATTCTGCTGAGAGAGTCTTTGACTCTCTCTTTGGTAGCACTGTCGACTTCCACGCTAATTGGCACGTGACTAAAAAGTGGAATGTAGCGCCATTCCGTTGGATTGACAGCAGTTGCTGTCATCGGATTGCCAATCCGAGCAAGATTATTAAAAACTCTGTCTTGCTCCTCTAGCCTGGCAAACTCCTCAAATAAATTTCGCGGCCTTAACTGCGGTCCGCGAGGAGAGCTGACTTGACTGTTCGGCGTCTGCATGATTGAAATGAAATGAAATGAGAGGCAGTGGTTTATATACCCTCTAACGCGACGCAACGTTCAAGTTGACTGATAGCAGATTCAACTTAATGATAGTATTCGCCAGTCCGAAGACTGCCCAGGGCAAACCGCGTGGAGGTTCTATCATGTCTTGCCCCATGGTGGCCCTTAAGAGAGCCGATGGTTCGTTCTCGGGAGTGAATTGATGGGGTGGTGAAGGCGGGCAAAGATCTGCAATGAAAATGATATGTATTAGAATAGGATATACTATCTTATTTACTTTTCACTTACCAAGCTAGTCATCCTTTGGCAGTCTCGCGCGTTTCCGAATTGAAAATTTGTACAGATGGCCGCGCATTCTCAGGCTGGCGTGGAGGCATTTTTTCGTCGGATGGCCGTTATAACAAATAATGGACTCGTCTAAATTTTGATTTACGAGTACTTCGCCGGCCAAATGATTATCCCGAATAGGGATGTGAAATTCAAACAAACGATCCTCATTCACACGTTCCCACTCATCCCTCATGCGCTCCAACTTCTCATACGCCTGCCTCTCATCACCCCGCCGAGCCACAGTCCTCTCCAACTCAACATTCCTCGCTCTCAACACACTCATCTCCTTCATCATCTCCTCAAACTTCGCTTCTGCATCTCTCATTCTTCTCTCCGCAGCACTCGCCCTCTTCTCACACTCATCATTCTTCTCTTCCAACTCTCTCGTCTTATTCTTCAAATCAGTCACACTACGCATCATTCTAATATTTTCATCCGTTACCTCCTTCGACTTCAGTTCCTTCTTTTTCAACTCATCCAACTCCTTCACAACTTCATCCTTCACTTTCTTCAAACTCTCATACTTATTAACCAACAAATCATGCGCCATCTGCTGCGAAACATGCCTCTTCTCTTCATCCTTCAACCACCTCGCCGACTGCACACGAATCCCACCACTCTTCACTTTTGGGGAAGATGAGCTCTTCGGGGGGTCCGTGATGACGATGTTTGACACCTCCGACGACGAAGAGCTCAACTTCCTCACACGCTTCCTCACACGCTCCCTATCTAAATCCACATCATCCTCATCATCACTCTCAAGCACTCTCTTTCGCTCAATCTCACCCTCCAACGACGCAACCGCTCTCGCCAACTCATCATTCTCAACAACATTCTCAACAACATTCTCAGCCTTACCCTCTCGCTCGATCGCCAACATTCGCTCCCTCTCTTCCACAATCAACTGCGTAAATCTCAAATCAGTCACTAAACCACCACTACAGTCAGCATGCACTCTGTAGAAACGCGCCTCATCCTCATCACCCTTCAGCACTCTACACTTCACGCACGCAACCCTATTCAAGATAATCATGTGGCCGGTGCCCGCCTTCTTGACATGCGCCTTGGCGTCCGCACTGCGATTTATTCGCCCACATGTGCACATTTTGATATGGTATTTGCGGTTCCTGTCATTAGCCATGCCTGATTTTATTGTTAACTGTAAGATAATGAAATTTGTATAAGTTTGGAATCATGTAGTACAGTCATATTCCTAAAGAGTGTAGTGAGTGGCACTCGATCCCGTCGACAGCCCAAAGGCCTTGTACTGATCACTAGGGAAGTGAGAGATCTTCCCCGATACCCGCTCTTTACAGCTGAAGACATCATTGTCACTGCCCCGAAGTGGTAACAGGAACGCCGAGTCAAAGGTAGTGATCAGTAGCTGGGATCTAACCCCTCAAAGCTGCCTAAGACATAGTTAAACTTCAAATCTGATAGCAGATTTGAACTCAGGATACTTGAAACCTTAGTCTACATGTTAAAACTTTGAAAAAACTGAAAATTAAGAATTTTTAAAAAATTCCGCATTTTACTACTCATACTACTTTTAAAAAATTTTATCAGTAGTAAAGACACTATCAAACTCTATCATACAAACTTTGAAGTAAGAAGATAGCTTGCCTACTTCAAAAGATAGAGTCCTTTGAAACACCCGATATCGGGAGCTCAGAGCGACGACCGTCGCTTACCTCGTCTTTCGATGAAGTGATCAGACTTACGTTGCCGGGGGTTTATATATGCTCGGAAGAAAACTTAAAATGGCGCTATCTCCGAAAGTATTCATCGTAGCGACATGCGGTTTGTTGCAAACGATTCGTCTCATCATTGTCTATCATATGACACCTGAACCATTCTCATATGACCACGGGAAGTTGGTCCGTCAGCACATGTCCATGTAACATGCCACAAGTGAAAAAATTCCTAAGTGTGAGAGCTCCAGTGTGGTGAAAATTTTGAAAAATTTAAAACTTCCGAATTTCGACCTGGGACCTTTACCAAAACATTTTTCATCAAATTTCACTGACTCCCCCCCTCGTTCAGAGAAATTTGATGAAAAATGTTTTGGTGACGGTCCCAGGTCGAAATTCCACACTTTGGAAAATTTTCAAAATTTTACCCATACAAAGCCACTCTGACACTTAGGATTTTTTCAGGTGAGCGAGCTCCGACCTAAAATCTTGTAACCGCTCTAACTTTTGAACGAAGACAGATATGAACAAGCCGTTTCTTTCACTGAATTTGTCTCACTCTTAGCTTTCAAACGAGCTATGGCACGACAAAATCCGTCCACTAGAAGCAAAGTTGGAAGATCGGTGCCGAGGGGGGGGGTCAGTGAAATTTGATGAAAAATGTTTTGGTGACGGTCCCAGGTCGAAATTCCACACTTTGGAAAATTTTCAAAATTTTACCCATACAAAGCCACTCTGACACTTAGGATTTTTTCAGGTGAGCGAGCTCCGACCTAAAATCTTGTAACCACTCTAACTTTTGAACGACTGGTCCGATTGACTCGCAACAAAAAATGTTGTCGAGCAGTTTTTTCTCCTCTTTCGAATGCAACTCGAACGAACAAAATCCGTTCACTAGAACCAAAGTTAGAAGATTGCTCTCGGGGGGGGGAGGTCAGTGAAATTTGATGAAAACTGTTTTGGTGACGGTCCCAGGTCGAAATTCCACACTTTGGAAAATTTTCAAAATTTTACCCATACAAAGCCACTCTCACACTTAGGATTTTTTCAGGTGAGCGAGCTCCGACCTAAAATCTTGTAACCGCTCTAACTTTTGAACGACTGGTCCGATTGACTCGCAACAAAAAATGTTGTCGAGCAGGTTTTTCTCCTCTTTCGAATGCAACTCGAACGAACAAAATCCGTTCACTAGAACCAAAGTTAGAAGATTGCTGTCGTGGGGGGGAGGTCAGTGAAATTTGATGAAAAATGTTTTGGTGACGGTCCCAGGTCGAAATTCCACACTTTGGAAAATTTTCAAAATTTTACCCATACAAAGCCACTCTGACACTTAGGATTTTTTCAGGTGAGCTACGACAGTCCACCCTCCCAACCTGGCCGGCACACCACGCCAACCTGGCCGGCACACCACGCCAACCTAGACACCACATCACCGCGCGCTACACGACAGTCGGCCAGTGGGGGGGGGGACGTCAGACCCGAAGGACCACGGCGGCCGACCACGACACTCTGCCCGTCCAGAGGGGGGGGACGTCAGCGACGGCGGCCATCTTGCGCGGTCCAGAAGTGGAGTTTTACTTGCTACTTACAGGCACTAGAAACAGCAATTTCCAGCACTTTTTCGCGGTGAAACCGGCGAAGATCGATTTCTTTGAAAAAAATGAAGATATTTATCATAAAAATGACTTGGTGCTACATGGAAAATGAGTTTGCACAGTGCTCTAACCGTTGAAATAGTGTTCTACAAATCAAGTCTGAGTTTGAACTTTAGTTTGAAAGCTTACCTCTCCGACACTGCAGCACTCCCATGACCGGTGAATGCCGATTATTATGCAATCACTACCATTAGGTAGAGTGGTAACTCCGCATTTATTAAATCTCCATCGTGTATACACTTTCGATTTTATTAAATGAACTCAAGGGAGATACAGTCGGAATTGCTTCCAAATGTGAGATATGCATATTTATGCAGCTTTGAAGAAATTACAATGGAATCGACTGATCACGATAGTATAAAGCAGATGGAAATGATATTATTTTACAGATCGTCCGTGTCATGACAGCCTTGGAGAGTTAATGTTTGGAAAATGGCAACTGGATGACCTGCGCTATTGCTTTCCTATTGAACCTCAAGAGAATCTTCTTAAGCGTGATCAGGCAACAGCTGCCACTGGCATGGCAAAATCACAGATTCAAAGACAATGATTTCAATTGACTTTGAAAGATGTAAGTGGGTCCACATCACCATTCAGATTCAAGAAGTGAAACATGAATTTAGTGAATCTTAAAATCATGTCGGTGAAAATTGAATTAGAAACTTGAAATTTCAGCCAAGAGAGCACGAATAATATCGTGAATTTTTCATGAAGACTGCCATTATAATACGGATCATGAAATTCCCTTGATAATCAGCTTGATTTTAACTTTGTTAGGATGCTTTTCAGCAAATAATCATTCCTTTTGATATCCAACTTGTTTCATACTACTTATATAGGGACGTCATCTCGGTAGTATATAGATTTGCAAAATTTTGACTTTTTTAAAACAGCTCAAATAAGTTTTTGGACCACGGGAACGTAATCTCCGCAAAAAACTGAATCTTTTGATATAAAAATTTTCACTGTATACAGATACTTTTTTGAGTCGATACTCTACCTATATCCCTACTCTATGATCACTACCGATACAAGAATACTGCCATTTTCTGAACAAGTCAATTGGTGCTACATGGAAAATGGGCTTGTACAGTGATCCAACCGGTGAAATAGTATTCTACTAGTCAAGTCTGAGTTTTTGACTACGACACTCCAGCACTCCTACGACTGGTATAGTACCGGTTTTTAGGGTCATGCAATTAGTATGAGGAGAGATGAAAGTTTGTATCGAAATTTATCCAGTGAAGCATCGATGTTCTGTTAGCATGTCTGCATTTTGAAAACACAATTACATTGCTGCTGCATGCACATTCGGTGGCATTTCTGACAAGTTTTTTTGCATGGCAATGATCTATTCTTCGATTGTTTTTGTGGCGTCTATAAGGAATCTTGATGAGAGTAGGAGGGCGTTCTTTGCGCTAAATTGATATCATTTCACTAGTATCAACAATATCCTAAGGAATGTGTAGGGGAAGGTCGGGTAATTGCGCCATGCTAAGGAAAAAGTCCTCTACTGATGCAACTAACAGTTTATTTAGGATGAAAAACAGACTGAGTAACAATTATACATTGTACTTCACCAAGGGATACCAATTGTATTATAAAAACAAAGTTATACAAGACTATAGTAAAAATTACAAAACCTTTAATTTTTTTCAAATAAAAACTTTGGCGGGTAATTACGCCAAGTATCGTAAATCTAAATTTCTATGTTCATTCGACAATGATCACAACAGTAATCATCGATATTCCTTTTATCATAATCAGTACATGACTCATGCGACCATTTATGGCACTTTGAGCACATTATCCAATCCTCATCAGGTGGATCAGTGTAGGCCTCGTCGCAGAAAAGACAAAAATAATCTAACTGTTTTTCTTTAGTTTCGCGTTTTTTGTCTCTCACGACTCGCATCTTCTTTTTCACCTGAGGTTGTTTGGTTGACTCAGTTTTTCTGATCAATAAAAGTTTCTGAGGTGAGGAAGTAAAAATAATTGATTCACCGCGCTTCCGCTTGCGCTGCTTCGAATTTTCGTGTTCAGGCAGAGGCCAAATTCGCTGGAGATATACGCTTGTTCCCGATGTATTCAGTTTATCATCATAAAGTTGATTAGAAACAGTCGGCGAACGATGACGAGACACAGTCGGCGAACGATGACGAGACACAGTCGGTGAGCGATGACGAGACACAGTCGGCGAGCGATGACGAGACACAGATGGCGAACGATGACGAGACACAGATGGCGAACGATGACGAGACACAGTTGGCGAACGATGACGAGACACAGTCGGCGAGCGATGACGAGACACAGTCGGTGAGCGATGACGAGACACAGTCGGTGAGCGATGACGAGATACAGTCGGTGATCGATGAAGAGACGCGGATGGCGCTACTGAAGGCGGTTTCAGATGATCAATCGCAATGAAATCTTCATCCGAAAATACATCTGGATTTAATGGAAAGATCCCTGATGATCGAAAGCCATTTTTTTGCCTTTTCAATTGAGGCGCTTTTTTTCCATGCTTGGTGGAATAAACTCGCTATTTCGTATTGCATTATTCGTCTCCCAGGATTTTGCTTCATGAACCAATCACACTGTCTATAAAAAGCCGTCTTTAGTGGACCGAAAATGGATAAATCCAACGGCTGCAGTTTGTGAGACGTATGTGGTGGTATTGTTAATACAATGATGCCGTTATCCCTGCAACGATTATATGCTTCTAAGCCAATGTGGCTTTCATGATTGTCCAGAATCAAAGTAACCTTGCTGTCTTTGGAACAATTCGTACATTCAACAAAGTGATCGATCCAACAAAGGAATAGTTCTTTGTTTGTCCAACCAGAAGCCGAAACTTTTCCCATTGATCCAGGTGGAGCTCCATTCATTAGCACAGGATTCATTCGAGCTCTAGTATAAATGAAAAATGGAGGGATATAGTGACCGACGGCACTGACACAGCATATCAGTGTCGTTGTCTGGCCACGTTCATAACTTATAACTTTGCCGACCTGATGCTGCCCTTTGGTGGCCAAAATCTTTTGAGGCCTCTGCACGTTGGAAATACCTGTCTCGTCCATATTATAAATTCGTTTGGCGTCAATGTGATGATCTTCCTGAATTGAAATAAGGTTACTAAAAAATTTATCAACTGCAGTTCTGTTAAAAGCGATCACTCGATTCAAGCTCGTTCCTTCCGGTTTACGGAGCGAAATTTTGGGATTTCTTTCCATGAATCCATAATACCAGTCCTTTCCCGCAACACCTTTGGTTTTACTAAAGTTGTTGGTGATGTCATTTCTTACTGCGTATTCGTACGCCAGCGAACACAAATCCTCTCGTGAAATACCATAATACAAGTTGCTCAATAGTAATGCATAATCAGCTATCTCTTTTTCTTGTTCTATTGTGAATATGCAGTGAACTCCAGGAGAAGGTCCGCTAAAATTTTGATTTTTCAACCGGTCTCTTAATGTACGACGTGGAATTCCGTACTCAATAGCTGATTTGTTTACGCTCTTTCCATTCCTTACAGCCAAGATCGCATTTCGTAAACTATCCTCAGTCCATGTCGATCGATGATCGGTTTTCCTTTTGTAGCGAGACGGCATCTCACCTGAAACATAGAAAATACAACATAAATAACTTATTAAACATATAACTGATCACTTGAAATAGTTGTGTCATCATATGAACACCTAATCTTAAAAATGCTTATGAATGTAAGTAGTAAGCAAAACTCCACCACTGGACCGCGCAAGATGGCCGCCGTCGCTGACGTCCTACCCCCCTCTGGAACGGCAGAGTGGCGTGGTCGGCCGCCGTGGTGCTTTGAGTCTGACGTCCCCCCCCCTCTGGAACGACAGAGTGTACCGGCCAAGTGAGTCCGCAAGGTTCGCTGACGTCCCCCCCTGGCCGGCCGTCGTATAGCGCGCGGTAATGTGCTGTCGAGGTTGGCGTGGTGTGCCGGCCAGGTTGGGAGGGTGGACTGTTGTAGCTCACCTGAAAAAATCCTAAGTGTCAGAGTGGCTGTGTATGGGTAAAATTTTGAAAATTTTCCAAAGTGTGGAATTTCGACCTGGGACCTTTACCAAAACATTTTTCATCAAATTTCACTGACCCCCCCCTCGGCACCGATCTTCCAACTTTGCTTCTAGTGGACGGATTTTGTCGTGCCATAGCTCGTTTGAAAGCTAAGAGTGAGACAAATTCAGTGAAGGAAACGGCTTGTTCATATCTGTCTTCGTTTAGATGTGAGACGCCATTTAAGATTTTGAGAGATTGACGAAAAACGACAGAGTTAGAATTTCCCAAGAAACAACTCCAGCGGGCGAATGAAGGCTCGGATTGGTAAACGGAGGCCAGATTTGGAATCAGCTTGATGTTATTGTCCAATGAGGATCATTATCCAATGAGAATCAAGCATTTCTATATAAATAGCGAGCCTTCCACAGTGAGAATCATTCCATCGTTGAATCACACGAGTGACGGACGCACATTTTCTCTCTCTAGTTCCCTATTCTATTATCCAACTAAAATGGTAAGTCGCTACTTTCCTCCCTCTCCTCCCTTGAACGTAAACTTAATACAATCTTATTCATTTTCAGGCATCTACTCCATCTGCTGCACCACTAGGACAAAATGGCGGTCAAACGTTGCAAGGTTCGCTACGATCAGATCATCTACGACTGAGGGCATTGGAAGAAACAACCAAGGTACATTATCCTACACCGCTACAGCGTAAATTTAAACAAGTCTTGCGTTATGACGATCATGGCGTAGTACTCCAAACGGGAATGCTCCCTTCCACGGATGTCAAGATAATGCACAATCAGTATGGAGACTACATACTGATCCCCGTGAGTCCGTACATTCGCCACCAACTTGATATTATTGAGGAGTACGTGACATTAAATATGGACATTCCTACTCCTCTTGCTCAAGAGTGGAAGGGGAGAGATGACAAGGATACTCCCTATAGAAAGATTTGGGATGGTAATCAAATTTGCCTACCGGTATCACATTGGTGCACTTACTATAAGAAGGAGGGAGATCATTCAACACCCATCAGATGCGATGAGCTCGGAGAAGGTACTTGGGATATCCTTTTCAAAGTGAATGGGCTATATTATGGTCGGCATAAGGATAATAAAATAGCCTCTCTCTCCATGCATATGGAATCCATCCTATATATTCCAAAACCACCCAACGTGGACGACATAATTGATCAAATCCTTAACAGCAGTGGTATGAAGCGCAAGTCGGAGAAGAATGCTGCATCAAAACGCAAATCAAAGAAGGAGAATTACTAGTCCTTTCCTAACTCTACCCTATGACAATTCGCTTATGTGCTTTGAGTGTCGTAGACGTGGTCTTATTAGATACATTTTACTTCTTCGTTGCCATCATATCATTTGTGTATTTTGTCGTGAAAAGCATCGATGTAATTCTTCATTTTGTGATATGTTATAGAACGTTTCCTTAGATGTGTAAATTTCCGTTTTAGGCTTCTATCATCATTTTTATGGATTGTGAGGGTGAACCTGTACAGGAGCTCAGTGCTATTGCTATAAACAATTGGACATATCAGATTGTTAGTGTCTATCATCAACATGCCAACTGCGATCCCAATGTTGATCAATGGACGAGAAAACACATTCATGGACTTAATCTGAAATATTTGCAAGACTATGGCTTTTCTTGTGAGAGTGCTCTTCTGATTGACTTTAAACGATGGTTAGCTGCTTTCAATGTTATACGCATCTTTTGTAATAATCCTGGTAAGGAGAGGAAAGTATTTCCCAATCTAATCATTGATGATATTTTGCTCCCACCTTGGGATAGTAGAGTGAATCAACATTATCATGAAGTCACGAAACGTTTTAAGGATTTGTCTGTTCCTATTTTGTCTGTTCGTTGTAGTAGCTACGTTCATAACCAATGCTTCTTTCCTCCTTACCTCAGCACTGCCAAAGTCCTGTATGGTTATCATTGCTCGCTGTGTGATAGTTACCAGCTGTATCTATTTTATCTCTTTCAAACCATTGATTTATAATGCATGCTTGTTACTATTATTCAATAAATGTTACTATGAGAAGAGTTGTTGTTTTCATGCAATGGATGGGTTAGATAAAGGGCGATCATGTCTTTCTCAAACGACTGCGGAACATTACATTTTCATAGGTAAAGTTTAAAAGGAGCTGTTCAAGATTATGTGATAAATTTTCATAAAGATGAGACCGACATCGAAGCAGTGGTCGATGATGCTAGCACTCTATTTCTAGAGTTAATGAATACATTCTCTGATAGCATTGTCATGGCGCGATTAGTTGCGAAAATTAAGTTTAGTCATTTTGGAAAGGAAGAGGTGGAAAGTTGCTCTTTCCATTTTGCTTCTTATTCAATGGAAGTGGTAGATCACCCCGAAGAATTTTTTAAAAGACATATGATAAAAATTGCTGAACGTCT
This sequence comes from Prostheceraeus crozeri, assembly GCA_907163375.1. Lineage (NCBI taxonomy): Eukaryota > Metazoa > Platyhelminthes > Polycladida > Euryleptidae > Prostheceraeus > Prostheceraeus crozeri. The sequence goes on along the minus strand of CAJQUW010016710.1, from coordinate 11,452 downwards.
TAACGCATTTAACCATCATGGTAGCAGTCTAGTGATTGAAGCGATTTCAGATATTCACATTCAACTTTCCATAAAGAGAAATTGAAAATGCAGTGGTACTTGATTGTAGCACAACTGGTTTTCGAGCTATGTCTGCTCACTCTCGAAGTATATTCCTTCTGTACATGCGTCTATTATTTAGAAAAGGCTAGCAAATTCATATCTTCAAAAAGACTTGCTATAGACATCAGTAACGGTGAAACTATGTGTTGTGATGTATGTAAGCGAAAGGATGGAAATGAAAAGCGCATCTTCAAGAGATGTAAGCACGCTTTTTGTCAACGCTGTTTCATACGTAATTGCATTCAACTTCGCAAATGTAACCACTGTGATATTGCTCATTTCGAGTGTCACTTATGTCGCAATAGTTAGTTCCTATGCAAATGTGGTAAAGATAGGTTTTAGCAAAGACTAACACGGAAAATGGCGAAACGTAAAAGTCAAAAGTCTTCAAAGTTTTCTTCAGCCATTCAAGCTCTCCGACGAATGAAAGCAAATCAGCGATACAATGCTATACGACATGCTAACGATAAATTCATTCGTGAAATTATTTCTCATGTCAGAAAGTTGAGGACGAAGAAATTAGCGCCAAAACAACGAAAGTTACTTAAGTGATATGCCAGAAAATTGCGTTTCATCTCCAATCCTAAAGTCACCCTTCAAAGAAAGAGGAAAACTCTAACACAAAAGGGCGGTTTCCTTTCAGCAATACTTCCAATGATAGCTCCTGCCGTGGGCAACCTATTGGGTAATATCTTTGGCTCTAAGCGTTAATTATGCAAATGTTGAATCTCAAAGTAATAAAATGGATTTCAGACTTCAATGTGATAAAGTTCTGACTGTATCAGGTCCATCTCATGCAGGTAAAACTGTTTTCACGCTGAATTTATTGGATAAAAGAAGGGAGTTGTTTAAGGAACCTATCAATCGAGTGATTTGGTGTTATGGTATTTATCAACCGTCGCTGTTTCAGGAATTGCAAAGTCGCAACTTTATTCGACATGAAGGAATTATTGCAGTGGATAAACTTCAGTCTAATGATGTTGTTGTATTGGATGATTTATTAAAAGAAAGTAAGAATTCAAAAGATGTTACAGATATGTTCACTCGTGCAGCACATCATAAAAGGTGTTTTATCATCTATATCACACAAAATTTGTTTCCTGATGGAAAAGAAGCTCGTACACGAAACCTGAATACACACTATTATGCTATTTTCAAGAATCCGCGAGATAAAAGTCAATTTGAAATTTTAGCGCGACAAGTTGCACCCAGAGGATCAAAAGCCTTAATTGAAATTTTTCAAGCAGCTACTGAAAAACCATACGGTTACTTATTCATTGACTTTACGCAAGAGTGTCCGGAAGAATTTAGATTTCGAAGTGATATTTTGAAAACTCCCATGATTATCTACAAACTATGAGTTCTTATTCTCGCATGATTGTTATTCCTCAGGATGAATATGTACAATTGACTGCCATGCAGCAAGTAAAGCAACCTCTTGCAAATAAAATGTATAGGAAAGAAATAGATTATCAGCAAAATGTTCACATCAAAGATCCACATCGTGCTGTATTATTACAATCGGAAACTGTTGAGCAATTGAAAAACTTGAAGAATAAGATGCGTGACTCTGTATCGACTGCTACACCTTTAGCATCTCGCGCACATGCCATATCTCTTTTCAACAGTATTGAACCCCATCTCAATGTAAATGATAGAGGAGAAATCATTACAGATGAAAATAAAGTGATTGATGCTTCACGTTATGAAGACTTGATTCAGTATGCGACACGTAGAAAGCGCCGTCAGGGCTATGTTCCACCTGGTTGGTCATACTTTCTTAAACTATTGAAAAAGCATAATGTACCAAAATTTGCTTTGAATAATCAGACATTACAAGAACTTGATTCAACAGTGTCTACTACTCCAATGCTTCAGACGATCAAAATGCCAACAAATTGGTTTAAGACGTCACCTGCTACATCCCCTCCCACACTCACTAAGCAAACAAGAGGAAGAACTCGACGTAGATCTATATCGCCACTAAAACTAGTAAAAGGAAAACGTAAAACAGCTCCTCCCAGGAAATACATGTTCTCAGACTATTAATATGAAGCAGATGTGTTGCTTACCATGTAATGAGCCGCCAGAGGTGAATGTCGTTGTCACTTGCACTTGCTGCGCCAGCTCTCACAATGAAACCCCTAAGCAATGTGAACACGATCGCAAAACCGCTAAAGCTAAATGCTGCAGTTGTTGTAAATGTAGAAAGGCAAGAAAACAAAAAGATGAGAAGGAGAAAAAAGAGTCAGTCGTCATCGACTGCACGTTTGAAGTCCATCTATTATGATGTAAAACATCCGGCAGGATTTGCATCTATCAAGAAATTATCAAAAGCGAGTGGTCTTCCACAATCACAAGTGAAACGATGGTTAAAGGGTCAGGCTACCTATACACTCCACAAACAAGCGAAAAAGAAGTACCGCACCCGCCATTATATTGTTCATGACATCGATGAACAGTGGCAAGCAGATTTGTGTGATGTTGCCTCCATTTCAAAACATAACTCGGGCAATAATTTTATTTTAACCGTCATTGATATTTTCTCGCGTTATGCGTGGGCTCAACCTTTAAAAACTAAAGAAGGGAAAGGAGTAGCAAAAGCATTCCAAACAATTTTTCGAGAAGGTCGCATTCCAAAAAGAATTCAGAGTGATCAAGGAAAAGAGTTTGAAAATCAGCATGTGACAAGATTATTTGAGAGGCATGACATTGAGTTGTTTAGTGTAAAGAGTGCTTATAAAGCTGCACTCGTTGAACGTTTTAATCGCACATTAAAAAATCGCTTGTGGCGACATTTTACTGCCAACTTGACACAAAATTGGACAAAGGTTCTACAAGATACACTCCATGCCTACAATCACTCTATCCATCGTTCTATTGGACTCAGACCAGTAGATGTAAATGCTGACAATGTAGATAAAGTGCGCGAATCATTCCAACGTAAACGCACTCATGTGAAAAGTGATGTGAAAATTGGTGATAAAGTTCGTATCTCAAAAGTGAAAAGTGTTTTTGCTAAAGGGTATCTTCCGAATTGGACAGAGGAGGTATTTACAGTATCAAGGATTAATCAAAAAGACTCTCCGACCACCTACAAGTTGAAAGATTACGATAATGAAGAAATTGAGGGTAGCTTTTACCGCGATGAGATTGAGGTAGTCACTGAAAGTGAAACATTTTTGATAGAGAAAATCATTCGATGTAAAAAACGGCAAGGTGAAGAATGGTGTCTTGTTAAATGGACTGGTTATCCTTCAAGTATGAACTCTTGGATGCGTCGTGCCGACATCTTTCATCTAAGTGATCGACAGTGATTCATGCAAAGTTGTAACTAACAATGTTTAGGGTTTGAGCTATGAATCCAACTGCCTCATTTTATTCACGACCCTCCTATGTAAGTGGTGGAGGACAAATTTACATCGGCGCTCGCCGCCAACGTGGAGGTAGCATACTTGGTGCACTGAAATATGTTGTAGCACCTCTCATATCCAATGTCGGTAGATCTTCAAAACGAAATGTTTTAAGTAATGCCGTTGGCTTTGCTGGTGATGTTGCTAGTGATCTTTCCAGAGGTAGAAGTATTAAGAGCAGTTTGTTGAATCGTGGGAGGAAACGCGGTTTAAAAATATTGAAGCAGACCTTTGCTGGTGTTACTCAAGGAAAGAAATCACCTAAACGAATGAAAAAAGGAAGGAGGAAACATCGCGGAGCTGGTAAGGTGCGATCTTCAGTCAAAAGGCATTCACGCAAACGTCGCAGAGGCTCTAATCATTCATCAGGCGCTAAACGACGACGCTGCCATAACTTCTAATCATGGAGTGTAAAACTTCCGGTTTTTGTTTGTTTGATCAACAAGCCATACAGACAGATATTCTTAGTTCAAGTATTGTAGATTATCATCCTCGAACAGCTGAGAATGCTGACCCCATTGAATTTGTTATTCCTGGTGGTAGTGATGACTACATAGATTTGAGTTATGCGATGGTTGATTTGAGGTTTAGAATTCAGCAAGCAGATGGAACTGCTATTGACGATACACATAAAGTTGGACTGAACAATTTACCATTGACTACATTACTTCGTGATGTTTCTCTAACGATTGGAGAGCAGCAGGTGGAAGGTGGTCAAAGCGATTATCCCTATAAATCATATTTCAATCATGTATCACAGTTTCATCCAGCAGCACAAAAAAAGTCATATGGAAGCCATGGGATGGTATAGAGATGAAGCAGGAAAATTTGATGTTGAAACAAACAGTGGCTTTGTAAAGCGATCTGCTATGATTAAAGATAGTAAAGTATGTCAGCTATATGGTCCGCTGAATTTAGACTTCTTTAGACAGTCAAAGTTTTTACTCTTTAATACCAGCATGCGACTCAAGTTGACATTGAATAAGCCTGAATTTGCGCTGAATGCATTTGCTAAAGTTGACAATTTTAGAATTCATGTGGAAGATATTGCACTTTAGATTCGTCGAGTAGTACCGAATCCAAGTGTCATTAGAGGACATGCTGAAGGTCTTAACCGCCAAAATGCCATTTACCCCGTTCAGCATACAAAGCTTCTCACCTTTACAATTCCGAAAGATCAAAAGAGTTTCATGAAAGATGGCCTCTTTCCATCGGAAGCACCGAAGCTCCTCATGGTGGCAATGGTTGAAAATGATGCATTTAATGGTAATATAAAGAAGAATCCTTTCAATTTTAAACACAATCAGTTAAGTGAAATTGCTTTACGTGTAAATGGTGTGAGTCATCCTGGTCCACCCTACAAACCAGATTTTGCTGCGGATCAATTTATGCGCAGTTATGTTGATTTTATGGATGTCTTTGGCTTTTACAATACGGATGACACCAACGGACTCACTATGAAAGAGTTTAAGAGTGGATATACTATTTATGCATTTGATTTGACTGCTGACAGCGATATTAGTGCACCCTATCGTCAAGCGAACGTGCCTCATAATATTCGTTTGGATTTGACGTTCAAAAGAACACTACCTGAGACGATCAATGTATTAATTTATGCAGTCTTTGATTCAAACATTGAAATTACAAAGTATCGTGACGTGATTCTTCAGTATAATCGTTAATGAGTTGGTTGACTGCTGACGATATTAAGACTAAAGTGCAGCGTAATGCAGACGAAGCGACGTTGAAAGCTTTCGATAATGTCTATTCACTCGATACCTTACCACCTGCAGTAAATCACTATCCCATCTTTATTGTGCTAAACACTCATTCGCAGAATTTAGGCGGTGAGCATTGGAAAGCGATCTTTATTGGAGAAGACCGACGTGGTGAACTATTTGACTCTCTTGCTCAACCTCCAAATATACCAACACAGCAGTGGTTGAGAAAACATACGCGTCAATATCAGCGAAATGAACGCATACTACAACATCCACTTTCATCAACGTGTGGTGCTTTTGTACTGTGCTTCATCTTAAAACGTTTACATGTATCTCGATTTGTATCTGTTATTCAAAACTTTTCATGTAATCCATCCTCTAATGAAAAAATGATTTGTAAGTTCTATCATGATTTGAAATAAAAACATCATGTTGGAAAAATTGTTTTTTATTTTACAATCCGCTGGGTGCGTACATACTCGATGAGATAGTCTAGGATCACATTTGCTTGTACATGAGATTTTAGTCCAGTAATGATCACTTTACTATTATGAAAGATTGCCACATGCACAGGTAACCAACAACTTATGAGAGCTGCAGGAAAAAGTTCGGGTTCATAACACAAATTGTAACTGCTGGTACGAATCTTCACAAATGATACACTTTCACTCAATTGAGTAGAGATCACCATATTGTGTACAGTCAGATTCGACATCACACACCTCTCCCTCTTCCATATCCGACGTAGTAGTCTCTGTAGCTCTAAGCGCATTGACTGCACCGATGAATGAGAAAGGGCGCCGAGAATCTGTACAGTCCCATTTGGGAAGAGTTGAAGATTCCGTGAATTGTTCATCTTCACCACTAACATTTGAGGTCGGCCCGGGTAATACTTGCTGTTGGGAAGGTGTTGGTGCAATGTTGCGAGATCGATTTTGGTGTAGAGTCCGAAGCGACGGAGAATGTTGACGATGGTGTAGCGATGGCGCTTCATGATGAAAGAATGAGTAAATTGAGCGATGTACCTTCCTTTTATACTTTTCCCAACTACCTTGACGAAATGTGAAGTTAGTATGAATTTGGGAATGATAGAGTTGAATTCGCCGTTTGTTGACGCGCAGCCAGATGCGATTTCCAATACGTGAATGTCTTTTCATATAGAAGTATTTCAAATCCTTCATGATATGATGTAGAGATTGAAAATGGCGATAAGATAAAGCAAACTCTCTTCTCACATTTCCAGTTGAATCTTTGAAATAGACGTTTCGATCATGATTCGTTTCAATACGTTGTAGGGAATCTAATTTCCAACTCATGGTGCGTGGTAGACATGTCTGATTAAGATTTGCATAGTAGGGCGATGAACTCACGACGAATAAATGTCATGATGGAGCGATGTATGTATCTTCTATACTTCTCCCAATTGTATTTGCGAAATGAGAAACAGTTTGCGGAATGAGAATTGCAGATTTGAATTTCATTGTTGCGACGTTGAAGCCAAACTTGATCACCCAAGGAGATGAATCTTAATGTTTCAAAATATTCCAAATCCCTCATGGTATCATTGAGGTTGACAAATTGTCACCATGTTAATGTAATACCTTTTGATGAATGACCATGAGAATTTTTGAAATGTACGTTTCCACTACGATCAACTCTGATATATTGTAGAGAGTCCAAAATCCAAGTCTTCATGATGTTATGCAAAGTCGCAGATCAGCAATATAAAAATGTCGTTTTATCATATTTTGCTTAGCAATGCGGCTACAAAGAGATTTGCTAGTAATCGAGCCGCACTCTTTTCTACTCCCATTGATCATACACAACAGCTAAATGGACATTGGGAAGTGGGTGTCACTCAACTTGTTTATAGCAACTGTGTCTATACTTTTGATCATGAGGTGATGACTATTAATATGAGACGCACAGCTGCTTACCAATGTGAAAAGGGGTGCCGAGTATACATTCCACAGTGGCCAAAGAAAGATCTCTTATCATGTAAAAAGTTTATATATGATTTCTTGAATAAAGCGTGTAAACATATCATCCAATTTACACCGCACAATGATGATTATAATTATGTACATCATGTAGTTGAGAAAGTTTGGATTGTTGGTTTAAGTCCAAGTTTAAGAAATGATTTAGGTTACCTCGCTAGCGCCTTAACAAGCTATGATAATTATAACGTTAATTACCACCCAAGTGGTTGTAAAGATTTGATTTACAAAGAGAAAGCTTATTATGTAGATCTTATTCCAAGAAATGAGAAGACGTTGGTGAAGAAGATTGTGATTAAGGCAAGAAAGACAAACATGACTCCTGAAACATTATTGAAGAAATTTAATTATCTCCTTCGAGTTGATGGTAAACAAGTGGCAACATTGACTTATACGAAATCAACGGATCAAATCGTCATTAGTAAATTAGATGATGATGATGATCTAGTATTAGTTTGTTCAGAAGATTTTCATCAGTTCTTACGACATCGTTCTGCAGCTGTTCATGGAAAATTTGATATGCGCTATTTAAAATGTGATGGATCAAATCAAGTTGATACAGAATGGATCGTATCTTTATACAGAAAGTGTGTAGAGCCTTTAGGTGGTATCTTACATGAAACAAGAGTGTTGATGCCTCGCATTGTTACTTGTACATTGTACATTGTTAAATATGATGTAAAGACACACCACATTTCGTTTTCAATTGAAAATCAACGCGTTGTTCTGAAACTGGGCGATGACATTCAATGTCAATTGAGTAAAAATTTGAAAAAACTCTTTGGTTTTTCAATGCTACAAAATATGTTTACTGTTGCGCATACGATTGGTATAGAAACACCAATGACACTTGACAAACATGAACAGCACCTTTACATTCAAAGTGATTTGATTCTACCTATTTCTGTTGGTGAGAAAAAAGAATACATTTTACGTGATTTCATTCATGATAAAGACGCTTGATATGGAATAGTCGAGAATATGTTTGAATCTATTTTCTATCATCCCGTCGTCAAACAAACTATACCCTCTATTGCTATCAAATTTACCAATGGTTTACAAGAGTGCATCCATGTGAAAGATACTAAATACCTCGTAACTTTAGTGTTTCGGAAAACAAAGTGAAGTCATTGTGATATGTTTATTGAAATAAAATATGTATATGAAAACGTCTTTTCACAGATATAGGGGGAATGAGCTAACTCTAGGCATATATTCACAAGGAAGAAACGATCTCATGCGATACATAAAACAACCATGTATATCTACAAAAAGCAACATCAAAATACTGAGTTAAAGTTGATTATGTCAATACATCTCCTGAATGTGGTAGCGTGAGTTTTATTCTTTTGGGTGGAGGTATGTTTGTGTCAGGATGTCCATGTGGAAGAGATGTGTTATGTCCTATCCAACACCTCTTATCTTCCCATGCTGAAAGTGCTCGTTTCTTGAACGTGTACGTTTTCACAGTATGAACTTGAGATTTTAAGATTGTCATATTGACAAACGTTATAGTTTTATTTTTATAGGCCTTCTTATAGGACCGATGTTTCATTTTGTGAACAATGGATTTTGATATACCTTTAGCACGCTTAATACTATCTGCACATTCTTTTAATTTCATGGAATACATTTTAGGACGGAGGAGAATCAATTCATCTATTTCCTTTCCTGCTGTTTCATCCTTAAAACAACCAAGTTTGGCTTTATTCTGTATGGAATAGAGTGGATGAGTGGGATTGTAGTTAGATGTGTCGAAATATTTTTCTAATGACTTGCCTACTTCATTAAAATTTAAATCTTTTTGAGTGGTAATTCCTAAAAAGAAACTATCTGTATCACCACCCAGCAAGCGAACCTCTTTTACGAGAGGGCATGGTTTTAATATTTTGTAGAAGAGTTGATACATTTCAAGCTTGGAATAATCTAAAACGGCTTGCCCAATATAGATGGGTTTGCACAACTCAACTTCTGATTTTATCATTTTAACACCTACAAGATCCTCATCGATGATGTCTCTATAAATGAAAAGAGGTGATGAGGTCAATTTGTGATATTTTTGTTGATCAACGACTAGTTTGTAGTTCATACGTTTTCTAACATCCTCCATGGTCTTTCCGAAAAGACTGTTATTCTTATATTTTTAAAAGTCCTTTTCAAAATTATTTTGGGCGAGTGCACGTTTTTGACTGTTACTATCTATGTAGGGTATGAGGAAGGCTTTTTGTCGAAATTTGATAATGCGGTGAACTGACTTTAGAAGCATGCCCATTTCTAAATAGAATTTTAGTATGCAGAAGTGTACGAGATAATTTTTCTTATCATATTGGGTGAGTAAAAGTTTGCGGCATGGTTTGTACCTTGGCTGTCCACACTCTGTTAAGTTATTATGAAATTGTGACATGAATGGTGAAAACATATCTTCAGTCACTTCACCAGATTCAGGTGCGAGTGGGAAATCAGCAGTTTTATTTTTAATACTATTTGGATAAATCAAATCCACTTCAAAATAATATCCCCAATCACCTTCATCTGGAATCTTCAGTATGCTTGAAGGGTTGGAGTAATACTCAAACTCATCTTGATTTAACCAACTAAACTTGGAATGAGGTAGTGGTTTAGACAGTGAACTGCCATATAAATTATTTTGGTCATAGTACTTTAGGTGGATATGATCATCACCTACTGTTTCAGATTTTATATGATGTTTATTTACAAATGTGAGACCTTCGCGTATTCCGCGCTCAAATATATTATACATCTCCGGGTCTTGTAAGAGATGAATGGTCTCACCAGTCATTTTAAAGGCTGATTTAAAGGACATGGCTGGTAGACTGACAAAGTGGACAGGATCTAATTTGTCTTCTTCTAATGCCACTCGTCGAAATTCCTGAAAGACATCAGCCAGCAAAATGACATCTAATTCTAAGTAAGCGATCATATAATCGCCAAACGTTTCACATTCAAATTTTAACCATGCCTCTTGAGCATGTTCATAATCTTCTACTGGACAATCTTCACCCGTCAAATCGATTTGGAATTTGTCAATGGAAGGAAGGGTTGTTTCATTTAGTTTAGACATTGAGCTAAAATACGCATAAGGAAAGACTCCTTTGCGAGTGATTATTTCATCCGTTAAGTTTGGATAGTGTTTCTTCAAAGTTTGACTATGGGGAAGAAACTTGAGATTACGAAGGAGAGAAGCTAGTGACGCTGACATGAATTGGAATGAATCTAAAAATTTTATTTCGAAGAAGACTGTCTTATTTTCTTTAGTTTTATCTACTAGTACTTTTGCTGTCATTGCCATGAATTTTTCTCTCGTTTGTGCTATTACATTAAACTGCCACGATTTCATCTGGCTCAACCCTCCTTTTATGAGCATATGACTGTCATAGCCCTTAAAGTTATGAAAAATGACGGGTAGTACACGACGTCTCAACCTAAGTGAAAAGTTACATTTGGAGCAGAGTGCGTTTCTAAATTTACCAGTGATGTGATCATGATCACGCACTTTCTTAATTTTATCGTCATCAAACGTTTTATGACATTTAGGACAGGATGTGCAATTTTCAAATTTTTGTTTGCCTTCATCTGACATATGTAGTGACTTACGCTGCAATTGGGAATCATATGATTGGTGAAATTTAGCAGCTTTATCGAGAAATTCTAGAAATTTTGAAATGCAATCTTCACCTTGCCAAGTATGCATTTCGTTTTTTCTATTCCTAAAGTGGTCATGCCATACTTCATAGCAGGATATGGCTGCTGGCTTGTGGATGATATCATCAATGTAGCATTCTATGTCTGCGTAAATGACACGCAGGGGACTTAATTCGTCACCATTATCCCTATGTGAAAATATTTTATCTTTGGGCATGCGTTCCATTTGTAATTTACCTCGCTTGCACCATTCATAGTGAGTTTCAAATTTATCTTTACTCCAAAAGGAGCGGATGCAGCGGTCGCATACAAAATGTTCACCTCTTTTAGAGTGCCCCAAGTGAGTGTACAAGCGAGAGATTTTGGGAATACCACAGTACTGCCATTCCTCGCTATCATCTTGTTTTACTAATAAGAGGTTGACTACACGTTCATAACAAGTTGAACGTGAATTATAGCGGGAACCCTTCAACCCCTTCTCCCACACGTGAACGACAATTTTAATCTTATTATGTTTTTCGAACGTTTTTACATCTTTGATTTTCATGTTGTTACT